>JAQJVL010000181.1:366184-966184 GCA_035578905.1 Stictocephala bisonia
GAACACTATATTTTGCACTAATTCATTCTAGACTACAATACGGCATAACATGTTGGGGGGAGCGTTCAAAATTTTAATTGACAGACTGAGGGTAACACAAAACTTTTTTATAAGAATTATATTGAAAAAGAAATTAAGAGACAGCTCTTTCCCGTTATATGAGCAAATTAGGATCTTGCCACTACAGCACCTTTTTGTATGTAAAGTTTTAAAATTATTTTATGTAAGAAGTGGGAACCGAGGTAGTGACAATCTATATTACACAACAAGAAACGTTTTACAAGGAAAGTTTAGACTACCAAAGGTCAATAATATGATTGTCAAACGATCATTCTTATACTTAGGCCCTAAACTGTTTAATAAAGTACCAATAAATATAAGGAATTTAAATAACGTAAAACATTTTAGTCGAAAGTTGTTAGACTTAGACTGGTTATTTAACCAACAAAGTGTAAATTTCTTGTTTGTAGATTAAGTATAGTTGTACTATGGATGATTGTTGAATGTGTGAAAGTAGAATGAATGTTGGGTGGAATGCTCGGTGGCGCTTCTGGACCGGCAGAGACAGAGTTTGACGGCCTGGCAATGTGGAGTGAGGGCTACCAGCCGCCAGCTGGTCTTCGTGCCGTGCCGGGTTCCCACCTTAGCGAGAATGGAAGTACGGATGAGAATTTTGTATGTTATTCATTGACCTTGTTTTTGAACTAAAAAATTTTTTTCATTTAAATTGTTTATATTATGCTTTTTATAAAATAAAATATATCTTTTGTTTGTTATTCATATTGACCTTGTTTTTGAACTAAACATTTTTTTCATTTAAAACATTTTTCATTTAAATTGTTTATATTATGCTTTTTATAAAACAAAATATATGTGTGTACGGATATATGTATATATGTGCATATATATATGTATATGTTTATGTATATGTATAATTCTGATGTTATCTGGGAAGTATAAGTTTTCTTAAATGTTGGTACTGTTCTCATAAAAATATAAAATATGATGTATAAATATAAATTCAACTGTTTCTGAATTTCATTAAGAACATTGCAATTGCAACAGGCAATAAATAGCGAATTGTATGTACATAAATAAGTAGAAGTATTTTTTTTGCAATATTTCCTATTCAGACGCCACAGGAGTGTTTTTTTTTATGTGGAGCTAGACTGCATGTATTCATATATGTATTTTTAATGGATTATTTTATTTTACCTGGCCACACAACTAGATTAAGTGGCCAGTACATTTCCAAACAATTTATTTGTTGTACTCTTGTAACTTAATTGTGGAAATAAATCATTTATTCATTTATCATTTATTCAGTTTGCTGACACCCATATTTATTAATTCAATTTCTAAAAAAAAGAAAAGTAGTACATAATTAGGCACTTGTTATTGGCGCAGGAATTGTGTCTGCCTGAGTTTGAAGATTGTTTACTAAAACAATTAAATGCCTATGAAAAATCTAATCATACTATTGTTTTCCTCGTTTCATTTTAGGTTATCACGTAGGCTACGAATTTTAAAAATTTATTATAAGTTTTAATATTATTTTTAACCTAGTTGAAAAAGTACCATAATTTTAACTAGTTTTCAATGTGCATCAACTTTATACTTTTATTTCATTAAAAAAACGTCAATTTATCGCATTTAAATTTTAATACGTGGTTAACAGTAACGTTGTCTAAAAGTTTTATACATGTTAGAATTTTAATTTTTCATGAAAACAAACAATGTTTTCTTGGCTTCTAGAGGTCGTAAAATTACTTATTTGCTCGCGTTGTAATCCTTGTGAATTTTATAATTACAATACTTTTATATGTGGAAGTATACGCAGTAATTTAAAATTGATTTAAATCAATATAATCAATTTAATTTAATTACTTTAGTTTAATATAAAAGTAATGTATCGTAATTATATATTGCATAAGGATTAAAACGTGACCAAGTAATTAATTTTACAACCTCCGTCAAGAAAACTTGTTTCAGAAAATTGATAAGAACTTTTTTTCATAAAAAGTTAAAATTCTAAAATTTTTGAGACTTAGAAAATACTCCTGTCAACCACATATTAAAATATAAATGCGATAAATTAACGTCGTTTTGAGTAATAAAAATGGAAAGTTAATGCACAGTAAAAATTCCGGTACCTTTTTAACCCAACTAAGATAAAAATTAAAAATCTTATAATAACATTTCAAAATGCATATGAGTATAATTAAACACGGAAAACAATTGTGTGATTGGATTTTTCATATTCTTCTTAGTTTTTTAGTAAACAACCTTCAAACTCGGGTGCACATACATAATGTCTGGGCCGACAGTAGATTACGACCTGATGAACGCACTTGGTGCGAGAGGTGGAAGAGTAGAGAAGTACTCTTCCCCGGTTGTATCATTCCATTTAAAAGTTGTCATAGAAACAAAACAAACAGTAGGCCGCATGCTGCCGGTGCAGTAGGAAGCCCTACAACAAATCAAGTCTATAACGATTAAATAAAATCATTATTTCATATTCAAATAACAATAACACAATGAACAATAATGGAAAAAACAAATAACAATGAAACATACTTTTACAGTTCATCACAGTTATATTTTATAACAACTAATCATTGTTGCGGAAGTTGAACACAGGCCGGAGCTTCAAGGCGGAAGTTGTTCATGTTCGTGATGTACGACGCGGAGCCGTGGGACGTTTCCCCTCCACTGCTAAAACCTTACAAGCACTAAATATAATTCGTAGATCCTAAACTTTCCGGTCCAATTGTATTAACTTGGTAATTTATTTCACATACACAGGGTTTAGTATAGTGTTACAGTAGAGTCTGATAACAGGGTTGTAAATAGAACCAGCTGTGTATGGTTAAAATTTCTTTATACTATCACAGATTGAGTTAATATAAAATGTTTCGCTGTTCAATTTCCTCTTCGCCTTAAAACAATATTTAAATACCAACAATTGGTTTATAATACGTTTATTTTTGCTCAAATTTATCTTTTAGTGCTACCTATATTCTGTGGTGCTACGTAGGCCTAGCGCTTATTGAGGGGTTTGCTTGGAAGGTAATATAGGTTACATTCTGTTATCTTTTGTGAGGTTACACTAGTTTTTGACATTATTTTTTGTTAACCTAACGTAATAAAACTCAACCAAACAAATCAAACCTACCCTAACATAACCTACGAAAATAAAATAAAAAAAATCCGGCTATTTTTAAAAAAAAAAAAACCCTACTAAAAACCGGAAAAATTTCCGGCGTTAATAATATGGGTTTTTTTGATTGAAAAAACCCTTTCCCCATTTTCTAAGGGAAGAAGTTCCGCACAATTTAAAGAATTATGTTTCCGTTTACCCTCTTTTTCTTAATTTTCCCTTCTTTTTTGCTGAGAAAAATGATCATATTCTTGTTTCTTAATAATATATCTCCCATAAAAAAATTGACAAGGACCCTGTTCTATAAAATTATCAAAATGAATTATAACATTCTACACGGATAAGGTAGGTTAGTTTCTTTAGAATAAAAAGGTTAGTCACGCTACAGTCGCAGAATTAATATGACTGTTCAATATTTAATCAGAACCGACACACGGACATATTAATATGGATACCCAACGGAATATGTAGTTGGATATGAATAAAACAAAAAGGCTCTAAACGAGATTAGCAGCGTTATATAAGCTAACAGCTGCCATAGGGGGACTTAAGTGGTCATATTGTAGTCTACGTGCATAGAATGCATAACAAAGAGGAAGTGTAAAAATAAACACTGAAGGGGATTGTGCAGTATCAATGCGGCGTGAGAGTGGGGGACGTTGTTCCATAATACAGTAGTGGCTCTGCAAGTGACCAAATCAAACTCAAGGTCAGTCACTTGCCCATGGCTTACCCACGTGTTAACGAAGGTCTTCCATTTCGGCAAACTTAGACTGGTTAAGGAAAACCTAATCAAACAACCTTCGAAAAGTAGGGCCAATTTGATTCAAGATTAATTTATTGACACAATATGAACTGTTACAGTTTTCTATGAAAGTCATAATACAAAAATAACATCATTAATCAGAACATGAAAAATACACAAAAAAAACATCATAAGTAAATTAATTCTAGAAAATTTTTACTATAGCCTACACTTAACCCGTCTTGCATTTATTTTTTTAAACGTAAAAGCCGCTACAGTAAAAAAAGAATTAAGGTATTTTAATAAAAAAAAAAACAGCCAACATTACCCCAAAGGTGATAAGAAACTTCATCGATATTAGAAAGTCCTCCCGACTAAAGGGTCCTCAAACAGGTTTTCAGCTGAGAAAAACTTTTGTTGTTTTTATATTTTGGGGGAGAAGATTAAAATATTTGGGCCAAAATTAAAAACAAAATTTTTAAAAAGTGATTGAATTTTTAAATGGAAAAATTGTTTATACAACTAGTATTGTAGTTTGACTATGGATGGGGAATTTGATTTTATTTTTAAAAAAAACATATACCACCCCCTTTCTTTATTTAAAAGGCGGGTAGTGTGGGAAATGCCACCGCGGGAAAGAGCCCCTACAGTGCAAAAAAAAAAAACCCCAAAAAAATGTTCCCATTGGACTGTATTTTTTTAATTTTCAAATACGTGCTGGTTTATATACGCATTTGTATAAAACTGTATTTAAATTTTACAAATCTTATACAAAATCAGTTAGAGAATTATTAAAAAAACTTTAAAATTATTTTTCTACCGTTTTTTTGATTTTTTTGGATTTTTAAACAGAGATGTAGGAGATGGGAAAGTCTGCTTGTGTGGTGTGTACACAGATTGAAGAAATGTCAAGTTATATATGTGTGTGTACAGATGGGCTATATCAAGTGTTAAGTTTGGGTTTTGGGGCTAATATATTATATATATATATATATATATATATATATATTATTAATTGTTGGGGAGAAAGGAGTGTACACAAATTAAGTGTTTTTAAAAAAGAAAGGGGATAGTAAAAAAACAAGGTGTTTATTTGGGACATCAATGAGAATTTGCAAACAAGTCTGTTATAGGGTACTTGGAAGTATCTGTTAAATCATATACACTTTGTGAGTCTTGTCATCAGTTAGGAAAGCCCCTTAAATTTCTTATCACACACATCAGCATTGAAATACAAAAAATAATTCTCTTTTATAAAATTTAAGTTTCTATTCCTTTTATTAATTTAAATTTTTCCTATGTCAGTTTTAAACCCCAAAATTTATAAATTTATTAAAAAAATTTAGTCATGAAATTATTCCGATATGGAACATCCTCTATATATTATTGTGGAAGATAGTTGGTTTTAAAAACCTTATCAAAGTAGGTTGATGGACCAGCAGTTGACCGTCTATAACAAGTGATACTATGGTTCCTCTAAAGTTAATAATTAGGCTTGGATTGAGATTTTTGCTGCATTTTATGGGAGGTAAGTATGTACTGTACTTTACTTATATTTTATGAAAATCTAAAATAAATCATACATGAAAATAAAATCTTTAAGTATTAGTCTAGTAATGTGTATTAGTAAGTAGTTAATATTGATTACTTATTAGTCAATATTAACTAGTCAAAAAGAAAATATTGATTAAAAAAAACCACAATTCTTTTTATAAATATAATTCTTTTAAATAATTTTTATTTATTTTTTTATATAAAAACACTTATTTTTAATTTATATTTAATATTTAAATTTTAATACAAAATATAAAATAGTATAAAAATAAAAATTAATAAATAATTAAAAAATTTTAAAAAGGCCAAAAATGGGAAAAAAAAAGGTTAAAAACAGTAAATGGTTCCCGAATTAACCCCTAAAATGAAAGACTAAAAGGGAAACAAAGAGGAAAAGGGAAAGATTGGTGGGACCATGGAGGTAGAGGTTCTGAAAAGACAAAGGAGAAAGGGGGAACCCTGGGAAAGGAAGGGGGCTCACAAGGGGTGGGGCCCCAATCACTCAGGGGAAACTTTATTTCACAGAAGCGTTTTAGCCAATAAATAAATGAACTGTGAAAAAAAAAAAAAAAAGTAAAGCCCTTCAGAAAAACAATTTTTTAAAAAACAAGTATAATTCACTTTAAAAATTAGAATCTTAATATCAGCACAGTCTTTTTAAAAACATTTTACATTATAATCTTTAACTTTTTAGATTAGTTTCAACTCTCTTTTATGCCACATCTAAAACACAAGTAAATGAAGAGATTAGTTTGAACTCACTATATCAGTACAGTCCTCAACACAAGTAACTGTGGGTATTAGTTTGACTCACTTTATCCCAGTAAACAACACAAGAAACTTAGGTTTAGTTTTAACTCATTTAATCGGGCAACAGTCCTCAACACAAGTAAATGAAGAGATTAGTTTGAACTCACTATATCAGTACAGTCCTCAACACAAGTAACTGTAGAGATTAGTTTCAACTCTCTATATCAGCACAGTCCTCAACACAAGTAAATGAAGAGATTAGTTTGAACTCACTATTCGTCCCATTTCCCTCAAACACAAGAACTGTGGGTATTAGTTTGATCACTTTATCAGTACGTAAAACACAAGAATGTAGAGATTATTTTTTAACTCTATCCCCCGCACAGTCCTAAACACAAGTAAAAAAAAGGGATTAGTTTCAACCACTATATCACACAGTCCTAAAAAAAAAATAAATAAAAGAATTTTTTTTCAATCACTTATTCATACAGCCCCTCAACAAAAAGTAAAAAGTGAGTTTAAAGTTTCAAAGCACAATATCAGTACAGTCATCAACACAAGTAACTGTGGGTATTAGTTTCAACTCTACCCACTTTATCAGTATAGTCAACAACACAAGTAACTGTAGGATTGTTTTTAAAAACTCATTTATATCCTAAAAAGTATGCCTCACAAACAATTTTATTGTGTGGGGACCTTTATAGGTCCTGCTGAAAAAATTAATATCTTTTAATGGCCCGGGTTTGGGCTCTGAAAAAAAAATTAAAATCCTATTTGCAGAATAGACCTCAGTGCACTGAAATCTTTTTTTACTGTTATAGTTTTGGGGCTTTTTAGGTCTAACCGAGAATGGATACTGGAGTCCCAAAGGGCTCTATTTTAGGTCATTTTTCGTATCTTTTTAAGTTAATGACTTTCAGCTGTTGAAAATTTTTTTTATTGGTATGTACGCAATGAAAATTTTGGGCGTGTTGGGCTAACTTTGTGTTGAGTTTGGAAAAAAGCTTATTAATTTTGGACAAATTTGTTCATTTTTTGGCAACATGGGTCTTGGGGTTAATGAAATTTAAGATGAATTGGTACACTTTAGTTTGGGGTTCCTTCATTAAATATAGTTTGTAATTGTATTCTTGTTAGTAATAATGATTGTTGTACATTTTTGGGTATATATTTCGATTGTCATTTTACATGGAAGAATCACATCGATTATATATTAATTCTCTAGGATTATGAGTGGCATATTTTTGTTATGAAGATTATCAAATTCTTGGATCGAACTTGAGAACTGTTTTTTTTTTGAGAAATTTGTTTTCATATACCCATGGTCTTGTGTTATGGGGGGGCACTTTCCCAAAAAAGTTTAAAAAAAAAATTTTTGCTTAAAAAAAGAGCATGAAAAGGTCCCCCAAAAGAAAATTCCAAGACCCTCTTCTAAAGATTGTTTACTAAATTTAAAATTGCTTACTTTCTATTCTCTATGTGTACCAAATAATTATGTTGGTGAAGAAGACCAAAATTTTCATTAAGAAAAAGTGAAGTGATGTCCAAAAACACTGCAAGGGGAGGATTATTTTAGAAAAAAGACATTTGGCCATCTGTAAACCCCCAAAAATAAAAGGTTATAAAAAGTTATCACTTTCCCTTTAAAAAAGTTGGGAGGGCCCAAATTCAAAATTCAACTAAGATTTTGGCTCATTGATAAGTGCCCCTACAGCCTTGATGACTTTAAATTTTGCAGGTAAATGCTTTACTTTTTTATTTATTTTTTTTGTTGATGATTTAGTCTTAAGTTACTGAATGTTTTTTGGCTTTTTTTAGCATGGACAAAATTAAATTTAGTTTAATATTAAGTTGCAATTGTTTATGTGAAAAATGTTACTGCAAAAATGTTTTTATTTTAAATGTAGGATTTTAGTTTCAAAAATTTCTTTTTTAAAAAACGCTTTCACTAAAAACACCCCATGGACTAAACCACAGAACTCTTTTGGTACTTCGAGTCAAATAAAAAAAACAAAATACAATTGATGGGAAAATTATTGTTAAAATAAACATTTTTTAAACATTTGTAGAAAAAAACAGCAACATAATCAAATAAAAAATTTAAAATGCTTGAGGCCCTTCCAAAAACAAGGTTTTCATTATCAAAAGCAAAAAGGAAATATTTAGTAATAAAAAACCTTTTTTTTTTTTTCGAAGGGGCCTTTAAAGTCACTTCAAAAATTTTTATTGGATTATGTCAGGGTTATTTCTACAAATTATTTTCAAAAAAATGTACAATAAGTGACTTTTCTTCATCAGGATGTTTATAAAAGTTATTTAAATTTGCAAAATAATTTAATAATAAGAATATTTAATTTATGTCTCTGGAATATTACAGAAATGTTACAGTCAGCGCAGAAATTATGTGCACCCGGGCCTTTTAGTTCCTTTCAAAACCACTTTCAAAGGCCTACAAAAAATCTTGGATCCACCCCTTGTTTCCCGTTTAAAAATTGACGTTATTTAAAATTTTTATCCTTCTGGAACAGAAAAAAAAGTGGGGGAATTTTTAAAATAGTTTTCACTGTACATAAAATTTTTTACACCGTTATTTATCAAAAACCCATAAATTTATCCAATTTTATTTTTTTTTTACCTAGTTGATAGTGGTTTTCTAAATTTTTAGATTTTAAAAAGTTTTTAACTAATCAAGAAAACTGGTCAATTCCCTGAGACATTGTTATCTTGGCTTCTAGAGGTCGTATAATTGATTATTTGGTCTCGTTGTAATCCTTGTTATATGTATATAGTTATTATACATTGCTTTAATATTTGTAGGTGAAAACGGTGATTTTAAAATTAATTTTGATCCATTTAAAATAACACTAAATTGATTGATTTTAATTGATGTAAATCAATATAAAATCGCTGCGTTTACTTACACATATGAAAGTAATGCACTGTAACTATACATGTCATAAGGATTACAACAAGACCAAGTAGGCTAATTAATTTTACAATCTCTAGAAGCCAGGAAAACAATGTTTCAGGGAATGGACCTGAACTTCTTTTCTCCAAAAGTTAAAAATCTAAAACTCAGAAAAGCTTCTTACCAACAAGGTATAAAAATATAAATGCGATAAATTTACGGGTTTTTTAGTAATAACTGTAAATTTAATGTACAGTGAAAATATTTAAAAAATTCTGCCACTTTTTTGTTCTATGGAAAAATTTAAAAAAAAAATTATTTTACTATTAAATAATTATAATAAATTTTTAAAAATTTGCGTGTCAAAGTAATTTTTAAACGGGGAAAACAATGATGTGATTAGAATTTGTTGAGGCCCTTGTTCTTGTAAAAAACAAACTTCAATCTGGGTGCATAAAAATTTTTTGCGCCGACATTTTAGCCCCGGGTTTCCCAAGTTTGACAATAATTCTAAATCATTAAACATGAATTATTATTACAATAAAGAATTTATAAATACATTATACAAAGAATATTTTCAAGGATATATCACAATAAAGTAATTAGGTTTTTCCAAAAAAACTGTACATACAAAAAAAAAAAAAAAATAAAAAAATAATAAAAATAATAATAACAATTTAAAACTAACCTATAATAGCCTAGCCTAATACTATTATCCTATTACTGTATTAATACAAATAAACCTACAACACAATATTAATATTAAAAATATTTATTTTGAGTATTTATGAATTTGCATGCTTGAATTTTTGTTGCAAAGGTTTAATTGTAGATAATTAAAAGTAAAGATTTTCATACTATATAAATTAAATAAATCTATCTCCATTTTAGACTAAAATAAATGTTTAATTTTTAAAACGTATTTTATCCTATTTATCATATTTCATTATATCTTCCTGTTCTTTTGGATCCCAGTATGTAAAAGATGATGTCCTGTAACAGACCCAGAGGTTGACCCGAAAACATATTTTCCTATATTAAAAATCGGTCACTTTTAGCAGGGTTTTCCAGAAGCCAATTATATAGTAAATTTTAGCATTACTAAATTTAAATTCCAATGCAGCATTATTTTTATTTTAGGTGTTATAGTTTTGAATATTGCTATGGAAAGTTAACAATGTCCTATTTTAAAATATATAGACATACTAGTACATACAAATTTATTAGTGTTGGAATTTCAGTTCGATATATAATGGTTTAGAGTGGCCTCTTGGGTCCAGTATCAGGCCTCACCTAATTATGCATTGAAAGTAGGAAAGATACATGCATTGGGCCTGATGAAATTTTTTAAAAATTAAATTCTTGGAAAAAATGACTTACAATATAAATATTTCATTGGAAAAATTAAAGTACTTAAATAGTCTATATGTGAATTCCATGTCAAGTGATTATCAACTAATATTCCCAGAACTTTGATGGCTTAAAAGTTTTGATAACTTATGTTTCAAGGTGAACAATATTTTTTAGATTTTTCCTTATTTAACATGAGCCCATTTGCATAAAACCAGACTAATGCATCAACCAAGTCCAGACTAATGTTAATTTGGAGAGTTCTTCTGTTCACTTAATACTTTGCCAACATTCAACAGTTTGGTGTCATCTGCATAAAGAATAGTTCTTGATTATAATGCTAGTGGTAAATCATTTATATAGGAAAAAGTAGGAGACCCAGGGCACCCTCCGTTGTGCCACAATTTCCCTAGACCACCCTCAATTGATACACATATTTTATTTACTGTTTTTAAAATAAGATTAAAAAAAATCTAAGCTGCAAGCTATGCTTGAGGTTATAAAAATAGAGGAGGTTTCTATTATTCATCTATCAATTTATAGTAAACTAAGCCAAAGTATAAGATCATTTCAATTTGAGCACCCAACTATAGTCAATACTACCTTTTTGAAATGCTCACCCTGAGTCTTAACAGAATAATCCTTATAAATTGTTTTATTACATTATACGGCTTAGGCATGTAGTACCGGGTATATAAATACTGTGCTCTGTGGTTTAGGTTGAAAGCAACCATTATTGATAGACCACTAAAAATTCTAGGAAGCTATGATTGTGGTCAGCTAATCGAATTTAATCTGATTAGTCCAAAATGGACTGAGCTTATCAATTAGCAGTAGACAATAAGACCATGACAAAAACAAAGTTAAAAAGATTGGATAGTCAAGTGTTTTATGGGTTGATATTGCCTTGAACATTTGTCTCAGGGCCCCAAAAAGGTGAAAAACCTCACTGATGCAGACGAGGCTAAAAAAATTTTGGTTTTAGGTTTAGGCTTTTAGGTTGAGGTAGTATATATTTGTTGACAGGTTAATTAACAGGAATTGGATGGCAGAATATTGAAAGAGAAGTATTTTACTGCTCCTTTATTGGAGATATTTGGCAAGATAAAGATTCATTTTATTTTGGGGGTTTTTTGTTTATTGGGAGATGTTACTATAAGGAAATAGGAAAGATATAACTGGCCTAATGTGTTACAACCGGGAAAGTCAGAGTAAATTATAAATAGTGAGGATGTAGAAGAGTGTTAGTCAGTTAAGGGTGTTCGTCTGGTATTTTTATTCTTCTACTATTATTTTATTCTCCCTCACGCCCAAGCCAAGTGCCTTGGTAAGCCATGCTTACTGATTGTGAAGAATACTTAACAAAATTTATGAAAAAAAGAAAAAGGACACGATGTAAGGAAGTCAAAGTATGGATAGTATTATTGTAACTTTAGACACACTTACTGGAAACGAATAAAAATTTAAAAGTTTTACATATTTTAACTATAATGTCATCATAGAAGGACAAAATCAATCTGGAATGAACATTACAAAATGTGATAAACATTTAACAAGTGTTGTTAGTGGTCAGTGGTGGTAAATAAATGGAAACACAACGATATGGTTGGTGGTGAATTAATGGAAAAGGACCCTTTTTATCTATTGATTTTTAAAAATATTTTAAAACTTTTTATATTGTACCTAAAAATTGGCCGTGTGTAGATTTTATTCAGTAAATAATGTCTTTAAACATTGGAGGGGGGAAGCCCCAAGTTTTTAATATTCAGTAAATATAAATTTTTTATGCCTTTTTCCCTGAATTTTGAATTAAGGTTTTATTCTGTTCTTTTTTTCCCTAGTCAGTTAGCTAGGGGGGCATGGGGAAATTAAGGATTTAAAAAGACCCCCGAAGGGCTGGGCGGGGGAAAAAATTTAAAGGGGTTAGCTGACCTTGATGTTTTGTAATAAGTGGGGTGAGTGATCAGACTGTGGTATGTATTAAGCAATGGCTAAGCCAGTTTTCTGTTAAAATTTATATTTTTGTTGTTAAAGTTTAGGTATTACTATCGATTTTATAAGCAAAAAAGTTTCCCCCTTGAAAGTTAAAAATTTTATCTCAAAAAATTTAGTGTTTTTGTGGTTCATTTTAGAGTGTTAGTGTAGTCCCATATAAATGTAATGCGTTTGAACAAGCTGTAGTTTTAGGCTTCCCCAAAATAACAAAATTATAGGTACAAAAATATTCAAATTTGATGAAAAATCTATTTTAGGGTATACAAACAAGGGTATTAATTTTGGTTTTTTACTGTGAAAAAATTGGTAATAGCTTTTTTTAAACAAAATTATTAAATAACTAGGTCAAAAGTACATATGTGTCAGGTTCTATCAACTGCACTGCTTGTTCACAGTTCGTCAAAGGTCTTGGACTGGATGTGTGGGAAAGTGCTGAGACCGTTATTTCATCTTGCATTTACTGTCAGTACTTGGAGGCAAGGTTAGTTTGCTAAAATGAGAACAAATAGGATTAATTTGTTGTTTGATGCTGGTCAGTTTCAGCTGGATTGGAATGATTATCTAGTTACAACTGGAAACAGGCAGCTTAGTCATTAGCTTCACTGAGCTTATAGTGATTACAAGTCATAACTGCTTTAACATCAAAAGCAATATTACAAAAAAAAACCTCTATGTTCCCCCGGTTTTTAACGGGCCAGAATAGAACATGTTTCTTTTCCCCCTTCCGCAATGTTCCCATTCAAAAGTTTTGTTATAAAAACACTGATTTAGTTTTCCTGTGTTTCTGTTAAAAAATATCTTGTAATGCTTTTCCACAATCTATAAAGATCGTGATTTGGTGAAAATGTATTAAAAACGCCTTTAAATTTTAAAACAATTTATTTATACTTCATAAAAAAATTTTTTAAAAAAAAAAAAAAATAATTTTTGTATTGTAAATATTGAAATTAACAGTATTTGCTTATTGATAAAATGTATGTTTTATAAAAAAATTGCTTGGCAAATGACCTTCAATAATAATCTTTTAAAACTATGATAACATGAAAGTGTTTATCTGATAACTGGAATGTATTATAAAATATACTCTTGAACTGAAAACTGTTCCAATCATATTATAAGAAATTCTACTCAGATTATCAAGCCATACTTAAGAAATCATAAATAATGTTATGTAATATCCAGCAGTCCTTGTAATGTAATACTCAATCCTGATAAACTTTTTTTAAAGTATGAGAAGAACATTTATAGTAATGCTAGAAATTATTGTTAACCAAATAATTTATTTCCACCAAAATATTTTCATCACTTGTATAAGTCAGTGGTTAAATAATGTAATTTAAATTTCCTTAATTAACACCATGTGTTGACACTGCCAACAAAAACAACTCCCATCACTTTTTAACCACAAATAAATAATTACTATTATTACATAAAGGTTAAAGTAAATAAACAAAGAATTAAAGAGGAAAATAGACAAGAGTAAATAGTATATTTCATGACAAGAGTGGGGTTTTACATGTTTAGACCTATGTTTGAAGTGCGAGACCCTTTTGGCATTCAAATTTGGGCGAGAAATAAAAAAAACACTTTCAAATCGAGTTTTTTAACGGGGACTTTTCACTACATACGAAATAAGAACAGGTTTGTTGACTGTGGAAAATTTTCGGTTGTAAACAATTTTTACTTTGGTAGTAAAAAAATAGACGTTTGAAATATGATGTTTTTTAGGTTGTAAACACATAACGAAAACAGCTAAAATCATAGTTGTAGTGAAAAAAATCACATAGTGCCTAAACTTAAACTGAATGAAATTGGTAGACTGTAAAGCCAGAGTGGGTTTAAGTAGTGCAAAATTATGAGGGGTAAAAAGGGAACGTGCAGCCCTCGCCGAGTTATATTGGGTGTAACTTAAGTCAGAGGGGATTTAAAAAAAGTGCAAATTATAGGGGATAATAGGGAAAATTGCAGTCCCCCAGCTGTAGTATGATATGGGTAGTGCTGTCAAACCAGAGTGGGAATTAAAAAAGTGCAAGTTAAGAGGGGTAATAGGGAACATGTGCGTCTCTCCCGTAGTTTTTGATAAATTTTGGGTATAAAATGCAAGTCAGAGTTGGGGTTTAATTGTGCAAGTTATAGAGGGAAATAGGGGAAAATGTGCATCCCCCACCTAGATGATATTGGGTAGTAACTGTCAAGTCAGAGTGGGATTTAAGTAGTGCAAGTTATAGAGGGATAATAGGGAACATGTGCAGTCCCTCAGCCGTATTGGCTGTACTTTCAACCAGGAGTGGGGTTTTAATTCAATTTAATTCAAATTCAATTCAAATATCTTTTTCTTTTTGCAGGGAAATATACAGAACCCGATAGTGTCACAATGGGGATTAATACAGACCATCCTAATCTAATAAAACTAAACTACAAATAAGATTACATTTGTCCAATTATTTTCTGTACATAAAAAAACATTTTTTTAAAAGTATTTAATAAAATTCAAACTAGAGCTGATTTAACATACGAGTATTTTGTTTAAAAAATTCTTCCCTTGGAATTTAAGGGTGACTCAAAGTTTTTTTTAAAAACTTTCTTGAATTTTTTCATCACTTATGTTTTTTTATTTTAGTCGGAATAAAATTTTAAAAGTTTTGAGCCCTTTTTAATGAAATTTTTTTTTTTTGAAAAAATTTAAATTAGTTTTTCAATGATAGACGATTTTTGTCCCTAATCATGATTAACCGTAGTTTTAATTCCTAATCGCAATGTATAGAAATTGTTTCTAAAATTAAAAAGGTTTTAAAAAAGAAAATGTTTTTAAATTCCGTAAACTTTAAAACCCCCCGAATTTTACGCTTTTAAAAATTTGCATTTCTTTAATAGCTTTTTTTTTAAGCTTTAGGTTTTATTTCCCTATTAGCTTTTTTTGTGGGTCCCATAATACAAAATTTTTCCTAGTAAAAATGTGACTGTATTAAGGGAAGTATTGCTTTTCAAAGTTTCCAAACCCCTTAATTGGGCATTTTTTTTTATAGCATACAACCAGTCTCATTCGCCCCTTTGAACCCTTCCACATGCAAATCCCCAAACCCCAAATTTTTGATCAATTAAAAACAAAAAATTTTTTAGTTGGTGGGAAAACTAAGCTTATGATCCTTTATAAAATATTTTGGGGTTTAACATTTGATTTTATTTTTTTGGTTTTTTAAACAGATTAAAAATTTGTTTTTAACTAGGTTTAGCAACAAATTTCTACCATTAAAAAAAATGTTCGAATATTTTAAAATGTTATTTTAAAATTTTTTTATGCTTTTTATACTTGAGTTGAAACTATTAGATAGTGTCATCCAAAATAAAAAAAATTACTAGGGTTATTGGTGGTTTTAAATTTGGTGGGGGAGTAATTAGCAAAAGAAAAGTACGGACCCCCCGAATAGAGCCCTAGGTACCCATTAAAAAATGGGGGTTAAAATTTTAGAGGGAAAATTGTTTAACAAAAAATTTCCCCAATTTTTCGGAAAAATTTGACATATTGCGACGATTTTTTCAAAAAAATGAATGAAAAAAAAAAAAAAAAAAAAAAAAAAAAAAAAAAAAAAAAAAAAAATTAAAAAAAAAAAAAAAAAATTTAAAAAAAAAAAAAAAAAAAAAAAAAAAAAAACCAAAAAAAAAAAAAAAAAAAAAAAAAAAAAAAAAAAAAAAAAAAAAAAAAAAAAAAAAAAAAAAAAAAAAAAAAAAAAAAAAAAAAAAAAAAAAAAAAAAAAAAAAAAAAAAAAAAAAAAAAAAAAAATTTTTTAAAAAAAAAAAAAAAAAAAAAAAATTTTAAAAAAAAAAAAATAAAAAAAAAAAAAAAAAAAATTTTTTAAAAAAAAAAAAATTTTTTAAAAACAAAAAAAAAAAAAAAAAAAAAAAAAAAAAAAAAAAAAAAAAATAAAAAAAAAAAAAAAAAAAAAAAAAAAAAAAAATTTTTTAAAAAAAAAAAAAAAAAAAAAAAAAAAAAAAAAAAATTTAAAAAAAAATAAATTAAAAATTTTTTTTAAAAAAAAAAAAAAAAAAAAAAAAAAAAAAACAACAAAACCCCAAAAAAAAAAAAAAAAAAAAAAAAAAAAACCCTCTATATTTTTTTTTTTTTTTCCAAAATTTTAAATGGTTAATTTTTTTAAAAAAGTTTTTGGGTTTTAAACATGGCAAAAGGGCCGTTGTTTTGAAAAATCCTTAAAAATTCAAAAATTTTTGGGGTTTGCCCTAACGGATTTTTATTTTTTTTTTTTTTTTTTGACAAGGGCCCCATTATCATTTCCCCCCGTTGGGGTTTTTTCGGAAAAAATAGGGCTGTTTAAACCCAAAAAATATTTTTTTATTCTAGTTGGGGTTAAATGCTTTTTTCATTTAAAATCAATTTTTTTAGATTTTTTGGGGAAAGGTTGAAATTTTTTTGGGGGAAAAACATTGTTTGTTTTTCCTAAAAGTTTTTTTTCTCCCCCCCCCCCTTTTTTTTATGTTTTACTTACTTTTGTTTTTCTTTTGATGGAAATTTTTTAAAGAAAACCAAGGAAAAATTTAGTTTTAAAGGGGTTGTTTAAATTTTAAATTTTTAGGCTTTTAAAGGACCCCCGGTGGGTCATGAACCCGGAAAATTTATTAAAAGGGGAAAATTCTCCCTTTTACCCCCCTTTTTTTTTCCCCTACCTGTTCAGTTGATTTTTATTTTACCCAAAACTTACTAAAAAAGGATTTTTTGGGGAAACACATTTTTCTAAAATTTTGGGTTTTAATTTTATTTATTATTTTCAACTTTGGTTTTTTTTTTAAAAAATTTTAAAAAAGCTTTTATATGGATCCAATTACCTTTTTTCCCTTCCATTAACCCCAGAACTTTTTTCCCTTTTTTTTTTTTGTAATTATATTATTTTTTTTTATTCCCCCTTTTTAAGTTTTTTTATTTAATTCAAAAAATTTTTTTTAGTTTTTTTTAAATTTTTAAATTCAAAATTTTTTTTATTTTTACAATGGAAAAATTTTAGGGTTTTGATTTTCACTTTGCCCCCCAAAAAACAAATCTTTTTTTGAATTCTTTTTTTTATCCCGAATCAAAATTTTTTTGGTTCAATTTTTTTTTTTTTATTTTGGGGAAAAACCTTAAAAAAAAATTATGTTTACATTTTAAAAATTTTTAAAATTTTAAAACATTCTGGTTTTTTTTTTATGGGTTTAATTTGCATTTAGAAACTTGACAAGGGGTTTTTTAAACAAATTTTCCCCCAAAATTATTTTCCCTTTTTTTCAAATTCTTTTGGCAAATTTATTTATTTTTTTCTGTTAGAAATCCCTTAAAACGAAAACCCTTTTTGGTCGATTTGCTGTTATTTTTCTCCTTCTATTTTTTAATATAAAATTTTTTTTAAATTTTGTTTTAAAGTACAATTTTTTGGGTTTTTTTTTTTTAGTTCTGAAATCAAGCAAGGGGGAAACCAACTTGAAAGTTTTTAAAATTTTTTAAAAAATTCCCCAATGTTCTTTCCACATTAAATTATACCCAAAAAATAAATTTTTTTTTAAATTTCTAAATTTTAATTTCCCCGGGGGGTCTTTTTCCCAAAAAAATTAAAGAACTTATTTGCAAGTGTCGTTGCAGATTCCAGATTATAGTTTTTCATAGAATCGAAAGTAGAAAAACCTTTGGTATGTTCTTTCATAGACTAACAGACTCCAGTGGGACTCGCCCATTTCTTCTGCTAATATGTGGTCATTTGTTACAAATCCAGGTCAGAACTGTCATTTACAGGAATAAAAATAAATTTTGCTTCTTTGATATTCAGTGGATCCAAAACACAAACTCAAAGTCCTCACAGCTTTTTAACGGCCTGGCAGATAACAGGATTCAAGCATATAATATCATTGTTCTTTATTACATTGGTTGTTAGCAGTTCAAAGTGCTGCCTAATTACGTCATCCACAATCCAGTTAGGGCCCAACAGATACACCATAATCCCTCTCTAGTTGTGCAAATTAGAGAGGGATAATAGGGAAAATGTGCAGTCCTTGAGCTGTAATTTGAAATTAGGTAGTGGATGCTAAACCAGAAAGGGATTTAAGTTTTGCGAGCATTAATCTGTTTTTAGTTTGGAAATAACAACAATACTTAGTTTCATAGTATATAAAAAAAAAATATATAGTGTTTTACACTGCTCTCGAACAGACAAGCCATTCCCTTACCATCTTATTGTACGCAAGAAGACTAACACTTCACTTAGTCAGAAACTGCCAACTGTTCAGCAAGTCTCTGGACAGCAAGAGAAAGTTAGGATTCATTCTAGCTATTGCTGTTCAGCCTGACGATGCCTTATTGTGAACTGTCTATTAGTGGATACTTATAAAAGTCTAAAAATAACTGTGATAGGGGTGGCTATAGAAATATTTGTGGTCTAACCTAACGTGACTATTATAATAGACATCCCAATACCATCTTATACATATTGAGGGTCTAAATTTATTCATCACTCGTTTATAAGAGCTCTCACATTTACTAAGATTTTTTGGTAAACTGTTTATTTACCTGTCTTGGGAATGTCTTGCAAACTACATTCCACTTAAATTAGGTATAGTGGTAAAAGAAAAATTTACTTAACTAATAATTTTGATGGTTTACTTACACAGAAGTCAATTAGCTTAAACAAATGAAATAAGTTGTTCCAGCAGATATGAGATGGTGACACAGCTTGTGCATATTTTAAGGCGAATATGAATAATTATGTGAGTGTGAATGGGCCGTGTTTTCTGGTTACTGATTGAGTTTAACTTATGCTCGGAAAGGTCTATTTTATTAATAGCTCAATAGCCAGGGCAACTAAGGGACATACAATAAGTATGTTGCTTTACTTGCAACATATTAATTCTACAGTGACTAAGCAACGCATCTCATAAACAATGGTAGGGAGTGCCGTCTCTGCACGGTGATTACTTAACTTCTTGTACACCTGCAGCAACAGGCCAATCGGAATAGCCTACAATTTAATACCCCTACATAGACAACCAGTAAGTTGAATAGGAAACTGAACTAAAAATGACTTTGGGGAACTAGCACACTTTTGTCATGTCTGCCCTTTATAGGACATCAACTGAGCCGAGAGTCTAAATAATTGTACTATATTTGATCCCATATCTCATCTATATCACAACGTACATGAAGCTGAAAACAATTCCTTAACATATTCTGAGGAAAAAATTACAATATGTCATGTCATATCTATAAAGCCAAGAATGTAGAGTCGTGAACAACTAAAAGATATTAAAAAAAAAGTAACCAGGCAAACATTTATTATGAGTAATCATCAACTTAAGAGAACTAATGGTACTACCAATTATATCTGTTTTGTTGTTTGGGTTCACCCATGTCAACTGATTAGTGTTGTCATTTACTATCTTGTGAATTGAGAAACTAAATTTGTATTGATTGGACTATTATTTTCTGGAATTTATTAACAACTTGTTCAGAATTTCTTCAATTCATCTTGCCATTAACTACATCTATAAAAACTATTGTGCTCTCTGATCCCTAGTATCAGATAATTATTATGAAATCATGAAAAAGAGTGATAAGTTATTTCCTAAATCAAGAATTAAAGTCATTTTCATTTTTTGCTTGCATTGGTCCTGTACAGATTGATCAATCAATATACAGACTGATGAGTTGATATTATAATTATCTTAAGATATTCTAAGTGCAAGTTGAATTGCAGGTATTTGCATTTTAATAGGAGGCCATGATGTGATAATGATTCTAAATGACTGTTTGTTTAGACGGAGCATCAAAACAAATCATGTTTATTGCCATAAAACTTTAACAAGTATTGCTGCCAGATGGCCAAGTCAAAAGTATAAGAGTTTGAGTGTACTTATCTAAAACTAACACATAAAATAAATATAACAATCAGGAAAACATTAACAATAAAATGAAGAAAAAAAGAACAGATTAAAATAAGTCTGAGGAGGTTTGTGCCCATGAAACTAGTTTGGTTGATCATTTAACTAAAACCTGACCCACAAAACAGGATAGTTTAGGCCTATTTGATTTAAGAAGTTAATATAAATGGTTAAAAAAGGTAACAATCAATAAGTCAACAAAACCATAACAAACTTAAACACTGAATTAAAAACAACATTTTAACAATCAAGAAAATACAGACTTAACAATTTTAGTAAATCTCAAGCTTATTTTAGTTTGAATAGTTTCTCTGAATATCTGTGAATAATATGTTCAAGTTTATTGTAAATCTATAATTAAATAACTATGTGGCTATTCATTGATTTACTAAGCATATGAAAATGTATAGTTGTTTTGTCTTTATTACGGGTATTATAACTGTGAACATTATATTTAATAAATGTGGGTTTTTCGTTACATAAAAAGTGAGGTCATAAATATAAAGATTAATTACAGTTTGAATTTCCCTGTTAACAAACAGAGGTTTACAATGATCTCGGATACCAGCTTTTGAGAATACTCTGACAGCTTTTTTTTTGTAACACTAAAATAATTTTTATTTTACTGCAATTTCCCCATAAGATCAGGCCATATCTAAGTAGTGACAGAAAATATGCAAAATAAGTGGTACGTAAATAATTTTCAGGAATACAAAGGGATAACCGTCAAAAGTAAATGACTAGATAATTTGGTTGAAATGTAATCAATGTGTGGTCCCCAAGTTAAATGATGATCACAATATACCCCTAAGAACTTTATGGAAACTACCAAGTCATTATCAAATTTATTGTTGTAATCCAATTTTAAGCTAAATGTTATGTTTTGTGTTTTTTGCTCATTCAGGAGGAAACCATTTGATTTAAACCAAAATGAAGCTTCTTTCATTGTATTTTCAGATAAGATTTTTAGAAAGTCTAAACTGTCGCCAATATTACAGAAGGAAGTATAATCTGCATATAAAATACTTGTAGCATTCACTGAACTAGGGCGATCATTTATACATAATAAGAAAAGTAAAGGACTCAACACTCAGCCTTGGGGGACTCCACACCTGACGTTAACTTCCTGTGACCAGGGCCGCCCAGAGACTTTTGGTGGCCCGGGGCAGTTTACCATGTGGCCCCTTCCTTCACTTAAAAATAAATGTCATTACTCTGATTGTCAAATATACTATAATTGATATTTTATTTTTAGTGCATTCTACAATATTCTTAATATCTCTTTCATTAGATTACTATTGTAATTAAGATTCTTGTTCATGGACGTCTTCTCAGAGCTAGCTGCGAAGCTCCGGTAAATTTTTCTCTAATTGTCATATACTTTTTAAACATTTCCTTAAGTATTACCGCTACAATAACATCAATCTCTTATAACAAAACTGCTATTCTTTAATGCTAAATGAACAATAACGAACTAAGCAATGCCACAGTCAGTTGCAGAGTTGGGTGCGGCAGCTCTTTGATCGCCAGTTGAGGAGCCATCCTCGCCGATTATATTAGCTTGGGTGACTGACAGTTGCACCCCGCGGTCAGAAATATGTAGAGGGTTTCTCTAATTTATCAAAAAGGGTATTGACAGTTGTGCCCAAGCCCCCTTCCGAGGGACAGCGGACTTTCACGCACCCCCTTCCCCGGAGCGCCGACTGGAGACGATCATCTCGCCGACTGATCGTTTGCGATTCTTTTAAATGTATAACCACAACAGTATTTTCGTAAATTAATTGGGAAGTAACACCGGCACATCAGTATTACAGAGTCTTGGCATGAATTACTTCAAAATATTATACAATATTTCTTTAACATCTGTATCGTCATTAAAACAATAACTAACCCCATGCACCTTACTATCAATATTATACACAGCTTTCAAAATTTTAGAAATTAAAACAAATTTACCTTAACAAAGCAGGTAAATTTGTTTTAATTTCTAAAATTTTGAAAGCTGTGTATAATATTGATAGTAAGGTGCATAATGTAGGTAGTAATTTAGATTTTTTAGATTAGGCCTACATCATCAAAAGCAGAACAATTGAAAAACTTCAAAATTTTAACGTTCCTTTTTAAAATTTTACAAGGGTAATGAAAAATCAATAGATGTTTTTTCGTTCTGAGCTTAACTGTAAATGTCTTAAAATAAATTTTTTGGACTTTTTATGTATGATAGTGTGTGGATGTTGTTTTGGTTTGTCAGAACATGGTTTTGGCAGGGGAATTTAATCTTTGCACACCAAAGAGTTTTGTAGCAGCCAATTATTGTGTGGGAAAATTTTTTAAAAAAGGGGGGGGGGGGTTGGGAAAATTCTTTTTAAAAAAAATTTGGATTTGAGGTTGTTGTGAACGGATTATTGTAGAATTGCATTGTGAAATAATTGCATCCACTAACCTATAAATTTTGATTGTTATAAGTATTTATAGATCCCCGGGCTGGAAAATTGAAATTTTTTAAAAATTTTGAATTAACAGTTAAAAGATTTTAGGAAGTTTTCTTCATATAAAATTTTTTAATGCGGAGCTTTAACCCTTGAAAGGCAAAACCAACTAAAAAATTCTCTTTAAAATTTTTTAATTTTTCGGTCTTATAACTTTTTCTGTGTAATTAAAAACCCTACCGAAATAAACGTGTATTAAAACAAATTTGTTAATTTTTAAAAGGATCTTTAAAAGCCAGAAATTGGGGGGCAGTTTTGCAGATCACGACCTTTACTTTTGAAAATGAAACTAAAAAAACGATCAATGTTTAATAAAAAAATAATAAAAAGGAAAAAATGACACATTCACCCGTACTAAATCAGACAATCAAAAAAAGGATTTGTCTGCTCAACAATCAATGGAGTTTTCCAAAAACTTGTCGGGGCCTGTGTGTATCTGATGCACAGATGTTGATCGTTTTTTTAAAATGTAAAATTGACCTAGGGCACACTTGTTTCACCTCTGGTTAATGTAAATCTAACATATAATATTAAGAAATAAGTACAATAAGGTTAATTGTATTCTGGGGAGCTTGCAGACTTAAAACATTAATGCTCCATATTTTACAATGTAAAAAATATGGTTCCGGGGTACAATACAATCCAAATCAGGCATAAAAAATTTTAAAAAAAATTTGAAAAAGAAATACAAAAAAACAATTACAAATGAAAAAAAATTTGGCTTTCAAAATTAAGGGGGTTTTAAACAAAACCCCCCATTAAACTTTTTTATAAACAAAAAGTAATTTCCCCGGGAATTTTTAAAATATACAAACTAAGGATTTTTTAGTATCAAATTTTTTACAAAAACCCCCTTAAAAGGGGGTTGTTTGGGGGTAAGCAAAATTTTTAAAAGAAAAACCCAAACAAATGACCTATTTTAAAAAATATTAAAAGAAAAAATTTAATTAAAGGTCTTCTTTATTATAAATTTTCATTTAAAGTTAATTTTTTATAAAACCCCCAAAGTTATTTAAAATTTTAAAAGGGGTAACAGACAAAAATTACCTACCATTTTTTTTTTAAAAATATGAACCTAATGTAAAACAAGTTATTAAAGAACACAAACACCAAAAAAACAATAACATAGAAATTTTTTTGTTTTTTTTTGTCTAAAATTTTGGGGAAAGGGAAACCGGGCCCTTCCACCTTTTTTGGTTACTAGTTGTATTTTAACCTTTTTTTATTATTTTAATTTTTTTTATTGATTAAAAAATATTTCCTGTAAATAATAAATAGAAATAATTGTTCATAAGCAGGAATTGCGGCAGTTTTTTTTTTAAGTGCCCCGGGCCGTCGGGGCTTTTCTTTTAGTAAAAAATTCTAACAAATTTAGTGTTAAAACAAGTTAGGGCGCCCGCCATTGAAAAGAAAGACCAAATTTAATTTTAGAAATTAGCTAAAACCCCACTAATTTGCAGTATTTTAATTTGGAATTTTAAAAGATATTTTCAAATTGTTAAAAGCTCAAAAAATTCCACCCGTAAAAGCATAAATAGAAAAAATTTTGAAAGACACCCTACCCAAAAAAGACTTATTTTGGAGAAAAATTGTTTTTGAAAAATTAAAGAATAATTTTTTTAAATCCCCTAGTTTTGTGGACTTCCCTCTTTTGCATGGGAATCAAACGGACAATGCCGATTGGCAAAATTAAACCAATATGTTGAACCCTAAAAAAAAAATTAAATTTTGGGGGTGAATTTTTTGGGAAATCTTTATTGGGCCATTCTTTATTGATGGTAATTTAAAATGGGTTAAATTTTTGGAATTTTTTAAAAGGGCATTGTCCCAAAGCAAAAATGATTTGTACAATACTTATGAGCCGTATTTCAAAAAAAGGGGGTTTAATTAAATTTTGCTTGTGGAAAACATTTTCCCTAAAAACCCAAACGCCGATAAAAGGGGAAAAAGGGGAGGAAAAAAAACTTTTTTCCCACCCCCCCCCACCTCTGATTTTTTTCTTTTGGGGTTTCTAAAAGTAAAGTTTACGCCCAAAAACCCGAAAACCCCTCGATTTTTTAAAAAAATAAAGGGGGAAAAGCCCCCCCTTTAACCAAAATTTTTTAAAAAATTTAGAGGGGAAATGGTTTTTTCCAAAGGCTTTTTTTCCCCAACCCCCTACTAAGATTGAATTCCCCCCAAAATTTTAAAATTTTTTTTAAAAAATTTTTCCCCGCTAAAATTAAATTAGGGGGTTTTATAAAAAATTCCAACTTTAAACGCCACCAAAATAATAAATTTTAAAGGACCCACCGCCCCTTTCCTTTTTTTTAAACCTTTAAAAGAGTGTTTTTTGATAGGGGACAAAAATTTTCCTTTCCCCCCCCCCCCTTTTAGGGGGTGTAAAAAATTTTTGCATACTAAAAAAACCCTTAGGGTTAAAAACACCCAGAAAAATCAAATCTGTATCAAAAAAATTAATAGGGGGGGGGTTTACTTTTAAACACCCCCTGTTTAAAAAAATTTCTGCAAACAGTGTAAGGCCCCCGTGGAGTTTCGGGGAAATAATTTTTAAACACAAAACATAATCGAAAAAAAAATTTTCAAAAAATTTTTAAAAAAAACCAAAAATTTGTAAATGATTGGGGCACAGTTTGATTTCCAAGCAGCTTTTAACCTTTTAAAAATAAAACTTAATTAGGCCAATAGTTCCTTTGGAAAATACCCCCCCCCTAAGGTGGTAAAACGGCTTTTTAAATTTCGAATTTAAAAGGCAAAGGATGTTTTTATTTAAATAATTTTTTTAAGAAACCCCCCAAAACTTTAATTTTACCTTTGGGCCTTTTTATTTTTAAAACTTTTTTCCCACTTAAGTTAAAACTTTCCAAATTATTTTTTAAACACCCAAAAAAACCCAAATATTTAAGGGGGATTAACACCCCCCCGAAATACCGCCAGAATGTTTCCCACAAAAATTATTTGAATCAATTATAATATAGGCAAACAGTAAAATTTTTGAAAAAACAATTTTTAATTTTTTTTCTATTTATTCAAAATATGTTACCGTAAACCTAAGAAATTTTTTAAAACTAGGGGTTTTGAAATAAGGGAAACTTTGTTTTTCACCCCTTTTTTTGATTACAAATTTTTGATTATTTACCTTTGATTTTTTAATTTATAAACAAATATTATGGTTGAACCCACCCCCTTAACTTGAAAAATTATACCCCGCAATAAACTCAAGTTGACCAAAAAGCAGGAATTCTGGGGTTGGTTTTTCAAGGGGGTCCCCGGGGTTTTCGTTATATAGCTTTAAAAGATTTTGCCAAATAAAATATATTTAAAAATCAATAGATTACGACAACTTTTTAAAAGTATAAAGATAAATTATTAAATGTTAATTGGGGGCTAAAAACAAAAATTCCCCTGAATTGTTTCGTAATAAACTACATTGTAATAAAGATAAAATCGTTTGATACTTATTAAAAAAGTTTCCCATACAATTAGAAAAATTTTGGCATAAATATTATAGTAAATTTTTTTGGGAAGGGAAAGACCAAATAAAATATCTTAAAAAAATATCCGAAAGTAATTTTATTTTTGGAAAGTTTTTAAACCCCACTTGAAAAAATTTGAATATTAAGAATTGTTATTTGGCTTGTTTTTAATGCAAACCTAGGGGTTGATTTCTGTGGGGACATTTCTTTTGGGGGTAAGATATTACTTTCAAGAAGAAAATTTTCGCAAAGGGGGGGGGGCAACTAGTTAAAATGTATACAGCCTAGGGGGGAGGGCCCTGGAACACTGCAAACCGCTTTTTGTTTACCTTAAAAAACTGTACAATTTTAAAACTTATCATTTTTCGGGTCTTAATGTATCCCAAAAAGAAAATTTTAAATTTTTCAAAAAAGACAAAACATACACAATCAAAAACTAAAATATATCAATCGGGATTTTCCCTCTCATAGCTTCTCTTACAGGAAAGTCCAATAAAAAATTTGTTTAAATTTTTTTAAAATAAGTCCCGAGATTGCTTGGACCATACCACGAATAAATTTAAAACGTCTTTAAACGGCTTCTCAATAATCCTTTTTATTCTATTTCCGAGTTGATTTGAAAAAAACTTTTTGAAATTAACTGTAAGGGGCTTTTCTTTTTTAAGTAAGATTAATTAAAAATTTATGTGTATGTTGAAGAGTAATTTTATTGTAAAATTTTTAATATATAGTAATTTTTTTTAAACTTTAAATTGGGTAATTTTTTTTAAGTAATTATTTAATTTTTAAAATTTTTAATAATAGTGATTTTTTTGTGAGTTTTAATATGTAATTGATTTATTGAAAAGCAAATTTTGACGAGTGCAATCCCAAACGCCTTTTTAGATTAAGTTGTACTTGTAGATTTCATTCCTATTCAAACTTATTTTGTAAAGGGGAATAAATGTTTCTTGATTCAAATGAAAAATATGATATTTTTTAAATTTAGTGCTATATTGAAAAATTAGCTGATCGGCCGGGAAAGAGTGCAACGTTACCAACGTTGGGAGTGCCGCCGTTTTTTTTCCCGGTTTTGAAACAAATTTTGTAAGAACCTTTTCTCAAAAAGACTTTTCAAACCTTTTTAAAAAAAATTTTTTTTAAAAATACTTTAATTTTTTTTGTTTAAAATTAAATAAATGAACATCTTTAGGGGGGGGCCACTATCCACCCCCTAAAGTATATTTATATGTTCCAAACGGAAAGATTTTTTTGGTTTTTTCCTTTTTACGAATTTTCACTGTTCGCAAACAAAAAAACGGCGAGGGTACAGCCACTAAATAAACCCAGGGTTTATGCTGCTTTCCCACTATGCCGACCGCTGAAATTCAAAGACAGTTTTAAAACTTGCCCCAAAAGGCTCCCTGTTTCTATAAAACCAATGGTTTATTTTTAAACGTTTTTAAAACTAAAACTAAAAGATTTATCGCCCAAATATCACTTTTGATTTTTTGATGCAGGCCTAAATCTTTCTTATCTAGTAATTTTTAAAATTTTTTTTGTTTTTGCATAAAAATTGGGGCCCCCCTTGAATAAGTCTATGGGCCCCGGGCAATCTCCCCCTTTTTCCCTCCCTGCCTTGGGGCCAGCCTGGCCACCTTAGTACAAACCTTCTGACTTGACCTAGATAAGATTTCAAAAGGGTCATAGAAGTTTCACAAAGCCGTAGTAGTTAACTTTAAGGGATGTCGTCATGGTCAACGCAATCGAAACCTTGCTCAGGTCAAAATTTGGCCTGATTAAAGACTTGTTTTAAAGTTGTAAGAATTTCACAAACTAGTTATGAATACATCTGGGGTTTCGATTTCCCTTATTTAAATAAAATTTGAAATGTTTAAAAGTTATTTTTTCAAGAAACTGTGAAATTTGACTAAACAGACCCCCAATTAATTTTGAAAAAACCCGGGGAATCTGAAATCGGAAACGGGTAACTTGGGGCTTTTTCCCTTGGCCTTTTTTATAAATTGGGCAAACACGTAAATTTTTTTAAGAAAGCTGAAATTACCCACTTTTTAAGCAGTGATTTATACAACTTGTCAGGGGATAACACAATAGGTTTTATAATTTTCTTAAAAAAATGTTATTTGACCCCCGTAAATATCAGGGTTTTGGAGTTATTTAATCTCGGGGTGCTTGAAAACCTCCTCAGCTGTTGCAGAGCTAATAAAATTATCATTACCTGAAAGGGCCCTTTTTTTTCCCTTTTTTAAAGTCTAAACAGTTTCACTAAGCTACCAGTGATCTTTTAATCCAGTAAAATTTTGAAAAAAACTTTTACTATACATGAAAAGGGGAAAAAAGGTGTTTTTGACAATTAATTGAACTTTTAATAACACCCCCAACGCCTTGCATTATTTTTGTTTTTTTCAATTATTTTACATTGTGACCCAACTTAAAGCCTTTTAATGTTTTTTTTTTGACCAGAAAATTTTTTAGTTATATCAGGTTTAAAATTTTAAATAAGTTTTCAAATCTAATACCAATTTTATTAAACTAGCTCATTTTATACCCTACTTTTTGGGGGTTTATTACATTATTTCCTTTTACTATTTAAATTTTAAAAGCAGGTTTTTTTATATTTATTGTCAAAATATTGTGGAAACATTTCTCATTAAAAAACAGACCCCCTATTAATATTAGCCCCATACAAATTCCCCCAATCATAACAACATTTTTTTCAAAAAATTTTTATGAATTGCTGATTTTGGTAAAAAAGTTTGAAAAACTTCCTTGTTAATCCCTTATCTGCCTATACAAGATGTTCACTTTACAACCTTTACTAAATTTTAAAATTTGGGCATGATGGTAAAAGGGAAAAAAAAAAAAAATGTCACAAGAGACAGTAATTCGTAGGTTGACTGTTTAAATATATTCCCTAAAAAATTTTTTACCTCTAAAAGGCTTATTATTTAGACAATAGAAATTTTGCTGTCTCAAAATAGTAAGAAAATCTTTTACCGTTTGCTTTTGTTTTGTTACAACAGTTTCTCTATCTATCATTTTCTAACACCCATTTCACAACTTTGTGTGGCTGATTACTTTTTGAGACTATACAAAATAGAACTACAAAAATATTTTGACCAAGAAATTATTCAAAAAAGTAAAATGATGGTGAGCCATTTACATGAATATTTAGTAGAGTTTTAACCCTTAGTGAGCAGCATTAGCATCTGCGTAAATAGGCAGTACTACATTGATTTAGTTTAAAGTAAATCAGTCTCATTAAATTAATTTTTGCATCTTTACTAACAAAACTCTAAAAAGAAATAAAACACGTTTATCAACCTAATATTTTTTATTTTGGGTAACTAACTTTTAAAATATATAAACTGCTGCTTTATGGTTTATTTTGGGGGCCCGCTTTAAAACAATTCTGAAGAAATTAATTAAATAGACGTAAATAATAAATTGTTTATTCATTTTTTTGTTAATTATACTTAAATGAGTTGACAATTTTTTAAACAGTGATGTAGAACTTTTGGGTACGGTTTCTTTGGTGGGGGCTAAACAGGTTTGAGTTAATTAATGATTAGAAGTAATGTGAAGGGAGTTTTGTTAACTTGGAAAATTATATAAATATTAATTTTTCAGTTTTTTGGTCGTTGACAGTAATTAAGTCCAAACATACTAAATGACGCAAAAAAGGGCTGCCCACATGAGTATTTTTTGTTCCAAAAAATAAAAGATGACAAAATAAGTCCCCGCATAACACCATTTCATTTACGAGAAGACTAAAATGTGTATCTCTAGATACATGAACTCTAGCCTCTTCAATGTGAAGAGTGTAAATTAGGCGTACTCAATTACATCATTGTTAAGTAATTATTTATAAATATAAAAAACGAGAAAAATAATTATGACTTGTTTTCTGTAAGATTATTTAACAACAAAAATAAAATTTTATGAATACGAAATTGATATAAGAAAAAATGAATAGATTAGTACATAATAAATATGATTAATGATTTAAAAAGTTGATATGTTACCATGAGAACGAAGGACCAAAGAGGACCATTGCCAGAAGCCACGCCATATTGTTGGTTGTGGACATTGTGTTTTTTATGGTTTGGGTTGGAAAGAGATCTCAGTGGGATGGAAAATTATTGAATTTTTTTAAAACGTACATTTCATATCCCTCCGAACGCAAAGTAAAAATGCAAGTATTGGACGAACACACTGTAAACGGTACTGTAGAGCACATCAACAGCTGGTGTCCGTTAAAATGCTGACAAGCTCTCGGAAATTTAATCAAAAGCAAGACAGTATTAAAAAATGATCAGATGATATTTGACTGAATAACTGCAGCTCGGTATGTGCTGCCGTTTGTTAGAGAATCATTGAACTATGTTTGAGTTACTTATAATTGGTACGAAATAATACCTTTTAAAAATGAGATTAACAACAACAATTACAGATTAAAATAAAAATAACAAACAAAATACAACAAATCAAAGGGGGCAATAGGGCAAATTAAATAAAAAAAAATGTTAAGTATACATAAAACCCCCAAATGTAATGTTCACTGTATTGTACTTTTGAGGCTCAGCTAATTTTGTGACTTTCGTAGGCTTACATTGAAAAATTACTTACAAATATATTTTAAACAGTACCTAAGTACTATTCTATATCCTTTTGTTCAGAAAACTTTAAATAATAAGGAATATAGTTTATAAAGTACTTACCTTAGAGTTTAATTTTTTCTATGTAGAAAAAAAATTTAATTTTACGATAATAAAAATGAAACCGTTTACTGTACACAATTTCTGAAGTAGCCAGTTTTTTAAAAGTTTTACTCAACAACTTACATAAAAATTTTTACAAAAATACACAAATAAAAAAAAAAAAAAAAATAAAAAAAAAAAAAAAAAAACAAAAAAAACAAAAAACAAATGTAAGGCGCCTGATCCAAATTTTCTCAGTTCTAAGAGCTACTGCTACTGCGAGTTTACCCTCAGTGGGGTAATCTCTGATCCATGGGTTATTTGCAGGTATTCTTTGAGCTAAAGGTAACTTATCCTATCAATCATTACTTACGATATTGTCATTGTCAGGCACAGTTGTTTCTTCAGGAATGTATTCATCTTCACTTTTGGATGAAAAATCAAATATTTTGTTTTTAGGAGGCAAATCTACTTCAATATCACTACCATCTTCAACACCACTTGGAACATCTTCTAACACTCTGTCAATTTCACTTGACCAAATTGGCCATTTTCACACAAACAAAACATCAAAAAATATTAAAAGAATTAAGTAGAAAAACTGCACACCTTGAGAATTTATTTATAGATTATGACTTTAAGAATTGTCTATGTACTCCCAACTTCTATGTAACCAACCTGTTACATGGCCATCGATAGTAATTAACAAAACTTTTGTTCAGGATTTTACCCAACCTAAAAAATTTTTAAGAAATAACTCTAATTCAGCAATTTTTCCCAAACTTTTGAGCACAGTAGACCACTATCCTCAGATTGGTGAATTGAGGTTTCTGAAGTTAAAAGCAAACCAAATCCCAAAATGGTGAAAATTTTGTTTTTTTTCCAATAAAAACTTTTGGGATACTTGTCCATTTTCTTTAAACCTGAAAGAGAGTCAAAAAAAACCCCTTCAAAATTTTTCAAAACAAGCTTGAGGATCAAGATCATAGCGCATCAAAATAAATTTTTATTTGAAAACCCTCTCAAAACAATAAATTATGGGGGTTTCAATACAAGGGGGAAGTAAAGAACATTTATACTTTTAAAAATTTTTTTGTTTGATATTTTAGAGTACCAAAATATTACACCTATCAAAAAGGTGTAAATAATTCAATATGAAATTAAATGGTAACAAAACTAGATTTCCTAAAACAATCTTAAACTATAAGATAACCTTTAAATTTTACAGACCTCCCCAATTTTTATTCTAAAGGGCAACACAAAATAAAAATTTAAAAAAGAACAAAATGAGACTTAATGAAACTCTCCACATGAGGTTTAGGAAACTATTGGATCCAGTTGTTGCTGGAATACTACATGATGTTAAATAATATAGCAAGGATAAAAGGACATCCATTTACAGCCAACAATGATTTTATATCTATAAAGATAAGTTCCACTATCAAATTGTCATACAATACAGACTTGTAATAGTAAATACTCTTGAATCTATTTAAAAAACAAAATAAAAACAATACCATTTTAATTTTTCACTGGGTGTATCATTTAAAAGTAAGCAGTAACGTACAAAGATTTTAAAGCTAAAACAGGGGATAAATTTTATTGTTACAAACTAAGGACATTAGTATTAATAAAATATATTGTGTGGTTATAAATGTTTTCATAGTATTGCTCTTTTTGTAAAACAGTATCATATAAATTTCAAAGGCAAAAGATATTTTAATCCAACCACATTATCTCTTATATAATAAAAAATCCACTCTTTCCAAAAACAAAACTATTTAAGCGTTAATTTTAGAAAAAAAAAGAGAAAAAAGTTCTGAATCTCTTTAAATTCAATAAAAACAAATATATATAATGAAATAATTGTATTCAAATAGATTCAAGAATACTTTAGGAAACAATGACAAATCATATAGTGAAATACTTTATACTGTGTAGTTATGTCTTCATTTAAAGAACACATGAACAAACACAAAGATTTACAAGCAAGGACTAATAAGGCAACTCACCATAAGGGATTAATAGTTCTGAAGGACATTGATAAAAGGTTAAAAGCTCAGGTTTGTATTTAACTGGATTGTTAAAACTGAAGACTGAATTGAATTATTGATTACTTAACTGCTTTTCTAAACACGCTGCCTGCCCCAAAAAAATTTAACAAGTTCATGCAGTAACGCATAAAATGTTGTGGGATCACCCGCGGCTACCCCCTGGGGGAGGCCCCTTTTGGTGGGAACTAGACAAATTTGTAATGCTTTATGCTGATGACGCCTTAAGTGTGTTATTGATTATTTTTTTATAATTACGGACTATCATTACAAGTATACATAATTTATATTCTTATTATAGGCTAACTATACTCAGTTAAATTACTAAAATAATAGAAAATCTTTTTCAGGTATATAATTTTTTTTAGCAGTGAACGTGTTAAAGTGCTTTCTTTGAAACTAAAATTACACATAAATTGGAACAGAATTGGTGTATTCATTATTTCCTTGTGCCACTTAAGAGTATTTAGGATTATAAAACACAGAAAAAAGTTTGTTAGTAACATAAATCATGACAGTTTGTTCCTTGAATGTCATTCAAATGTATTTGAATTATATATTAGAAACATAATAGGTGCTTTTTTCCATAAAAGATAATTTTGGAAATATTTAACGAGCATCATAACTACACGCTACACTTTTAAAGTAAATGTATTTTTAATTATTACAATAATAACAAAAAATATTTATTCTGTATAGTTTGGTCAAGTTTAATGACAGATACAATTTTAAATTTAACCAGTACTAATTTTAGATAAAAACATTGGGTATATGAAAACCACATATTTTAAAATGTTCATACAAGGATCAAAATAAAACCCAATTAAGACTTCATTTTAATGAAAAGCCTTTAGTTTACATGGTACTCTTTATACAAGTTTGTAACTTTTGAAAGTAAGGAAAAACAACTATTAATGCAAGGTGTTATTTAATTTTAAAACCAGCGTGTTGTTGAAGTTCCCAGCTCAGTAGGGAGGGAAAAATCCTGCAAAAGTAAATAACAATAAAAAAGCTTAGTTCTTTAGGGGATTGCAAACGACAGAACAAATGAGTTAATTACATGTTGTAAAAGTGAATTATTGTACTTTGAAATAAACGTATATGTGAGTACAAGTTTTATTAAGCATGATGTTTGCACATGTAGTGGCATGTGTAAAATGTTAGGTTGATTACAGAAGAGTAAACAATATTAAATCCTCGTCTGCAGTCACTGTCTCATTTTGATTTGCAGATTCCAACAGGAATTTAATTACATTACATTAAATTCATGTTCAAATGGGCTAATTTGTAATAATTAACATTGCCAGCAGGAGAAGTCAAAATTAATGTCCTAAATTAGTAACTCTTCTTGTGTTAGCTAGCTAACCTTTTATATACCTTTTATAAAGCCCTAACTTTCCTACATAGACAATAATTTTGTTTTCAAGTAAACTTAAGCTCACTTTCAATATGTTGATTTAAATAAATAAAATGTCTTTGGTCTCATATGTTAATGACATATATTCATCCATTTTGCTTATCATACAATATTCAGATTAAAACTACTATAAGAATTTAAAACTATACTTTTTGAAGTCAGTACAATATCTTAAAACATTTTTTGAAAATTTTTAGTGTAAATTTACCTTTGAATGAATTTAGTGTAAAACATTACAAAGAATCGGGGATTATTTGTTTCAAAATCTGTTCCTGTAATTTTGTTTAAGTATGCAACATTTCTTTTTTCTCTCCTTTGTAAAAATGAAAGGAATACTTTTATGTGTGTGTGTGTGTGAATGATAGTTGACAAAAGATGTTCTGTAATAAGGTAATTAGTGGTACATAATAGCCACAATTATTTAAAAATGATTCTAAATGTTTGCATTTTTCTTTAGCAGTGATCAAATTAAATTTGAATAATTGTTTAGTATTTAATATAACACTTATATCACCAACTAAAAAATATTAAACCTGTTTGAACTGTAAGAGTTGTTTAAGTTCAAATTATAGGGATTTTTCTAGTTAAAATCAGCTTTAACAAGTTTTAAAATACTGATTGGGTTGATAACTTCCTGCATTGCTCAAATGGCAAATATGAGAACATTAGGCTATACATCAAACCTAACATACTTCAACCATTAAGTTACATTACTTTTAAATGCTGATGGTTTTAATAATTATCTTTAACTACAGAAGGCACTTTACACTATTATAAACCTAATTTGTTATAAAGTTTATAAATACCCATGTAAAGTTTAAAACACACATATAATAACATACAAATACATACTATTTATATTTCACAATATTGTAAGCAAGATGACAGCGTAAAATACTCATCGAATATTAGTGCAAGAACTTTTTAAAACTAGAATTTTTTATAATTTATTTCATTACATGCGGATCACTGATTATAAATCAATGTTAAACTTATAACTAAATTGATTTTAATAGCAAAGCAACTCAAGATAATATTTAAGAAAGTGAAGGAATACAGAAGAATCAACAAGATAGAAATACGACAAATAGTGAAAGTTTAAGTTAAATGGAAAAGATAAAAAAGTATATTAGCAACAGTAAAGAGCAATGCAAGCGAGCAGAGGAAGCGAGACAATACAGTTGATAAAGGCTGAAAATTATGACAGTATTAATAATGTAGTTATATGATCATTATGTAACAAGCCCTATATAGAAACCATGTAAACAGAAACCATAGTTGTACGGCATGTAATTACAAGACAAACACGTTCACAATAGAAGCAGGAAAATTACTTGAAGCACATTTGTTTGTCAATTGATATAAACATTCAAATGGATGTGTGCATTATAAATAACTACTTTAATAGCTTATGGATGAATACAGGATTTTTATTTATGAAAATTTTTATGAGATAATCACTAGAGAAACTTGGTTTCCACGATAAAATTTGGCTACTAATAACCCATTTATAGTATGTTATCAACATTTTGGCATTAAGGAACCTGACGGTCTCATCACTAGGTTGTAATATATTTTACAATCTGGCGTTATGGGTGATAACAAGTGACACGATTGAATCAACCCCACACTGCACATTTCAATTGTGAAGTGAATAAACAGCGGACAATATGGGTACATATGGCTCAGACAGTCTATAGCTTATAAGCACTAAACATTGAAAGAATGCTAAATTGGCACAGAAAACATATACATTCTCAGAAAAACGACATAATGGTGGCTCTAAGAAATCAAAACATTCATGAGGCAGCAGAGTGTGATTTACTACAAGAAAGAATTTTATAAAGGAGGAAGTAAGAGAAAGAAAATACAGAGAGAAAAGATATAGGGAATAAGCAAAGTATTTTAGAATGTGATATCTTTGATTTGTTATAATGCTTACTGTTTAACAGAACTCGTCAACTTATTAAATATTTTTAACTCATTGGCTGGAGTACTCATTAGGGCAGTCAGTTTTTGTGTAGTTCATTGCATATTTTGGGAATTTATCAGACTACTATCGTAATACCTTTAGAATTTACTGTAAATAAATATTGTCCTGTAATTTAAAAGATTTTAATGTGCTTATAATTATAATATAATTAATAAAATATGAAAGAGCATCAGCAAATTTACCCAAAAAGAAAAGCCACTATATAAAACACACTTTCAGTGCCACTAGCACTTTCATTAGATGAAGCTAGAGGCCGGAAGAAAGTGTGTATAAAGACTGATCTAACAAAATACTACTTTGAGTGTGAATTAAAGTTATAAGTATCAATGAATACCAGGATTTTTCTCTTTAAACCAAAACCCATATTTTATAAATGCAAAGCATTTACACCAAAGTGATTTAAATTTACACGTTTTCCTGGGTATTGTGTTAGTGGACTTTCCTTCTCAGATAGGTGTGCAGATGCCCTATCTCTCCTATTAATCCCTGACCTACTCCTAACCTAAAATTGTAATGCTTAAAATTATAAGCTGGTGATGTTTAATAAATTCTGTTGATTAAACTATTTATGAAGAAAGTTTGTTCAACGATATTTTTTACTGCGTTTTTTTTTAAATTTCAACAAAAATACATATGCAAAATGATACAGAAAGCATACAAACACATTTAGCCAGCGTTCGGAAGGAATAACAGTTTATGGTCAGCAAAAAAGTAAGACACAGCACATGTATTTTGGCATTCAGACCACCCCTGTTCGTGACCCCAATGTACTAATATAATTAAACTTTATTAAAAGTTTAAAATGTAAATGGTGGGTTAGATTCAAACTGAGAGGTTTTAAAAAAATTAAAGAATGGAGTAAAAAAGAATGATAGGAATAGAATTAAAAGAGAAAAATGCTTGAACAGAATTAATAACTAAACTTATTAGTGGTAAGCTATTATAACACAATACCATCAGTCAAATTTTATTAAATGAAAAACATAGCTAAACAAAAACAAAGCAATTAATTAATAATAAATAATTATTACATTAGAAATAAAAATCATAAACTGTATTAGGAAGTTGAAAAAAATGCAAGCAGCAAGGTTCTGATTCTGATGAATTTGATGCATCTGTAGTATACCTATAGGGAATCTAACTAAATGCATTTGAGAAATTAACACAAGATTCTATTAATATTTATTGTATTTGTTGAACACATCTACTATGAAAAAATATTTTATTTATATATTTTATCTGAAGATTGTTATTGAAGTTACCAATGAAATATAGTAGTGTCAGAAAAAATCCAATCAATTTAAATAACAATTGCTTACTACAATTTTTACAGTTTTAGTCAAATATTCTTATAACACTTGACCATTAAGACACAAAAATAAATAAAACATTTGTAAACTAGTGTTGGTTTTAAATTACAATTTGAATATGCAACGTTATATAGTAAAAAAATCTGCAGAAGATAAAAATCAAAACAATAATAAACACAAACCATATTTTAAAGACTGCCTGCCTACTTTTAAAACGCTGTTAACACTTAACAAAATTCATCGTGACAATTGAATGGAAGAAGATACATTAAGAAAAAATTATCTATCGTCTAAGATTCTTTGACAAAATACAAGACTATTTCAAACAGCTGATTGAAGGCAGCAAAACAACCCTTTGAAAAAAAGATTCTTCAGCAAGGAGTCTTGAAGACGAAGAGACCTGCAGGTATTTAGAAGCCTGACTTACGTGGAGGAAATCCCCGCATGAAAGGTACTCTGGGAACACCACGCATTACCCCACGAATGGGGGGAAACCCTCTTGCAGGAATACCCCGCACAATTCCACGCCCGCGCATGACGGGTGGAATTCCTCTATGAATCCCAATGCCACCTCTCCCACGTGAGGGATGTGGGATGAATTCTTTAGGTTCATACTGAAACAGGATAAATATCTTTAGAATAACTTCAAAAGAAATATGTACTGTAGCTTATTAAATAAAACCGGATAGCTTATCATTCTTCTCCATTCCTGAAAAAATATGAAACAGTTGTGGTTGTTTTGTACAAGTAAGTTTTAAGTAAGTGCACTATGATATTCTACTATTTAATGTTTTGTGTGAGATGAGGAACTTGCCATGATGGTGAATGTATCAAAAGTAAATAAAGACATAAACTTTCTCACTCTCAATTTCGATTAATATAATTAAATTTATTTAAAATTTTAATCTAAATGAACAAACTGGAATAAAAAGTAGCCATTAAATTGCTCCAGTTAACCGTGATTTGTATTGTTTAAAGGACCATTTTCGTGTGAAACTTAGGCTGCCCATCTTCATGCGGTTGATATCTCAAAAGGCCTAAGTTCTGACCAGGGCTGACCTAACGTTTCCCCAACTGAAATTGCTTTTGTATCTGGCTTCAAATCACAGCTAGATTATCTAGATCAATCATACTTTCAGAAAATGTTGTGAAATTAGCACATTTAATAATTGTCTAGAGGAAAGCCTCTAGGTTGTTATTTGTTTAAGTGCCGGTGACCTGTTTCGTTTCGTGTTTCTTGTCGCTTGGCTCAGCCATCTTTTTTGGTTGGTTATCGTGACGGCCAGTCACTCTCGCTTTGGCTATTTTGCTCTTATGATTATGTGTGGAATAAGTTCTTGAATTTTTCATATCTTATAATTTTACTTGTTATTTTGTGTTTATAACTTGATCTTTTACTCCTTTTCTGGCAGCTTAACTTCCCCTTTCTTGTATTGAGTTTAACTTAATATTGTGTGTGTGGGTTGTTGCAGTTTCTCGGTTCCAGGGTCCGGGAGGGGAGGCGGATCGTCGCTTGTGTTGCCTTTCCTCCTTGATGTCGCCTAGAGATGCAGCAGAGGATCTTTGGAATGGGCCAACCACGGTCTTCTTTGCCTCCCAGAGGGATTAGCCACTTACACACCTCCCTCAGCACGACTTTCTCCGTTCTCCAGGCAGAAGAATTCTACAAGCAGGTGATCCCTTTCCACTTACTATTGCCCTGTCGGCCTGTATTAGTTTTTGAAAAACATTCTTCTTGAGTGTGGGGACTCCTTGACTTTTAATTTGTGGGGAGGGTTGAGGGGTTTGAGAGGATCATATATATAAATATATTATTTTTTACTAGTTTAATTTGCTATTTTTTCTGTATTTTTAATGTTTTCTTAGGGTTTTTAATGTAAAGGAGTTCTCAGGGGCTTTGTATCCTTTTTTTTAAATTTTCCCACATAGGAGTCCCCCTGTTTCACCAGCAGGTTTCTTTGTAATAATTAACTTACGTAAATTTTCTTTTCGTTTCCAACAGCACCAAACTCAAAATTGAGTCTCCAAGCCCCAGGCTAACCGCTACCTATTTTAGTTATTTCTTCCCTTTAATTTGATTATTTATTATCTTTCCAATCTTGTTTGATGTAGTTGTTATGTAGTATTTATTTCCCTGTAAGTTTTTACTGTCTTATTATCAAACTTCAATCATTTTTAAATAGGCCTATATTTATCTGATGTTTTTCTTTTTTTAGTTTTTTAGCCTTGAGGCATATAATATTACTAAATATTTTATTAACATCACAGACAGCCAACAACCTAAAAGCTGTCTTTAAAATTGTGTTGTTTTGGTTTCTTTAAACTAATCATTATTATTTTGGTTATTATCGAGTTATGAATTTTAAATTCACTAATAATTAGTCTGTGTATGTTACATTTATATTAATGATTTTAAAGTCGTTCTTCACTACTTAACCCTTTGCACGCTACATAAGAAATTTGCTATTTCTTTTAAATGTGTCATAAATTAAAAAAATATTTTAAAAATATTTAAAGTTCTATTTGGAATTTTGTTATAAGGCCAACAACTGTTAAGAAAACACAATCCAAACTGGCATTTTTAAATCAATATTTAATATACAGCAATTTGTAAAATTCCCATTGTTGAACAATTATTCTGTTTATTTATACTCATAAATCTATAAAAAAATTAAATTAGATTAAGCTAAAATATATATGCAATCATAATAATTATTTACAAGTTTACTAATATAGATGACATACAAGCACTTACAAGTATCCCTAGAATGTTTTTTTTGTGTGAAATAACTCAAAACACTCATCCGGGTGGTCCGAGAAATCCCGTAATACGCGTGGCGTAGCAGCACACAATGGCCGCTCGGTTGCCATGGCGACGGTGCGTGAAGGTCACGATGACAAAAAACGTTGTCATCCTTTCTGTTGTCTTCAAAATTACCTCAATAACCATTTACGTACACGTTAGTATAGTTTTATCACTTAAATTTAAATATTTATATCAAAGTATTCAAATGCGAGAAATACTGTAATACGTGTTTTACGTAAATATAACGTTACGAGAAATCCCGTAATACGTGTGGAAAGGGTTAAGAATATTTTCTCCAAATTAGATACAAAAATATAAATCATTGAGAACGGATAAGGACCTGTTTACTTATTAAAGTTTTTTTTTTTGAAAGCTCTTATTATTTGAATTATTATAATTTTGAAAAATTCAACTTCACAGATTGACATTGGTAAGTTTATTTTTCAAATTAAAATTATTACATTTTATTTTTAGTGGGTCTGTATTACCATTGATTTTACTATACATAGAAGATAGTTCCATCCAATGTTAAATATTGAGGCACGGAATATGGGAGCGACCGTGCTGCAACCTGTCGTCAATCAAGTTAAAGAGGTCGAAATTGCCTCCAGTTTCGACTGTTCGGTTGCACAACCTGTGAGTAGTAAAGGAAACTAATCACTCACTCTCATTCTCCCATTCTCTCTTCTTTCTCTTAAGACGCTCGTCCGGAAGTACTTGTCTACTGTCGCCCCTCCACCTGTCTAATGTCGCCGATTGGCCTTGATAGTGGGTCAGTGGGATATTATTCCTTGCTGTGGTTTGTCTTGCACGGAAAGGAATCGCCATCTTTTATTTAGGCCTTAGGGGTTTGTGAATATGAAAAATGTTAGGGGACATTTTTTTTGTTATTTTGTCAATGTAAATAACAGTGTGTTACAGATGTTTAGTTAAAACATTATACATTATCTAAAATGATGTAAATACTGTTTGTATTACTTACTCACAGTGATCTGGACTGTGATAGGAGCATGTCTGCAGGTGTAGCTACAGTCTTCAATAAGAAATTTAATAAGCCTAAAGCATCAGACTACATTGACACTAGACTCACCCGCCAAATTGTACCAAATGGTGCGACTGTCTACAGCCTAGTCACTAAATCAGTCTACCACGGCAAACCAACCATCGAGGACTATGACGTAGCTTTCAAGCAGCTGATTGATAATTTCAAGAAGGGAAATTTCAAGACATTAATCTGTTCGCCTATGGGCTGTGTGCGGGATAATGTACAGGTGGAACACTTTGCCAGAAATATTGAGAAACTACATCAAGAGACAGGTGCAACACTCTGTATTATATGTCATGATCAACCATCTGCACGAAGAGCACTCTTACTCATCTTTCTTGGACGGACTGCACAAAGCCATCAATAGCAATACCACAAACCGGGCTGAGGTACCAGTAACATCTTTAACAGCTGAAACCACCTTCACTTCGAGTCCAGTAGCTCCCTGACCCGACGAACTTGACAAGCTTCCTGCCTCTACCCTCTCCTGCACACCTTCGTCTGTCACAGTGCAGCAGTGTCAGTGATGTGCAAGAGAAAAGTAAGACACGACAAACAGACAACTTAACGGCGGTATGTGATACTAATACAAATTTAAACTTAGAATCTTAGACAATGATCCAGTATCCGCATTAAACCTAAAATTGAACCATCAGCACAAAGCAAACATTACTAGTATAAATATTTTACACCATAACATACAACATTTACCTTCTAAAATAGATACATTAACTGTTGAGCTTATTGATAACAACGCTGACATAGTAGTGCTTACAGAGCACAAAATGTCTGAAGTTGAAATTGAGCGTTTAAATTTATCATTATTTAATGTTATTTCATCATGCTCTAGAAAAAATTCTAACGGAGGTGGAGTGATGATTTTGTCAAAATTTGATAATGAAAATATTAAAGTAAAACCAATTAATCTAGCAGCTATCAATAACATGCTGGAAGAGAAGATATTCGAGTGCTGTTTAGTCCAAGTGAAACTTCAAAGTCTCACTTTTGTTTTAGCAGGGGTGCATCGATCTCCTTTACCGTGTTTTGAAAACTTGTTTTTAGACAAGTTTGACAAACTTTTAGAGATCCTCAATAAAAAATACACCTTTATTGCTGTTACTGGAGATATAAATATAGACGTTCTCGTGCCTTCTCCTAGCCATTCAAAATTAAAACACATTTTATCTTCTTATAAAATGTCTGCTTTGGTTGATTTTCCGACGAGAGTGTGCAGTACGAGAGAAAGTGGAATTGATAATTTTTTCACTAATATAGAAAAGAAAAATTTAAAGGTTATGGGCCTACTTACAAATTTGTCTGACCATGACGCCCAACTAATTACACTAACATGTCCGAAAATAAAAAATCATAACAATCAAAATAATTTAGTAACCTTTAAAAGATTGTTTAATGAGCAAAACCAACAGCTATTTCACAACATGTTGAAAAAGGAAATCTGGGTTGATGTGTTTAATGCTAATGTAGAAGAAAAATTTGATGTATTTTTTAATATTTTTAATTATTATTTTGATTTGTGTTTTCCAAAGGTTAAAAGTAGATTAAGAACAAACAGAAATTGACAAAAGAAATAGTCGAAAAGAAAAATAATCTATCTACTTTAAGTAAATTAGCAAGAATTGATAGGGACCCTAATTGTAAGCAAGTTCTGCATTTGATGAAAAAAGATTATAATAAAATTGTGCATGAGGTCAAAAACAGTTACTATGATGACTTAGTTAAAAATTCAAACAATGTATGTAAAACAACCTGGCAAATAATTAACAACGAAGTGGGTAGTAAAAATAAAAGAGAAGTAAATTTAATCCAACTTTTGGCAGATGATACAAATAATCCTAACATGGTATGTCAAAATGTTAATGATTTTTTTACAAGTGTAGTTGAAAAGAATGTTGTTTCTAAAGTATGTAGAAAGAATTTCAATTTTAAATATCAAAGTTATGAATCAGACACCTTGGAAGTTTCATTTACTCCTAAACAAATTTGTTATGAGGAGTTAGACAACATTCTTATGAAACTTAAAACTAAGTTATCCTCCGGTTGGGATGAGATACCCATAACGGTAATAAAAAATGCCCGAAAATTTCTACTTAAGCCATTGCTACATGCAATTAACTCATCTTTAATCACAGGTATTTTTCCCGAAAAATTAAAAATTTCAAAAGTCAAACCTTACTTTAAAACTGGGAACCCAAAAGAAATAGCTAACTATCGACCAATATCACTCATATCTTCTTTTGCCAAAATTTATGAGTCAGTAATGTTTGTACAGCTATCAAAGTATCTTGAGGAAAACCTCATTCTGGACAACCAACAATTTGGATTCAGAAAAGGCAAATCAGTTGTAAGTGCGGGAATTGATTTTATCGAATCAGTCTTAAATTCACTTGACTCAAAAGAAATGGTTGCTGGTGTCTTCATGGACATGACCAAGGTGTTTGATAGTGTATCTCATCCCACACTAATAAATAAACTGTCAAGTCTTGGAGTTAAAAAGGTTGGTCTTAACTGGTTTGAATCCTATTTAGTTGGCAGAAAACAATTTGTAGATATATCCTATGTAAATGAGTCTAAATGTTTAACTTCAGCAACTTCAAAACTTAATCTAATTAACTATGGAGTGCCCCAAGGGTCTATTTTGGGTCCTCTTTTATTTTTAGTATATTTGACAGGTATTCCTTCAATTATTAATATTCCTAATAAGGTGTGCCTTTATGCAGATGATCTCAATCTAAAAATTGGGGGAAAATCTACATCTGAGATTGAAATTAACTCGTATACAAACCTGTCTCAAATCTCACAATATTTACAAAATATTAACTTGCTTCCCAATCCATTAAAAACTAAATATATTCAATTTTCCGGTTCCAAAAAAGACAATAGTCAAGATATGAATATTTTTATGGACCTTGACCTGTTAGAAGAAGTAAATTGTACAAAATTTCTAGGTCTAACTATAGATAAGCAATTAAATTGGAATGAGCATGTTAATCGAGTTCTTTCAAAAGTTTCCTCTGGGCTCTATGCTTTGAGACAGATGGCAAAATTTGGCAGTATAGAAACATTAAAACAAGTTTACTATGCATTTGTAGAGTCACACATTTCTTTCGGGTTGCTTTTGTATGGTGCAACATCAGCCAGCAATCTTAATCAAATTTTAATTTCGCAAAAGAAAGCTATTAGAGCAATTTTAAAACTAGGTTATCTAGAATCGGTGAAGGAGCATTTTTACCAATTGGGGTTCTTGACCGTGCATGGCCTTTACATTTATCAATTAATTCTTCATATCAAAAATAATTTAGATAATTTAACTACATTAGGAACTTCACATAATTAAAACACCAGGAATAGACAACTTTTGGCTTTTGATAGACACAGTTCGCAATTATATGCCAAAAAACCAACCTATGCTGGAATAAAGTTTTTTAACCACCTGCCGACTGACTTAAAAGAGGAGGGTAACTTAAGTATTTTCAAAAGGAAATTAAAGATTTTTATTTTAGAAAAATCAATTTATTCTCTTGATGAGTTTTTCACATAATTGTGTAATAGTTTTAATACAGTCCCTAATATTTTTATATTTCATTTAAAATAATGGTATATTTGGTTGACATTTTTCAAATACTAAGCTAAATGTTAATTTTGAAAGCATCTATTGTTTTTAGTTGTATTTACAGTAGGCTACTATAGTAAGCTTAGAAAGTAGGTAAATTGTTAAATATTGTATTTTCAATAAGCTAGACACCATTCATGTACACTTGTACAAAAATGAATAAAGATTATTTGATTGATTGATTGATACCTATTTTAGTCTATACCAGGATTGGCATTTTTCTTTTTATTTGATATAAAGAGATGGAGATAAAGAGAAAATATTTGCTGTATTGATGATTTCATAAATAGTGGCGGAGTCATAAAATGAAAAAGAAAAAACATACACGCACACAATTCAGTTCTTCAGTCGCGTTGCCGAAAATCGTGTAATAGGCCTACCTCACTCTCTGGCCGTTAACGAGTTGCGCGCAATCCTACCTGCATTAATTACGATGTCCCAAGAAGGCCCCAAACCAGTACTCTAGTTGAGCGCAATACCGATCCCAGATAGTCTGTCCAGTCTAGGCCGCTCAAAAATGCAACTTAGACCTCAAGCTGTGCTATAGAAACATTTCCGTAAATATCACAATCCACCAAAAATAACTTTAATTTTCACTGGTCTGATTCCGAATAGCACCAAACTTATACTACAAAATAAGCACATATCTGCTTATATTCTGTGCTTATATTTTCTTGGTTATTGGTAAAATATAATAATTATCTATATCAGCTGAACTAGTTTCCAAGATAACAAAATCAGGATTTCATTTTTCTTTAACAACTAAATTGTGACAATATCTAAATTGATTTTGGGCTTGAGTTTGAAAAAAAAAAAAAAAAAAAAAAAAAAAAATAAAATGGAAATATTTTTATTAATATTTATTATTTTGGTGTACGACACTAGACTAACAATCATCGCATATCCTTTGTTTTTCCTGTAACGTTTTAAGTACAGCTCGCACGTTTTGTTATTGGACCCTCGCCTAACTCTCATTAGTGATTTAAAGTTATCACCGTAATACTATATCCTAATTAATCTAATGTGTAGCTAAATAAGTGTAAATAATATAAGTTGTTTGACTTTTAGTCATCTTTTTAACCGCAGATAATTAATATAAGTATGTTTTTGCCATTCATTTAAATGTTACTATTAAATTACAATAATTTTTAAACATGTATAGCTTATATTACCATTGATTTTACTATATAAAGAGATACTCCATCCATATGGGAGAGTTGTGGCGAGGCCCCTAAACTGTTTTGAGGTCCCACGCTGCGCTGCGCATAGCCCTATTTCCTCTCTCTCTCGCACGCTCTTCCGTCTCTGTCTCACTTCCCTCCTCTTAACCCACTCTCCCATTCTCCAGACAGCCGCCCCGCCCTCTCCTTCCTCAGGTCACGCACACAAACAACGTCCTGCTTAGATAATTGTTTACGTTATTCCATATGGCCAACGTTTATCCGGGTTCTCTGTTTTTATATTTGCTTGCATCTCTTTTGAATAATAAAGAATACTGTGTTGATACTATTACAGTAAAACTCAGTGTGACATTCATATTGAATAAAGAAATATTTATAACTGAATAAATTAAAACACCATATTGATTTATATGATTAACACACTATGTATTTGTAAATAGACACACTTGAATAGACCGCTAACTTATCGGAAATGCTGGCGATAATTACTGCTGATTTAAGTAAACATTTTCATATTATATAGCCCATCTGAAAAATCTTTATTTATTGCATTTTAACCATCGATTAGGTGATTAAATCGACTGTTGTACTCAATCATTAGTTTTTCATATGCGGTAATTGATTAAAAAATAAATTGTTTTCAAATCCAATCAATGACTCTCCTTTCAATTATGAAATTAATCTGCAAATATTCCAGGAATATATAATAGCCTATAGAGAAATATTAAAAAATGTGACATTATTTATTTCTTTGACAAAATAAATATTGAAATAGGCCTATGATATTTGTATAGAATAATACTGGGCAAAATATAAAACCCAAATGAGATTCAAATTGAATGATAGGGTTAGAACAAATCATAACAAAACCACTAATTTACTTCTATACAAGATAAAAATAGCTTTCATCTTATGGCCTGATTCAGACAATCTGTGTATAGGCATTTAATTTAAAATAGCATTATTTTTAATTTTATTATATACATATGTTTTATTATTACTGACTGTAACATTAACATATTATTTGGTTCCAAGTAATTGCATGATTGTTTGTAAAATATTTCATTGTTTGGTGAATGGTCAGTTTTTATTTTTTTCGGAATCATGAAGAGTTGTGACTCTATTATTACTTCTTGAGAAAAACAATCTCGATGTCAATTGCAATTGGTTAGGAAATATTATTATACTAGACTACTGATTATTTAGATTCAATTTTCATTATTTTAATCAGGTTGTGAAATTATTGTAAATTTTGTTTATGTCCCCCTTTAAAAAATACCGTTTTATAACATTGATTGAATCAGACCATTGTAAAAAGTATGTCTAAGGTGAATATAATTAAAGTTAACACATCTGTTTTTCATACTATTATTTTACTAGATGTGAAAGTATGGATAAACTGTAATTTATTTATATTTTCAATTTCTCTGGAAAAGACACTCTGGAATTACACTGGTAACACTTCACAAGTAGCGTTACCAGCAATAACATAAGAAATAACTAATTTTAAGTAACCACAGTCTAAATAATAACAAAATTAACTATAACCGCACTCTGTGGTGTTTTTAATTATATATCTCGAGTACTGGTTTGGGGCCTTCTTGGGACATCGCAATTAACACAGCTAGGATTGCGCGCAACTCGTTAACGGCCAGAGAGTGAGGTAGGCCTATTACACGATTTTCGGCAACGCGACTGAAGAACTGAATTGTGTGCAAGTATGTTTTTTCTTTTTCATTTTATGACTCCGCCACTATTTATGAAATCATCAATACAGCAAATATTTTCTCTTTATCTCCATCTCTTTATATCAAATAAAAAGAAAAAATGCCAATCCTGGTATAGACTAAAATAGGTTTACTTTACCTTCCGTCAAACAGTTCACAGCGTGTGATGGTGATAACAACTACATGTTTCGCCGTGAATACGGACGGCATCTTCAGGTTAAAGAAAACAAATAAGTCCAAGTGGGACGCGTCACAAATTAATTAAAACTTAACAAACACACTTCACACACGAGGAAAACAACGAATATTAAAACTTTCGGTAGGCCTACCACACACATTTCCCTGTCCACGGCGTGACCCGGAAGCAGATTTTAATATTGTGGTATTTATGACAAATAGTTCAATTTACTTTTAAACAAAAAGGAATATTCATTTATAGTTAAAAATACAACAATAATTATACAATGCAATATTGACAAGAAGCTTTAATTACTTGATAAAAAATTAATAATGATTTCAATAATATAAAGGGTTAATTCTAGTATTAAATGTGAACTATATGACAGATGATAAGTTAATGAATAATTAAATTGTTATAAATGATTTCTGATACTTCTAATAACGCATCCTCAGATGACTTTCCTTTGATAAAACCGAATTGACGTGGATTAAGAAAATTTAATTTAGATAAATAACTATGGAGTCTTTTAATCATTGTTTTTTTCAAAACCCTTAGAGAATACAGATAACAAGCTGATAGTTATTATGTTATCTAGTTTATAGAGTTATTGTCCTTCAAAATAGGTACCACTGAACTTAACTTCAGGCTCTCAGGAAAAATGCCTTTGATAAAACTACTGTTTATTAAGTGAACTAAAACTGGTGCAATCTCATGAATTATATTTTTCAGTAAATGTACATTAATTTGGTCAGAGCCAGTTAATATTTTATTTTTAAAAGCTTAACAATACTCTTAATTTCATAATAAGTTGATAAGGAGTTATAAGGAATGAATATTGATAGCAAGTACGTAAAGGTGGGAGGGTATTGGAATGTACAACATCTGGAAGGCTAGACTGGATTGTGATAAGGTGATTGTTTATCTTGTCAATGAGGAAGGCTCACGCATAACTTCGCCGTTTGGCAATTCAATTAGCTCAACTATTTTCTTTGAAAACCCACTTGTCAAGTTATTTATTACCTTCCACTGCTCAGATACATCACCTTTACAGTTTTCTAATAATGTCGAATAATAATTGTTTTTTTGTAAAATTGATCACATTATTTAATTCATTAGTACATTTTGCAAAATAATTTTGAAAAACTGTCATATGGTCTTTTCGTAGAAATTTTATATAATTTTTTACGTCTCTCAAATTTATATAAAATGTTTGGTATGTGCTTATATAAAATGTTGGTGTTATTCAGGGACTTAACAACTTAGCCTTTAACAATTTAGAACTACCACCATTTTTCTTGCTACTTCTAAATATACAATTACTTAAAATATCAATAAACTTACAATACGTAGTATTTACATCATTTTAGATAATGCATAATGTTTTAACTGAACATCTGTAAAACACTGTTATTTACATTGATAAAATAACAAAAAAAATGTCCCCTAACATTTTTCATATTCACAAACCCTTAAGGCCTAAATAAAAGATCGCGATTTCTTTCCGTGCAAGACATAGCACAGCAAGGAATAATATCCCACTTTGACCCACTATCAAGGCCAATCGGCGACAGTACAGGTGGAGTGGCGACAGTCCCGACGAGCGTCTTAAAAGAAACAAGAGAGAATGGGAGGGAGTGATTAGTTTCCTTTACTGCTCCCAGGTTGTGCAACCGAACAGTCGAAACTGGAGGCAATTTCGACCTCTTTAACTTGATTGACGACAGGTTGCAGCACGGTTGCTCCCATATTCCGTGCCTCAAAATTTAACATTGGATGGAACTATCTTCTATGTATAGTAAAATCAATGATATTACTCCCCACAGTTCTAGAGTTGAAGTTTTTGGTTATTAAAAAAAGGTCCCTGTTCTTCTACTTAGGATTAATTTATCTCATTTGAAAGTGTATGCTTATCATTAATACGATATATATTTTTGTTTCAATTTGAAACCATACTATTACAGTTCAAAATATGCACAAAACCCAAATTTACGTATTATTTTTTAACTATATTATTGTTTATTTGTAATAGTTATTTGTTTATATAGTTTTGTTAGTTCTTGGCATTGTTTGTTCTGTTCATTCTAAGTTGTGTAAATAAGTCATATTCGAATTTTTATAATTAAAAACGCCACAGAGTGCGGCTATAGTTAATTTTGTTACTATTTAGACTGTGGTTACTTAAAATTAGTTATTTCTTATGGTATTGCTGGTCACGCTACTTGTGAAGTGTTACCAGTGTAATTCCAGAGTGTCTTTTCCAGAGAAATTGAAAATATAAATAAATTACAGTTTATCCATACTTTCACATCTAGTAAAATAATAGTATGAAAAACAGATGTGTTAACTTTAATTATATTCACCTTAGACATACTTTTTACAATGGTCTGATTCAATCAATGTTATAAAACGGTATTTTTTAAAGGGGGACATAAACAAAATTTACAATAATTTCACAACCTGATTAAAATAATGAAAATTGAATCTAAATAATCAGTAGTCTAGTTATATTCTATCACGATAATATTTCATAACCAATTGCAATTGACATTGAGATTGTTTTTCTCAAGAAGTAATAATAGAGTCACAACTCTTCATGATTCCGAAAAAAAAATAAAAACTGACCATTCACCAAACAATGAAATATTTTACAAACAATCATGCAATTCTTATTCTTAAATTACTTTTAACTTTATATATTTAACTTTATATATTATTTGGCAATTACTTGGAACCAAATAATATGTTAATGTTACAGACAGTAATAATAAAACATATGTATATAATAAAATTAAAAATAATGCTATTTTAAATTAAATGCCTATACACAGATTGTCTGAATCAGGCCATAAGATGAAAGCTATTTTTATCTTGTATAGAAATAAATTAGTGGGTTTGTTATGATTTTTTCTAACCCTATCCTGAAATTTGGATCTCATTTGGGTTTTATATTTTGCCCAGTATTATTCTATACAAATATCATAGGCCTATTTCAATATTTATTTTGTCAAAGAAATAAATAATGTCACATTTTTTAATATTTCTCTATAGGCTATTATATATTCCTGGAATATTTGCAGATTAATTTCATAATTGAAAGGAGAGTCATTGATTGGATTTGAAAACAATTTATTTTTTAATCAATTACCGAATATGAAAAAACTGAGTACAACAGTCGATTTAATCACCTAATCGATGGTTAAAATGCAATAAATAAAGATTTTTCAGATGGGTTAAATAATATGAAAATGTTTACTTAAATCAGCAGTAATTATCGCCAGCATTGCGGTCTATTCAAGTGTGTCTATTTACAAATACACGGTGTGTTAATCATATAAATCAATATGATGTTTTAATTTATTCAGTTATAAATATTTCTTTATTCAATATGAATGTCACACTGAGTTTTACTTTAATAGTATCAACACAGTATTCTTTATTATTCGAAAGAGATGCAAGCAAATATAAAAACAGAGAACCCGGATAAACGTTGGCCATATGGAATAACGTAAACAATTATCTAAGCAGGACGTTGTTTGTGTGTGGGACCTGAGGAAGGAGAGGGCGGGGCGGCTGTCTGGAGAATGGGAGAGTGGGTTAAGAGGAGGGAAGTGAGAGAGACAGAAGAGCGTGCGAGAGAGAGAGGAAATAGGGCTATGCGCAGCGCAGTGTGGGGCCTCAAAACAGTTTTGGGGCCTCGCCACAACTCTTCCATATGGATGGAGTATCTCTTTATATAGTAAAATCAATGGTAGGCCTATTACTGTCTAATCTAAGCAGGAAAACCTCCAGCTATTTGACAGATATAATACAGCTTATCTCTTCTAAAACTTTATTGTAATTTTAGGCAACATCAGTGTTAATGAACAACATTTTTATTTAGAATAATAGATAGACATAGTGTGCAGATCACAATTAAAAAAAAACTAAACACAATTCATATCATTATGCACTACTTGGAACAGCAGAGTTTTTGGTGATAGATAAAATAGTTATAAAGGGGGCTTTTAAGAAGTAGCATGAGGGGAGATTGTCTCATTTAACATTGGTCTAATTATGACAGTTTCCACTAATTGTAACTGATATCATTTATGAAAGTAAAAATGTTTCATGACGTTGTTAATCAGGAGTAGAGTTCCAAAGAAAAGCCCACATCACTCTGCTCGTCTCCCACAAGGTGCACCTGATACAAGATAGATGATACTTCTACAACTTCTTGCTCTAAAGTAATAATGTTTCATTTTCAGGGGTTATTTTATGACTGTATATTTATGTATTTCTATTCACAGGAAATAAATAAAAGTTTACTTGGGGTAATAAGGATATAACATTTGATTTTAGGGCTTTACCTCTCACTCTTGGTTAGAGGTAAATGGAGCCATTTAAAATTTATATGTTTTATTATTATAACTTCTTACCGAAAAAAAATAATTTATAACCCAAAACCCCTCTGAACCTTGCTTAGGCTATATATGAGAATGTAGTATTATCTATTCAACAGAATAAGAGGTGTGATTAATTAGATATGTTAATTGTGTAATAATAGAATAATTGTCTAATTAGGGTATATGGTTTAGTTTTTTTTAGTAAAATCAAATGTGTACTGTCGAGGAACAAGTTAAGCCATGAATGTCGATTGTTCAGCGTAATTACTCTCGCATAGATAATACGCAACAATACGACTCCCATAACAACGAAGACCAAGACAAAGAAATAAACACATATGTAAAAAGTTCTGCCACACACCCCCTTATACTGACTCCTACAAACAAAACCGAGGTAAAAACTGTTATTGACTCCCTGAAAACAAAATCATCAAGTGGAGTGGATGAATACTCTTCAAAACTAGTCAAACACTGCGCAGATGAGCTCATAACACCCTTGGTAACTATCATCAACAAATCTTTTCAACACAGCCAATTCCCAACAGCTCTTAAAGTATCAAAAGTATATCCTAAACACAAAAAAGGATCACACACAGATGTAAAAAACTATCGCCCAATATCTTTGGTACCTACTTTCTCCAAAGTGCTTGAAAAAATAGTCCTAAACAGACTTATGCCTCATCTGAGACAACAGAACTTAATCACCAAGTCCCAACATGGGTTCTTACGCGGAAAATCAACAACTACTGCCATCACTAGTCTTGTCGAGCATATAATTGATAAAATAGATGATGAGCAGCTTGTCTCTGCCCTCTTTTTAGACTACAGCAAGGCCTTTGATTGCCTTGGACATAATCTTGTTACAACAAAACTTGAACACTTAGGAATAAGAGGGCCTGCAAACAAGTGGTTTCTAGGCTACCTCTCTGGACGATCTCAACTGGTGGAAATAAAGCATACAATAAATAACGTGACAACTACTACCCGTTCCACACTGCTACCAGTGAAAAGAGGTGTTCCGCAAGGATCAGTCCTGGGCCCAGTTATCTTCATATTCTTTACCAATGATTTCCCAGACTATGTCCAAGGTTCAAATACTAACACTAACTGCCTTATGTATGCTGACGATTCAACACTAGTAATAAACAGCAATACAGCTACAGAACTCTCCTCAAGTGCATCCAAAAGCCTAAAATCTGCTATAAGATACTGCAAAGCAAACAACCTTGCCGTAAACCCCACTAAAACAGTACAGATTAATTTTAGCAAGAGGAAAGAACAAGCAACAAACGTACCAAACATCCAAGTAGACAGCCATGTAAGGTTCCTTGGTGTAATACTGGATAACAATCTTTCTTGGAATGAACATGTGAACGGGCTTTGCAGAAAGGTGAGCACGGGAGTGTATGTCGTGAGACGGATTAAGCAGATAGGAGTAGAAGCCGCAAAAACAGCATACCACGCTATAATAGAATCACACCTCAGATATGGGCTTATTGTGTGGGGCGGGTCATCAAACAACAACCTAGCCAGACTCCTCCTCCTTCAAAAAAAAGGCCATTCGAGCACTAGCTGAGCTCCCACCACTTGATAGCTGCAGAGAAGCATTTCAATCATTAGGAATTCTCACTGTCACAGCCATATACATTCAAGAGGTCATACTCCATGTGGATAAATTAAGTTTTCGAAGAATGGGGAGGCCCATATATACAACACACGCCACACAGCTGAATATGTATTACCACATCATCGTACAAGCTTATATGAGAAGAAACCATCCTACATCGGCCGGAAACTTTGGAACATGCTACCCCAGAACATACAAACTCTAAAGGGGAAGACCTTACAGAAGAAGCTACGAGACTATCTAATCAACCACCCAGTCTATACTATGGAAGAGTTCATGGCACTGTGACAAAAAATTGTACTTATTTTTCATTACTTGTATTCACTGTTCATCTCTCATTTTTGCATTGTAACTATCACAAATTTGACGCATTACTGTTCTTAATGATCATGTAATAAAGATATTATCTACTGTCTATACAATACAATAAAAATTCCCGATTGTAAAAAAACTTCCTTCTCCTAGGACGAGGATTATAATTTCATTTGATATTATACCTTGATCACAACATCTGATATTATACCTTTGAATTTTTAACAATTAATTAAGTTTTCAACAGAAAATTATTATTTTTTTTTTTGGAATTATTCTCAAATATTTTATGATAAAGTATATATGATACAGAATGATAAAATCAAACTGAGGCATAACAAGGTTGTGAGAAGTTATTCACAAATGATAATGGGCAAAACTTAAGTTACAAAGAGACTTACAGATTTATAAAATTTCTTGGGTTCATAATCAGTCTTGTATGGCTGTGATCGGCGGTTTCTGTCAGAATTATCACCATGATCTGAGTGTTCATAACGCTCACGTCCTCTATCCTCACGCTCACGGCTATGTCGTCGCTTCCGCTCACCTTCTCGCTCCCAGACTTCACGATTAGCTCTCACTTCATGACGATCCAATGATCCTAAAATAGTATTTAAGGATTATATATACTGAAATCAATATGTACTACATATTTCATGTCCTATATATGTAAATCCTTTATTTATCATCACACATAAGTAAGAGGAATCAAATAACAAAGTTATTATTACCTGCTCGTCTTTTTTCTCTGGGAGGTGGGGAATGATGTGATCGTCCTGGTTTATTATCCCTTTCACTTTCATAACGTCTTGATGAATATTCTCTTTCTTCATGTCTGAGGTGAGGTTCACTACGTTTTTCATTTATTCGCATTCTTAAATCACTAAAACAAATCAACAAAATATATAAAATTATTATTATTATAAATTATCTATAATTGTTATTGAAATAAAACAATAGAACAGATAGATAAAAATGCTGTCCAAAACAGGGCTTTATCAGTTGTGAGTAGTTGAAAGATGCATAAAAATTTAACACAGACTTCCCCATATCATAAGCAATATACAATTTTAAAAAGCAACAATATCACAATCGTATCAAAGAAACTAAATGTACAAATGCACACTTAACTTCATTAAGGACAGTTCTAATATAGCTAAAGCTACTTGCAGGGTAATTTCAGATGTTTCTGGTAAATCAACTTATCGCAGACCAAAAATTGTTTCAAGTATTAATTGCTACTGGATTCAAAAAGTAATGTATAAAAATGATTTTTGCAAATATGTAACCAGGAATAGATTCGAGTTGTTGTTGAAAACACTTAATTTTTCTGATAATGAAACAGCAGATTGTACATACAACTGTACAAAATGTACTAGATTATTTGAATAAAACATTTATAATGTCTGCTCTAACCCCTCAAAAAGAAGTCTGCATCAATGATAGTCTGATTCCATTTTGTGGAAGAGTAAGGCTTTTTTGTTTATGCAGTACATCCCAAACAAAAATAGCCAATATTTTAAACAGTGTATATGGTTTAAACTATAAATTGAAAAAGGATATACTTGGGCCTTTCAGGTATTTATAGCTAAAACTGAAGGAAGGTAGTTTGGTGTTGCTGAAACAATAGTTATGGAACTATTCACTCTTTATTTCTCCAACAACTGTCAAAGAAGTAATCAAGATAGCTGGTTTTTTTGAGAAGTAGCTCATCTCAATATGTCTTCGAATGCCTTATACATATTTGAAATGGATAATTGAGTTTTGGCTGACCCACTCTAATTAATTTTCAAGTTGTATTGATTTTTTTTTGTGAATCCCTCTGGTCTGAGGAAGGTGAGCGTGGTTCACCGAAATCGATCACCATAATATTTGTGCATTTTGTGCTTATATTGTAATAAATTTGTGTTGTGTGACATTTACTTGTACTGTATATATACCAACACGTATTATGCTAACTAAAAAACAAGTTGTATTTCTCAAGGCATTTTTCCTCTTTAACTCAAACTTGGCAAAGTGATTCTTGTTGTCAAAGGTGCTGATAAAACTTCTTTAGAAAACTAAAGCCCTATATCTTTGCTTCTTATGTTGGGAAAACTTTTTGAAAGAACAATGTCTAATAATCTTCTGAAATTTATTTCTCTTAACTAAATTTTATTCAAATGTCAATTCAGTTTCATCCAAAATAAATCAACTAAGATGTGATATAAGCTCCATTTCTAAATTCTGGAAAAACGCTCTACGTGGACAATTGGTAGCATCCATTTAGCTGAAAGTCTTTTTGATCGATCTATCCGATTAGTTGGGACACTAAGAATAGACAGCAGAGGTATTCCTCTTTCTGTTCGCAAAGAAAAACTGAATAAAAGGGAGGTAGTGGCCAAGCAAAACAACAGCAAAATTATCGTAATGAAGTGGAAGGACATAATGATTACAACAATTCATGATGAAGAATGTGAAGAAATAGCACAAAGACATAGCATCATTCAGAAACCAAAGTGCATTGTTCAGTACGCTGTCATTTATCGACCTTTCTAATCAAATGACGTCTTACTCAAGCCCATTGCGTCAGACACTAAAATGGTATAGAAAAATTATATTTGAAATGATCTTAAATACAGCTGTAAATAATTCACTGTAACTTATATAACTTAGTAAATGAAAAAAAGATGACAGTGACACGTTTCAGAGGGGAGCTTGCTATTTCCCTTGTAAAATCAAGAGACTAGACAAAGCAGTATATGTTACATGAGTTTTATGAAAACTCAAGGGCGTCCGGTTATGCAAAACATTTGCAAAAGGGGGACTACAAAGTGCATTGTTTGCAATCTCTTTTTTTGTATAATTTTCTTCAACGAAGCCCACAAAAAACATTTGTTTGGTTTTTATTTTTAATGTGCTTTATTAAATCTAATGTCTCATGGGTTATTTCACCATTTTTCATATCTTTATGTTTCAACTAGGGATGGACGGGTCTCGAAATTTCGGAAATTCCCCAAGAAATTATAATTTTTTTAACAAGAAGGACATTTTTTACGATTGAGAGTTCCATTCGGGAGTTTTTTCAATTGTTTGTAAGATGTAACCAACTAAATACATAGTTCAATCTCAATATCATGGTTTTAATCGACATTCATGGCTCAATGAGATCTGTTAAGGTCGAACCCATTACCGACGCCGAGATCCGATGATCCATCCAAACATAAACCTAGAACAGAACCACTGACCAAGACCCAACTTTTCTGGACCCAACCCACTGGACAGCTCCACTTTTAATGGCGTATACAAAATTCATTTTTTGTTGAGAGGAGGCAATTTTGAAAGCAGCCGACTGTGTTTGGTGATGACACCTGAATCGTAGTTCTGGATCATCCAACCAATCACTTAAGTTGGATGATCCATCTTTTGCCTACAAGCTTTGCTACTGTGATAGGACTCGGAAGTATCAGATCAGCTGTCTGTATGATTAGTTGACAGTCACAGAGATGAAACAGAGGTTGCTTCTTATGACCACAGCAAACGCATCAGTGGCAGTTATATAAACAAAATCAAACAAATGCACATCTCTACATGTGCAGTAATAATTACTACGTTTATCCTTGAGGATTAGAGGAATAAGGAAGAGACTGCCTAGATGCTGACTCTGTGTATAATTTCAGTTCCTAGTTACAATGCAGTTAAGTTAATTAATTGAAGAATTTATCAATGTCTAGTTTTATTGGTGATTTTAATTAAATTTGGCATGAAATAAGTAACTACCATTCTTATATTTCACTTGTTACAATTTTAATTAAATTAGCTCTTAAAATATTTATTAAGAATGATATCAGATAAGCTTGTTTTGTTTATTAAGTGTGAAATCTGTTATTGGTTAGTCTAAACCTGTTAGAATTTATTTTCTGTTTTGTAGATAACAGGCAAATAATAAAGATTATTCAAAATATGGAGTACATAAATGTGCCTTAACAGTAATGGTTAAATTTCTTACTAGATCACATACCAATAAATAAATTATTATTACTATAAAATGATTTGGTTTAATTGTTGTATATACTAAGTTTAAAAATTAATGTATGCTAGCTGGAGAAAATTCCCTCTGAAAATTTCTCGATATTTGGGAGGAAATTATTTTTCCTCCCGTAATTTGGGAGGAAATCAATTTCCCTCTCGTTTCCCTCCCGAACCTAAAAATCTGCTCTCGTCCATCCCTAGTTTCAACTAGAGTAGAGTATATTTATATTTGAACCCTTTTTATTTTATGAATATAATGTTTATAATAATATTGTACACCTAATATGTAACATCTCATAATAAGTATTTAATTTTATTATCCCAGTTACTATAGAGATTATAAACCCAAATTCATTTTTTTTCCAAATGTATAACAATTTATTTAGGATTGCTTTATTTAACCCATTGTGGATTGCGTAGCATGGCACGCGCCCGGGACTAAGGATATTACCAAACGCAAGGACACAAACAGATAAGCATCTCAAAACATATGGGTGCATTGTAAAAGCGTTAACATTGACCCTGAGGACCGAGTGACGCAACTGTAAACAACGAGTTGTGACATCAACGTCATGTCGTTGAGCTATCGGTCCACTCGGTGTGGAATGTTAAGGCCACGTCTTTGATCCGCAATGGGTTAAAAACCAAAGAACTGTTTTGTAGTAAATGTTGTGAGCTTTCAGAATATATCATTAAAAATCATGCAATCCTATAAAAATAGCGCTACAATTTGGGTTTGATTAGTGAAAGACACGAGGGTCACCAGTGGCTCTCATGGTGCACAGTGGCACATAAGATGGGAGCCACCGGTGGCCTTAATGGCATCAGGCGGACATACAGTTACTACAGCGGTGTCAGAATCACACAACAAATTATCTTCGCTGGCAGTCAACGTGTTAAGTTCAATGGCTTGAGTTCTTCGGCGTGAGGGGTTATGCTAACTTTATTTTTGATTCTTATTTATGTGGTGGGTATCTTTAAGTTGAACTGGTGGATTCTGATGGGATGCAGCTGACTCCTGTGGTCCAAGGTTTGGCACAAGGTTCAATTACTCTTTATGCTAGCAGTACACTCTCGCCGAGACATGCCGAGAGCAGGCGAGCGCGAGAGTGTACTTGGTGCGCTCGGCTTGTCTCGCTCTACCTCGCCTCGCCATGCCTCGGCCTCGCCTTGCCTCCATTTATTGTCGGTTTTTTGACACGAGTCAAAGGACCCGAGCTTACCCGAGGGCCGAGCGCGAGACCGCCCCAGTACACTCTCGTCCGCACTCTGAACGTTTGGATATTTTTCACTTTGTGTTTTTAGTGTATTTTGTGTAGACCTACTTTGTGTATTGTCATGGAGTGGTCGAACGAATTCACGCTTGAGTTTCTGGAAGCATATCACAGTGAACCAGTGCTGTGGGATCCATCCAATGGACAACATAAGGACAAACGCAAGTTAACGGATGCTTGGTCTCGATTAAGTGAGAAGCTTCATCGACCAGTTCCTGAGCTGAAGAAAAAGAAAGACTCCTTAATGGCGACATTTCGAGGCCACCTTCGGAAGAAGAAAGCCTCGATAAGTCTGGAGCTGGTGTTGAAGACATGTACCAGCCGGTGTGGTTCGCGTACAGGTACATGGAAGACTTCTTGGCGCCAGCTTTTGATGTAGTCGGGAACGTCAATACAGAAACTGTGGTAAGAAAGAGCACAAATTAAAGAAATAGCTGCAACTTCAATATCACAGTTCACCTCCATCTTGTTTGTTGTGGAAAATACAAGGCACGAGTGAGGCCGAGACAAGGCGAGGGAATGCGAGAGTGAACTTGGTTAACTCGCAGCGCGCGATCGGGACGAGAGCCTCGCATGAATGTCTCAGCGAGACCCCTCGGCGAGAGTGTACTGCTAGCTTTATACTTTGTTAATAACATAAGTGTAAATGTTGGCTGTAAAGGTACCCACTATATTGATGACACCAGCGCTATTGTCAATTCTTCCAAATTGTCTGAGCTAAATCAATTGTTACAAACAGTATTATATGATCTTCATTAATGGTTTGAATGCAATGGTTTAACTTTGAACATAGGTAAAGTAAGGTGTTCATTTCCATCGTGAACATCAAGGATCGCAATCGCCTTGTGCACTGGATGGTCAGACTATTCCTGTAGTTCATTCACTATCCTTTCTGGGATTATGAATTGATTCTCACTTATCTTGGCAGAACTAGATTGACCGACTTTGCTCCAAGCTATCTATATCTCTTTTTTCCATTTCATTATCTATCATCATTTTTACAAAAAACATATTTTAAAACTAGTGTATTTTGGATGTTTTCAAAGTTTGTTACTATATAGAGCAATGTTTTGTGGAAATTGCTCAAATCAGCGTTTCTTAAGAGCATTTAAGCTGCAGAGATGGGCTTTGAGGATGATCTGTGATCTTGATCGCAAAGATAATTACAGTCTTTCATGATGAGCATTTTATGACATTACCGCAATTGTTTTTTAGTCCGCCACCACTTTTGTTTATTAATCAAAATTTAAAATTAAAAGTTATGAATATAAAAACTAGATGTAGGAATGATCTCATTTTACCTTTCTGCAAGACCAACTATGTCAAGAGTTATATTATATTGACCAAGTTCGAAACTGTAATCAGTATTATGAACAATAAAGGAAAAAAACTTGTGACTCAATTAGTGATCAAGTTCAAAAGAGTTGTTTACTAACCGAGATTCATTCAGTTTGGAATTTGACACTGACAGATCAACTCTTTATGCAGATTTCAACCAATAAAACTACTGACAGATCAATAAGACAAATTTCTCCTCCCTATTCCAGATACTGGTCCCTCTTCGGCTCTTATCTCATCACCTCTTGTTCCTTCTTGAGACTTTTCTTGACCTTCTTGACTTAATGTTACTCAAACAGTTTATTTCTTATTTTAATAAGCAAACTGACTTAAAATTTATGGTAAAGAACCAGTTCCAGACTCAATTTGAGCGTGTGTGTTGGGTCGTGTAGTTTTAGTTTCTAGTATGTACGGATCAAAAGGCGCAACACTGTTAGTATGTCATTTAACTCCTCGATCACATGCAAAACATGGTTAGAACTTGCAACATCACCGTTTTTTTTTTTTTTCACATTCCATAACGTATTCACAGAGGTAACAAAAAATTACTCAATGATGCAAAGGCAAGTATTTTTTATCGCTTAAATACATTGTCATATGATGTCGTTCATGTCTGAGGTTTAGACCATCTCTCTGTATCCTGTCTTTCAAGCAAATTGATAGCAACCTTAAACCTGTACAAGCTACCTGAAATCTCTGTATCTCATTTACTTTGTTACTCAAAACACATGCAAACTCTTTTTGATGAGTTTTTTTTTTTTATTCTCTAGGAAGAAAAATATAGCGCCCTCATTATTTATTCATTTAAAACGTTCTCAACTTAAATACAAATAAATACCACTAATCCGCTCCAAAATCATATTATCTCTCCAATATCTCAAATACAAAGTATAGTACCAAAGCCTTATTATCTCTCTTTTTCAGCCTTATACAACCATACAAGGGATGTACTGATTACATCTGATACAATATTACATCAACAAGGGTAGTAATCCACTAAAAGTTCTGTCTGAAGGACAACAATAAACGTTATTCCAGTTTGACTTGTTGAAGTGCCTAAAGAACTGATAAACTAAAAAACGGTAGACAAAAATCACTATCAATACTTAAACTGAGAGAGCTTTACCTCTCTCTTTCATAGCTCGCTCTTTCTGGTGAGTATCGTCGTTCCTCTCGCCTCCTTACTTCAAGATCACGTCTTAAATCTTCCCTACTTCCTGCTCTTCTGAAACATTATAAAATATAATGACAAAAGACAATATTACAAACAACTGATTTTAAAGAATTTGACACTTTTCATAGTATGATATACTTTAATTGCAGGGTTACAATTGCAGCAAGAAATTAAAGCAAAAATCACTTTAAATAAAAAATGCCATCATATTCTTGTGTATACAAATTAATAATAAACAAACTTCAGTACTTAGGACATTATCATAATAACATTTTGCATTGATTCAGTAAAAATGGTTGACAAGACAACACCAGGTTGTACTATAGTGAGAAAGCAATAAAATAACTGATTCTGTTTTTAAAATCAGTTTTAGCGTTTATTTTTACTTTGAAAATTAAAATTTGTTAACAAACTAGCTGTGCTTGTTGGAGGTTGTTCCCCCAAAACTACACTGTGTTCACTTGTTTACAGGTTTTATACAATTAAAATAGTTGAGTGGAAAATTAAGAAAGGATGTGTGTTGCAGTTCAGGCTAGGTCAAATTGTCTATAAAGGGGCAGCTTAGGCGCTAAAGTGATTTTTGAAAGGGATACCAATGTATGTGTATGGGTGTGCGGGTGGGTTGATACCAATGTATGTGTATGGTTGAGGGGGGGGGGTCGATACCAATGTATGTGTATGGATGGGCGGGTGGGTCAATTACCAATATATGTGTATGGGTAGGTCGATACCAATGTTTGTGTATGGGTGGGCGGGTGTGTCGATACCAATGTGTATGGGTGGGCGAGCAGGTCGATACTAATGTATGTGTATGGGTGTGCGGGTGGGTCGATACCAATGTATGTGTATGGTTGGGGGGGGGTCGATACCAATGTATGTGTATGGGTGGGTCGATACCAATGTATGTGTATGGGTGTGCGTTATATCTACAGTACAAACTAAACATGTATAATCAACCGGTATTGTTGATTGATACCAGTTTTTGTATCTGTGCTGTTTCTGGTTTTCTATTAAACATTATAGCTTTAAACGATGTTCAATACATTAGTTACAATTTTTTAAACGTATTTATAAATAATACAGGCAGTTTAAGGTGGGGACAATAATACAATTGATTATAAAATTATTGTACTTTTTGTATCTTATATTAATGTAAATAGAAAATAAACCAACACATTTGAAATATAAATATAACGGCTTTATATAAAATATAAATACTAACCGACAGCTTGTTCTTTACCACATGAAAGAAACACCCGTGGAAAGATTATAAAAATAAACCTGGCAACAGTACCTAATTAGTTTTAAGAATTTTTACGTTCTTCCAATGAGAAGGATAGGGAATGATTATTTTTATAACTATTTAATCTATTGTATTTTGTAAAAGTGAGTTTTTCTCCTTAACCCTAGAGCTGTGCTAATACAAAACTTCCAACAGTAACCCCCTATTTTTGCACATTGCAAGACTTTTCAGTAAAAATTATAAAACATAAAAATATCAGTAAATTGTGAATTAAAAAATACTACTTTTCTTCACCGGAACTGTAATTTATATTACAGTAAGCACAGTTAGAGTATTTTATTCTAAGTATTTATAATCTAGAAAAGTGTTTATTGAAATTTCAAAATTAAAACCCTTTTACAGGATAATAAAGATTTTTTGTAAATTGTTCCAAGATGTGCAAAATGTATTGTAAAATAAGAAAACATATTAGGTTTTTTAAAAAACAATAAAATTATATTTTTAGGATTTTATGGCACCGTAAAAGACTAAAACTCAACAATTTATAATGGCAAGATTAGATATTTATTGTAAATTTTGGCGAAGACAGTAAAATAAAAATGAGAATTGTGTAGTAAACAACAACATTTACTACAAAGTATAATTTACTACAAAATATGAATCTTTTGGCAAAAAAAATTATTATATTTTAGGTTTATGCAATGAAAAAAAAGGTTCATTTGTCATTGGACTACTAATTAATGACATTTTCAAAGGAATATTCGGCCTTAGTTTGTATCAATAACTACATTCGCTCATCTACACTCATCACATTCATTAGAAATCCATATTCGCCCATTTCTTGACGATAGGAGTCTTAAGAATAAATAAATAAAGAAATGTTTCGATGGGAAACAAAAGAATACATTAAGAATCAAAGAACAAGTTTAAAATAATGAGTATTTGTATTTTTTAATAATTTTTCGTAACACATTTTTTATAAGAACATTCGTTTTGCAACAAGAAAATGTAAATTATATTGAAATAGGTAACAAATTAATTTAAAAAGTTGTATCGACATTGCAAAATGTGTAATTGACATAACAAAAATTTAACAAATTCAATAATAGGTAGTTTCTCTGTTTATGTCTCTTAGATCATCTGCTATAATTCATCAAACTTTGGCTATCTTCCTGTATTGTAACGCCGCAGGGACACGATTTTTGATCAAACTTGATGTAGACAGTTTGAATTTATTTTCCTGTCATCTCCATTTTGCAAATAAATTTAAAATCTAGAGAAAACAATATTCTGCGTTGATTGATATTAATAACATCACACTATCTTGATTTATAAACATATGTTTTGATAAAAAAACCATGAGCGCTCCTCGAGGGGATAGTAACTGTATTTCTCCAAGTTACTAGAGCACCAATCTAGTATTAAATTACATATAATATAATTGTTTTATTAGTTGCTGTTTATGTAACGATAACCATAATCAGTTGATTACATAAAACTACAATTCATCAATTAATTTACAATCCTGGGATATTATTTAGAATTAACTTATAGACCAACCAATTTTCTTAGAATCTATTATACAGAGTGTCCACAACACAAGTGCAGTGTAAGTGATTAAAGCTACATCACGTTTTTTCTCAGCAAAGTATTGCCCATCAAAATTTACCCTAACTGTTTTGAAAATTTTTCTATAACAGTTGGCAGTACTGTGGAGCGTTGACTTTGAGAGTAGCTGAGCAGACGCCAGACACTCAGTGATTACAGTAAAATGGTGAGGCCAGTGTGTTATTTGGCTTATAGAAACTGCTTCAGTTGTTACACTGCAGAGGAACTTTTGACGCAATTATGGTGGTGATGCTCCCAAGGATAAACTATTCAGCAATGGCTAAGTGCATTTAAAGAATTTGGAAGTGTGCTGAAACAAAAGTCACCTGGCAAACACTGAAGATGTTAGACATGTGTCAGAAGAGAATGTGGATAGAATCAGAATTTCATGCCAACCAAGCCCTAAAAAATCCTTGATGCAAGCAGCCTCTAGTTGGGAATTCCGAGATCAACTCTTTATAAGATAATACACAAGACGTCATGTAACTGCTAACAAGTTACAACTTTTGCACCACATTTAACCAACAGACAAGAACAATAGGCTAGAGGTTGCTGTTACTGTGCTAGCCAAAATTGATGAAAAAAAACTGAATGTTTAAATAATGTTATTTTCAACTATGAGGCTATCTTCCATGTGTACGCAGTAATGTGAACAAACAAAATTCTACAATTTGGTGTTCACAACCACCTCATGAGTTTATTAAATATGAATGCTACTCACCCAGTCAATGGTTGGTGCGGTTTTGTGCATGACTGAGTTATAAATCCCTTCATTTCTGTGTAACAAACAAACAATGGGGTGTCAATTGCGACATGTTAGTAAAATAAGTTTTCCTTGATTAGAAGATTGAGGTGGGGAAGAGTTTAGTCCACTTCTAGCAAGATTGAGTACTGCTCCACTTCAGTTTGCGTGTGCGAGAAGCACTTGATATTTGATTTGGCATTCGGTGGTTTAAAAGTGTGGGGCCTACTCCTTGGCCATCAAGGAGCCCAGATGTGACTGATATAGACTTTTCGTGTGGAAAAATGTCAAGAACCTCGTCTATACTGAGAAAGTCCAAAATTTGATCACCTCAGAAGACTGGTAAGTCACTCCAGACATGCTGACCAGGATATGGCAGGAGGTGGAATATCGTTTTCCAACATTCCAATGGTTCCTACATTGATACTTACTAAATTGTAAAAAAATTTGACTACATTACCTTTTAAAAGATGTATAACACACTAATTATTTTTTTTTTTATTAGATTAAAATATTTAACCTCAAAAACCTGGAGTTCTTTTGTGGACAACCTGTATTTCTATAAAAATAAGAACAAGACTAAACGGTTCACATTAAAGTTCTAGATAATTTATAAAATGATTTTCTTTTTCAGACTGGCATGTTGATTCAGCTTGAACATATTTGTGTTTTTTAATTTGTCTAATTATCTACAAGGTTCACTATGAAAAATTTTAAGAGAGGATCTCTGGAGCATTCTTTAGACCAGGATCGGCAGATGCAAATGGAATAAAAGGAATATAGTCGGAGTTATCAGGTGTCATTGGTGGAGCTCGGACTTGCTTGCTACCCCTTTAGAGTAGCATTGGCCTAACTTGCTCAGTTGGTAACCCTGTACCAAAGCTGCACAGCCTCTCAAAGCAGCACCTAAATTAGAGCCTCAGTTTGTTCTCAACCACAATGCCACTGTCACTGATCCTCTTCTAAAATGGTTTCGGACCTATCTCTGGGTATGTTCTCTACAGGTTAAATACTTCTCTGCACTCTCCATGTCTGTATTGGCAATGCTAGTATTTACACAGGATCCAATTTGGGTCCATTCCATTCAGCCTATATATATATATATATCAACGACATGACCCACCACCCCACCCTTACACGTAGAGTGGTAATGACATTCCCACCCACCCTTACACGTATAGTGGTAATGACCTACCCACCCACCCTTACACGTACAGTGGTCATGATCCACCCACCCACCCTTACACATACAGTGGTAATGACCCTCCCACCCACCCTTACTCGTACAGTGGTCATGGTCCACCCACCCACCCTTACTCGTACAGTGGTCATGGTCCACCCACCCACCCTTACACGTACAGTGGCAAGGCCCCCTAGATTTCCAGGCCGCGCTGCTCATGTTGTGACGTCACAGCTTGGGGCGGATCGGAGCGCTCTATACCCGTACAACTTGCATTGGACGCTCGCTCACACGCCTATAGTAATTAAAATTTAAGCAAAATTACCAGTGATAGACTAAAGGAAGTTTTAACAAGTTTACTGTGAGCATGTTTGACGTAAATAAATGATAAATTAATATTGTATAAATATTTATTTGGGATAAAAAACTCAAGTTAAATGATTCACTTATGCTTTATAATTAAATATGTCTAGAAAACTTTTGAATATTAACTGAAGTAAAATGAACTTACTGATTTAACTTATCAACCTTTCTTTTCTTACATTTACCTCTCTATTTCCCAACAAATTTCTCTTTTGATACCTTATTGCATATTTATTCAATGGAATAATATTACAAAAGATTGTTATACATTTTTTTACATAAATTAAAGAGCTAGTAAAGCATTTTTGGCAAGAAAAAATATAAGAATCGCTAAGATAATCTAACATTAAATTAAATGATGTAAGTAATCACAAGTTAGATCTGTACAAGAAAATAATCCCACAACATCTTTATCACGTGAAAGAAGTGAGGAGACCATAAATGCTTGAATGGTCGTGGCTAGACCTACAGATTCATTATTTACATTATGAGCAATTCCCTCCAACTTGCCCCCTTTATAACTCATATCTGGTTTTACATAAATTTCTCCCATAAGTAAATTACAGATATTTTAATTTTCTTTCAAACAAGATAACTTCTTTTTTAAATATCTCACAGGAGTCGAATCTAAACCAGAGCTACCAGTGCTTAGGTTCGTGGTAAATGATTGTAAATAGCGAGGATGAGGCGTAGTAAAAACCTTAGCTTCCCTTATATGTTTGTATGCTGTAGGAAAACAAAAATATAGAGTGAAAAACCATACAAGGGAGGTTGTACAATAAGATACCTTATTTGAAATTGCTAATTTAAGTTGTTCTTTTAAAAAACGTAATTTTTTACTTATATTATTGTCTCCTCTTTCCTCAGACATGACATCCAATAGATTGCTTTATACATTCTATTTTATTTTCTTGATGTATTTCATTAGGCAACCTAACTATTATTTCTTTTAGTTTGGACCACTTATCAATTTTTAAACTGTCTGAAAAAGTACGCAAATAAACATGGTCTTTTACCAAAATATTATTTTTAACCATACAAAAAGATAAATGAATATTGATATTTAAGGAAATAATAACTACAGGGTAAATATTGTCTTTCAGAGAAACTAAGAATAAAACCAGTTGGTTGTTATTGTGTTTTGAATATTCATTTGTCGAGTCTAAATTACATCCCTTCTTATAATTATTCACTAAGCTACCGAAGGAATCAATTGTGTCTAGTCGTTATTTTTCTTCAGTTAGGATTTATTTCGCTTTTCCGCTTCAATCCTCCTTTCCTCTGGGTCCATCCTCTTGGGAGGAATATCTTTAATAATATAGTGTGGAAGATTTTCAAAAATTGTGGGAACTGCATCGTCTCTGAGTTTTAACCTATCCCGTTTTACAGTCAAAATACTTCCATCAAGACGATTAATAGACTCTTCCCTAATGACGAATCTTTCATCGAAGTGTTTTATTCATACACGGGAATTGGCAGATATCTCATAGTCATCTCTGTGGATGACTCTTAGCCAGGTCTGATATGTCCTGTGATCTTTCGGGAAGGAAAAAACATCAATTAAAGGCTTAAAATAATTTTACATTCTGGAATACAACGTTTACCTTGCCATAATAATAACAGGTTCCAAATATCACCACCTCATAAATATAAATCAGTCAACAAACTACGTAAAAGGTGAGCGACACTGTGTTTGTGGTGGCTGGTGTTGTCCGCCGTCCGCCCCATGCAGTGACGTCGAGCCGTGAGTGGTGGGGGAGCAGCGCGGCCTGGGAATCTAGTGTGGCCTTGACAGTGGTAATGACCCTCCCACCCACCCTTACTCGTACCCTCTCACTATCCATCAAAACGACACCAAAAACTATCCAGGTGGATAATTTTTGCTGATTGCTGATGATTAAAAAATCTCTAAGAAAGTTTCTTGTCCACACAACAGTCAGATATAACAATATAATCTGGATAACAATGAACGCTGGTGTGAAACCAATAACATGGATTTAAATCTCAAGTTTGCTGTTATTGCATTCTCTTGCTCTACTCAAGTGCTTCGATATCAATTTTACTTCAGGGTGAAATTATCAAGAAGGTTGAAACTGTAAGAATTCTCAAATTGACTATAGCTTCTAATCTTATCTTTGATTGACACATTACAAACACATCAGCAACCAGGGTCTCCAGACTCTTGAACTGAGAGCTAAACGCCATGCAATTCTGTTGAATTTCAATAACATTATATGTAGAATTGGTCAGGTCACTCCTGAAATATTCTGTTATGTATCGTCACTCTGTAATGTTGACTTGAAATACAAATTGGTCAGTGTTCAATTTGATATTTTTGGACGCAAAGTTTCTTAAGTAGCATATTTTGTGTTAACAGAAATAAAGTACAATGTTGAGGTAGTTTACTTTTATTTTTAAAACTGTGAAAAACATTTATTTGCAATGGCAACAGCCAATTCAGAAAAATACGAAACTAAGTGGTTGGGTTCCCAAAAAGACATATATCTAACAAAATGCTAGTCACATAAATCAGATGGTAACAATAGACAAACGAGTGAGCAGCATCACCTAAGCAAGATATGGTTGGCCAAGTATGTCAAGAAGAACGGTGGTAAAGTCTAATGGGTAGTAGACCTCATGTTAGTAATAGCTCTGTCAATACACTCAATACAACTTCCTCATCAGACTTAGTCTTTGGCAACGAAAGACCTCATTTAATAAAAATTTACATCATAAGAATAGTGAAGTTTATTTCTACAAATTATATAATTTTCCAATAAGAAGAGCTTTAAAAAATAATATTTCCTTAAGTTTGCAGAAATAAGTTGTTTTTAGTGCATTAGTTCAATCAGTTGAAATTGATTATTATAAGATAAAATTTCGTCATATCTTTAAATTAATAAAAATAATATTCTTATAATCTAGCACCTTCATTATTAGGTGTTATGTTTTCAGAGGAAAAATACAATGTTTCAAAACTTGAAGGAAGATTAGAATCTAATAGGCATAAGTGTACAGTGGCATAGAGAGCAAGATACAAACAACAGGGCTTGCCCTTCAGTTCCTGTGACAATGGTTATGTACAGGAATGAGGACAAGTAATGATATCCTTTCTTTGAATGCTGCTATAACAAGGCTGTTCCTGCCAGCTACATAAGACGTCAACAAACTCAGTCATCGTATTACAATGGCGAAGGCACAACAATGCTAAAGCTTGTCTTTCAGTGCCTGTGATGATGGTTGTGTGGTAGGGGAATGAGGAGAAGTCATGTTACCCTTCCTTCGACTACCACTACAACAGCCCACTGCCTGCCATCTACCGATTTCAGTTGGCAAAGAACTGGACACAATGCCTCAACACTGAGATCTTGCTTTAAATATTTGTTGACAAATTAAAAAATTTGCACCTTAAAGAATTTTTAAATTTTTACATACCTTTCACGATGCTTTTCTTTGGGTTCTATATATTCTTCTCTGAGAGGAGAGCGATGCCTTGATTCGTAAGGACTTTGTGCTCTTTCTGTGTAATAAGGTCGGCGATTATCTTCATAAGGGGGCGAGGGGTACCTTGACCTTTCACGTGAGTGTTCAGGTGAACGCCTTCCTATCAACATATCAATATTTTGTAAAATAAACATTAATAAACAAACTTATAGTATAAAATTACATGTTCAAAGTGACTAACATAAACAATAAGAGAACAAAAAAGTAGCAACACAGTTTTTTTACATTTTAATACGTTCGATACCACCATGAAAAAAAGTCTAGATCAGTAACCCACTAATTTGCAGCGCTTGGGGTCATTGCCATGACTGCTGCCACAAAATTGCGGCGTTGTAATTATGATACTAATTAGCATATTGCTATTCAACGGTATATTGTAGAGGCCTTATTTATTTATTGTAGGAAAACTACAGGAAAACTTGCTGCATCTTTGAGGCGCTTGGTCTGTGAGTGGACCAACTTATGACGTCACAAAAACATTTTGCAATACTGCAAGACCAAGTTCTACGAAGCTGCAACGTTTAGCCCAGTGCACGTAACCAGTAACTCGCCACCCTTCATAGTAAGTTGTTGCATTGTTTGTGAAGTGAGGAAATGGCCGGAAATAGAAGATAAAATTACGTAACTGGTAGTGGGAAACATATAGGTAAAACCCTACTTTTTACAGTACAGACTGAGCACTGCACATTTGCAGCACTTACGGAAATGAATAAAATCTGTGAAATGAATTTTTTATTAAGTATTGGATATATACATACTACATAATATATACATATTACCATACTTTTACTCTTGGGCTTATAACGATGGCTACGTTCATTAGGCTTGGTCTGTAAGTAGGCTATCTCCTTGGACGTGCGGGCTGTGGTAATGACCATGCCACCGCATACTTGTGGCGGTTGGTAGAAAACGTGTTAAGTTATTTGAGGACCGGGTAAAATAAATTGAACAAATATCTACAGTCTAACTGGTTGGTTGGTTAAACGCTGAGAGACTAAGGAGCCTTCCACGCATACACCAGCAGGGTCGTACCAACCAACCTCCTCAACCACCTGTCATAAATAATTCGCAACTGGAGTATCTAATTTACAATATTGTGACATTTTTCACAATTTTTTTTAAATTAATATTTTTGTAATTTACATAACATTAGGATTATGACAAGTCTACACTGAAAATAATATTTGAATTTGCATTTTAAATTTAACCCTTCGCATACGGAAATCATTTACCCTATATTAAAGTAACGTGTAATTATGTAAAGAAATTAATTTTAATAAAATGTGATTAATTAAAAAAAGTTTTAGTATCATAAAGGAACATAAAAAGAATAAATTTGTATTTTTAGTTAAAATTATAATTTTTAAGGCTATTTTATTGTAGATATACAATTATAATGAAAAGTAAAAATATATTTTTTAAAAACATTTTAGTTAAAACCATTAAAACAGTACCTGTCATTTATGATCCTATAGTAACTACAACAAAATAATTAAAAACTAGAAAAGAAAGGAAAAGGACGATAAGTGATGAAAACAATCTGCTTGGGTAGATCGACAGATTGAGGATATTTCAGGTTTTACATGTGTGAAAATGCAGATGGTGCCGCGCCCATGCACGCTCTGATTGTCTGCCCCGCCCCTTTTCATTCATAGTGATTTACGTTTTTGATAGACTGGGGGAGTTAGCTAAATACATGTATAAGTTGATGCTGCACACTAGCGGAAGTTTTTGAAACTTTTCTTTATACTATCGACAGAAATATTTCATTTGGGATAAATTCGTTAATCACGTTTGAGGCAAAGTAGAAGCTGGGTATATATTCGTTTACCGTGTATAAGGTAATAACCGTCATTACCAGCAATCACCGTCCGTCATATTTTGAGATCTGTATGATAGCAACTTGCGGTTCATCGTCCATTCTATACATAGAATTATCTCCAATAACTATCTAATGTATAATTAATTATTACTGTTCATTTAACTGTAGCTGAACTGCCTGAAGCAACTGTATATATATATGTCAGAATATGTATTGAGAATACTTGTTTTTAGAAGCATGTAGATGTTTAAGGATCCAGCCACCAGCCTGATGTATTGGGGGCCCCATCCACCCGCCCAAGGTAGATCATTTCTAACACAAACTTCAGCAAAGTGCAATCAGTGGCTGCATATTGTCTATAGCCAGTGGGCAAACACTGATGAATGTTATTATGTACTCAATGACTGCACTATGCTGTAAGTGTACTATAGGGGTTTGCAATATATCGGAAAATTGATTCAATTCAATGCACAGTTAATCAAATATCTACGTATTAAAAGTAACAATGTGTCAGAATTATTCCAATGAGCAATATTGATGAATTAATAAATGCATTACTTAGTCAATAAATAAAAATATGCCCTAATAAATAAATATACAGGGTTGGGTAAGTATGCATATATTTATTAATTTTAAAACTATTGAAAGAAATGAAATGAAACTTTGCAGTTTTGTACATGTTTCTATACCAAACATTTAGACATATTTTACTCGTTTTTTGTATAGCCCATACTTGGGAAAGTTAATGATTTTTTTTAACTGAATAAAGTTAAAGTTAATACTCTAAAAAAGTAACTAATTGAAGTTAAAAGTTAAAATAAATTGAAACTAACTGATTAAAGTTAAATTATTAGAAAATTAACTGAAATTGAAAGTTAAAAGTTAGTTTTGGTACAGTAAAATATACATTAACAGATACTTAACCAGTATTATCTTTTATTATTTATAATATCTTTGATAAATAGGCCTATTTATAATACATTATTGTACAATACTATTAATTAGACTATAGCAATTTCTACAGAAATTTTTGTTATATAACTGACTGAAATCTTAAAAATTAAATATTTAATCTAATTTCTAAAATTATTAACAAAACTGACAAAGTCTTTGAAATTTAAGTTTTACATTTTTAAGCTATATTTAAAAAAATCAATAACTATGTTACAGGAAATTCACGATAACAAAACATTTTTTTTGATTGGCGCAGATAATAAGAAAGGCCAAATAATATCATGACATGTTGACTCCAGGTGATTTTTATCAGGCTGGAGATGATAAGGAAGGGTCACTGATAAGAAAGTATGGGGATTAGTGGTAAACAAAAACTGAACAAAATATACTCACTCTATAAGTATTTGAAAGCAGATCTATTCATACTATTTTCGATAAGCAATTACGTTTATTAGATGTTTAAGAACTTGCCGTTCTGAGTGCATGTTTTATTATTACTGAAATAAGTTAATTAAAAATTATGAAAACTATCTAAATCATTAAAAAAATACAAAACTAATTACCATTGATAATATTATTAATATTAAAGATAGTATTATCATTATCTTTTCTTTTCGATGGTGCCGATAGCAAAATAATGAAAACAGAACGAAATATAGCAATTGTTACTTGAAATATGTTCTGCAATCTTGAAGATAGTTTATTCTGTTGCGTGGTATCATATAATGGATTGAATTTACCTAGTAAGCCTAATTTAAAATAAAGTAAACGTTTGAGAACATTTTGGATTGACTAACCATTTAAATGGTTTTTCCCGACTTCTTTTGAACAGGACAATTTGGATATGTAATGATCAATTAATCAAGTATTGACAGCATTAACGTCAAAATGCAACTGATTTTCCTAATGAATAATACAGATAGATGGGTAAATAGGTAAAATTACAGTATTAGAGTTTATGACAGATAAACAAGCTTAGGCCCAACACGTTGATTTAAAACAAGATAACTAAATGACTATCTCAACTTTATCCCTAAACATAAACTAGTCAAGTGAAAAGATCATCTCAAGGACACAAGTCAATCCCACAACAATGGTATACTCGTTTGGTCCGCCTTTTTTTTTTTATAAGGCAGTAAAATGTGAGTAAAGGGGAGGAGGTGCGTCTTCAAAACAGCGACCTTGCTTGTCGGTGACAATTGGGGGATGAGGAAAACAATCGGTCTTTGACCTGTGTTTTAGATACTTTCTCCCCAGTCCACATTCCACGAACCAAATGGCATCTTTTATCACATTTGAAAAACTAACTGAGTTACTTTAACCATTTGCCAAATTTTTAACTAGTTAAAGTTAGAAGTTAAACATTACCAAAACTAACAAATAAGTTAAAAAAATAATAGAAAAAGTAACGATTAAATTTAATCGTTAATTATTTTTAATCGTTAATCCCAAGTATGGTATAGCCTGAGGATGGCCCACGAAGGAAGTAATAGAAATTTTTAATGTAAGCCTACATTGAATCATATGTCATTTTAAAAGTTTTTGTACAGTACAAAAACCTGAGGTCAAAGGGATATCCCAGTCAGAAAATACAGTCACTCAAAGAATTTAATGTCTCATATAACTAATTCTTGTTAGTTATATGTCTATTTATTTATCCCTGTTCTTGATTCTTAACAATTGTATGAAAAACTGTGTTAAAAAACAACTCTTATTAAACAAAACAAAAAAAAAAAAAAAAAAAAAATATTATAACCCTTTTGATAATCTAAAAATAGTTTAATAAAATTATTATAATTTGTTACATATGTTTTGTGAAAATGAATCAATTTCTCATATTCTGTCAGTTAAATTATAGCTGTAAACAGCAATAAATAATATGCTTGTTCTTGAGCAGTATAAGTAATATTCTTTGAGAGGCTATATTTTATGTCTGGGTCATCCTTTTGATCTCAGGTTTGCACTTTTGTGTTGTACAAACAGCTTTTTTATATATATATATATATATATATATATATATATATATTAATAATAATAATAATATATATAATATAATATATATATATATATATATATATATATATAAACAGCTTTTAAATGAGCTAATATATATATAGCTTGAGGTAGGCTTACATTTAAAATATTTAAGACTTTCTTCATGGGCCATAAACATAACTACAGAGTTTCATTACATTTTTTTTTATAGTGTTAAAAATAATAAACATATTTCAGACTTGCCCAACCCTGAATAAGGCCATATTTTTGAATGATTCTACAGTCATAAAGACATATCTTCCGCGACTAGCTCTCTACCAACAGTTGTCAGATAACAAATGGCTTCAAAAATCAACATCAGGTAGTGGGTAGGAGGATTTGAGGCTTGGATAAGATAAAAATATTAACTAGAGAAGACTATCACATTCTATAGATGATTTATAACTAAATATTACTTATTGTTCTTTTCCAACGTGTCAGTGTTTATTGGAAAAGTCCAATAAGTAATAATAAGCCAACGTCATTATGAACTTTAAAGAAACTATAAATGATATTTCTAGAAATGTAGAAGCACATATCTTAAAACTAAATTTCTAATGTATAAACAAATTTTCCTCATGTTCAATAAGTGAGTTACCTGTCGATTTAGAGGACGCAACAGCAACAATCCTTCTGTAATCTTCTGCAGGGATTTGTCTTTCCCTGCTTGAGCTTGAAGGCATTTCTGCCCGCCTAAAAAGAGGACGAGCCCCTTCATCTAAAGGGTTAAAATAAGCATAACAGATTAGTAAAGTTCCTCGTACATGGAACAGAGGTCAATTTTTAATCTTTTATATACAATTGTTCTATATATAAAGTATATAATTAAGCTTGTATTTCTCTTTTTCTGACAATAATCATGACAAATTACTTTTTTATAGTGAGACATTGTAAAAGAATTCCACAAGATCTCTGTATCATCATAATACTCAATAAATAATTAAATTGATTAATCTAAAAAATGAAGTTCACAATGAGCAATAAGTCAAGTCTCACTATTTAATCGCCTAAGAACAAAAATAGTTATGTACAAAAAATGAAGAAACATTCTACATATTTGGCTATGTTTATATGAAAAATTAAAAATTTTACTGCTTGTGGTTTACTTCTTTAAATGAACAATAGTAAATTACTTACCTTGTTTAACTAATGTGACAAATGCAGTACACACATTAAAAATGTAACTACAAAGATAATTTAATTTTGATTTCAACCTATTACAGACTCATTGTTACTTCAAAAACAATTTATTACAAGAAAGAAATTGGTAAGAATTCTGACAGGTAATATATCTGTCTATTGACTAGCAGAGGATAGCAATGAAAGGGTTTAAAAAACAGTAACATTTTATAAATGTGAGTAAGAAGATAAAAAAGATGTAAATTAGGATAGAGATATACAAGAATTAGTAAATCAGTGACAGTGAGCAGTAGTAAAGAAAACAATAAATCAAGAAAATAAGATCATCAAAGAATAAATAAAAATAACAATGGTCTGAATTAGTTATATATGAAAATAATAAATATTGGTGAAATATTACTTTCACCAATATTATAAATTCTCTGTAAGTAAATTAATATTTCTTTCTAGAAAAAAAAGGAAACTTTATATTTAAGTGCCTAATTAGTTTAGGCAGCCTGCATTTGTCACAACTCCTCAGCCTCTGGTAACAAGTACATGGTGTAATAACTGATTCAGTACCTGCGGGTTATTCGGAACCTTCAATGCCCGTCTCCATTTGCCCACCTGTAATTATCTAAAAATCAAACATGTTCTGTGTTGACATAATAACTGCACATTTAACACTACAAACAAACCAAGGGATGCAGTGCAATATTATCTAGTAATATTTACCTCATCATCAATGTTGTTAATATTCACACAAATGGTTTTTAAACCTTATGATCAAAACTTGTTTTACAGATACAACTGAATTGTGAACTGAACTGGCCAAATGTTAATAAACGGGCATATAATGTCTGTTATTATCTGCTTGACTGTCTTGTAGCAACTTTTATTCTGTAATGAAGCGTGAACCAGCTAAGTAGTAAAATATAAAATTATACAATAGAGCATAATAATAATAATGGTCCTTGATCTTAACAATATGACAAACTTTAGAGTATTATGGAATATTATTTAATTGGTTTTAAAACTATATAATTAACATTTTGGAAATTATTAAGACTATAAACACAAGTTAAATGCGTTAGATGTTACTTATAGTTTGCTTCACATTTATTGGACCTAATATTTAAACATTTCTTGTTATAGGACTGAAGGCTAAAACTATGTCATTAGTGTGATTTTCATATTCTGGTAATTAGACTATATTTGATACTATGTTCATTAATATTCTAAAAATGTAATATTTCCTAAGCATTTCTTGTCTTCTAATCTAAAATAAACAATCCCTTATTCGTAAAATAATAACTTTTTATAGTTGCAATATGTTAAAGATTTTATGAAAACATGTACAATGTAAAAAAGTGATAGAATTTCCACTGTTTCAATCCAAACTATTTTTCATTAAAGAGGGTCAAATTCATACGGATAATTTCCGTCAACACTATCAAATTCCACCTGATATCTCTAAATTTGTCAAGATTCCTAAAAAAATGTATGAGTATATTTATAAATAAATAAAAAAGTTGTATCAAAAGGCAAACTATTAATTTTCTTCATGTAATCCTACAAGTTCAACTATTAATTTTCTTCATGTAATCCTACAAGTTCAATATTAAACAATCAGTACCATATGGTTTGGTAGCAACCATCACACACCTTTCATACATTCAAGAATACATCTTCTAATCCATTACATTATGATTTAGATGTACATTTTATTGATCTATTAAGTTTTTTACTTACTATCTGAATGAATTAAAGAAATGTATTTCCTAACATTATTTTAGTACAATATCAATTTCATTGTGGTGGAGATTTGAAGCTGGCAGACATTTAGATATATTGATTAGGCAAGATGGACAGTTTGCATTTTTTTCTTCTTTAAAACCATATAATTTGCTCGTTATCTTTTTTCAGGTAGGCTTTTATCTTTCACCTGGGAGGCACCAATACAAAGTATTTGCTGTAATTTATTTACAAAACATAAAAAGAAGATATTTTGCAGAAGTTATATTTATTTAAGAAATCATGCGAAGTGTCCTCATAATAAATAAAATAGGCAAATATGTTTTATTTTTAAAGCAATAAAATTAAGTGCATGAACAGTCAACCCAAGGACTGTGGCACGTGCATTCGTACTTCAAAGAATATAAAACAACTGGATGCGTCAGACACACTCGCTGAGATTTCAAGGTTATCTTATTAAATAGCTTAATAAGTAAAATGGCGCATGTGATAAATAGAATACTTGTAGCCTATATATAATCTGTTGTATGAACTATGAATTAATTTCTGTAAGTACTAATTTACTCTTTGTAAAGATACGTTTAATAGTTTAAACATCTATGTTTTGATTCATTGCTTACCTAGGAGTGAGTATTAGATAAAGTCAAAAATAAAAACACTGAAATATTAATGTGATAATTTAAAACATTGGTACACAACAAAAGGGCAGATTTTTTGTTGCACATAACTCCCTTACTGTTGTTTCAAAGACGTAAAAACACTGAAATATTAATGTGATAATTTAAAACATTGGTACACAACAAAAGGGCAGATTTTTTTGTTGCACATAACTCCCTTACTGTTGTTAAAGACGTAGTTTCCAGCATGAACAATTATTTATTGTGCTGCCTCAAAATGACTAACAACTTAACATTTCCCCTGTTTATTTTATCTTTATCAAAAGCTAATAAATGATAAAATCTGTAGATCTTAAAAAGCATAAAATTTGCTTGGACACTGCAAATATAATTTTTAACGTGGACCGCTTTATTTTATCCTATTTTCAAGGTAGCTCCATCATGAATACATTTCTGTATCTAATATAGTTAATATTACTATATGCACAAAACAGAAATTAAAATATCAAACAAATCAATAACTTTTTATTAGGTTTATTTAGAATTTATTTAGCATGAATGAGTCAAATTAATATAGCACACGTCAATTAAAATTCTGTCAATGTAGGTGTAATGGTATTTCTGGCATTTTACTGTTGTTTTTCCGCTGGAAGGCAATGACTATTTTTGTTTTAGCCTTGGGCACTCTAGTGATTAGGCCTGTTAGAGTTGAGTTTTGTAAGACAATTCACTTCCTTTAACAATAACTTATTTCTTCGTAAAAACAATAAATTGTTATATAAATAAAACATTCATATTATCTAAGTTACGTATTTCAGTAATATATGTAACTTTCTTAAAGACACTAGATTAATTTTATATCTTACAGTAAACTTTTTTCTATTCTATAAAACAAAGGAAGAGTTAACTGAAATAAAAATAGAAAGAAATGTTTTAAATTTGTGTTTTTATACTTATTATAAAATTGATTTATTAAAAGTCAACTTATTTTCTTGCTTTAGAAATTTTCTTTTTTCACCATTACAAAAAGTAAATTTCACTTATAAATGCAAATTATAGTTTAAAAATCAATTGTATATTAATCAATCTTAGATCTTGGGCTTATGTGGCTGGTGTCATAACTAGAATATGTATTTTCCAGTGACAACCGCATCAAGGTGCTATCTACATTATTTATAAGATAACCAGACGTTTCGCCCATGCTGTGAAGTGGTATCCTCAGCGAAATGTCTGGTTAGATAGCACCTTGACGCGGTTGTCACCGGAAAATATAGATTATAGTTATGTATAGTAATCAATCCATTTGTATAATCAAAGGACAATTTGTATATTATTTTTAAAATATTATTTTCTTGTTGTTTTAGATCCTTAGTTGTGGTTAACAGAGCATATTACTATTTTTGTTGTTGATTATTTAGTTGTATTAATTATCCATAACACTGAACTGAAGTTTCTTAGGCCTTACAAAATGTAATATTAGTCTTATGCTTTATTTGAACATACACTATGTAATTGGCTAAATAACATGTATTGTTGGATGTAAGTAAACTTAAATTTCAAATAAATATCAACAACGAGTCTTTCAAAAATATTTGTCTCAATCATTACTAAAATATGTTTGCAGATGCTTCAAATGTAATTTCCTAGCTCTTATACGACGGGTATCCGAAAATTTCCCATCTTTATTACTTGCATCAGTACAACTCTGACAGCTGCAGGGCACAAGGTATTGTAGCTTGGTTGTAGTGGCACCACTGAGAACCGGTTTGGCAACTGAGACGTGCATGCTTGGTCAGTTACAACTCAGTCGCCATGGAGATACCACTAAGGGTTGCCGCCACTTATGCAGCTGCTCCAACATTTTTGCAGATGTTTGAAAATGAAGGTGGAGCTGTGTTTTTAAGAGTAGTCACTGGATATGAAACTTGGATGCACCATTCGACTACTGAATCCAAACGCCAGAGTGAGTAAAGATATTAAAAAGCTCCCGTTAAAGGAAAAGTGACTAAAAAAGCAGATAAGTGATGGTCACAGTTTTTGGGATTAAAGGGGGTATTCCTTATTGACTATCTGTTGTTTCTTGAAAAACAAATCAATAATAAACAGTACTGCAATGTACTAATGAGACTTTCTCTGCTTTCTAGAACAAGTGACACGGGCTTTTGTACCGCAAAGTTTTGTAACTTTGTGGAACAAAAGTCACAAAACTGCTATCACTGCACAATATGTTTTAACGGAGTTTCATTGGGAGATTTTTGAACATCCTCCTTATTTCCTGGATATTGTTCCAAGTGAATCCTGTTTCCACAATTTAAGGATCATCTTGGAGGTTGGAGATTTGCCAGTGTTGAAGATGTCAAACAGAAAGTGGAAAACTGGTTGAAAAACAAAGCGGCTGATTGGTATGAAAATGAAATTAAAAAAATTCTTTTCTAGATACTAAAAATGCTTTGATTTACGTGGGAGTTACGTTAAAAAATATTTTAAAGTATGTAGAAAAGGAAATAAAAATAATTTTAGATTATATCAAAATTACCTATGTCTATTTTTAAGACGGGGAAATTTACTTTTTGTTGCTGTTATTTTGCTATGTACAGAAGCAAATGAATTTAATAAGAAAAAAGTGTTTTATAAAAGATTATAAAACCTACTAATGGATTTAATAGAGGAACGTTTGTTGACCAACTAATGACTGGCTTGGACGGTGAGCGTGGTTCACCGAAATCGATCACCATAATATTTGTGCATTTTGTACTTGTATTGTAATATATTTGTACATTTTGTGCTTATTTTGTAATAAATTTGTGTTGTGTGACGTTTACTTGTGCTGTATATGTACCAACACGTATTATGGTAATTAAAAAGCTATTATTTTGACAGCAGCGCTGCTTCAAATACTGAAACAAGTTATAGTAACTACTGAGATGAACAAATAATAACTTGATAAGGCACAACACCTTTGGAATGACAATGGTTGACTGGATTTTGCACAGCTTGGCTTCGTTAGTTAGAAATGCTTCTTAGTATTTTCTACAAGTTATAAGAAATACATTTTTAAAATTTTAATTATGTTTATGAGATACTATGTTTTTAACCCGAACACATTTATAAAACTATATTTCAACAATACTATTTTGTTTTTAAATGCTGTTTAGTTATATATATAAAAAAAAAAAACTGTTTAGTAATAATTTAAAAGCAGCTTCATAATTCGATACATCGGTAGCACTTATTGAACTCCCTTCAATACGAAACACTAGTTAACGTCTGCAACTTCGTTCCCTTTGAAAACCTTATCTGGTATGACGAGCCACATGGTACAGCTTTTGTAATGCCTTTGAATAGTATATGTACACGGTTTCCGATTGATGATTTAATCTTTTTTTAACTATTGGAAATATGTTTACAAAGGAGTTTTACTTAGAATTTCTGAAAACACATGATTTTACCAGAGTCATTATTTATCAGGATCATATTTTTTTATATTAGTACCTACTGTAGTTGTATTAGGCTAGATCTCAATTAAACAAATTGTCAAGATTTTTTATATTGAAGGATTTATCTTTATCATTTTTGTCCCGATTAAAACTTTTTAAAAGCTTAAGAATAATTCTCTAAAAGCTTGTAAAGTCAAATATATTGCCATTTTAACTATTTTCAGTAGTAAAATTATCGTAAAATATTTTGAATTTATTCAGGCCAAAAGACTAAACATTTGAACTATATAAATTTAAACAAACACGTTGACTATTAAAATTGAGCTGAAGTTATTGAATTAGTTTTCAGACAAAGTACCTATCTGTGCATGGGCGAGTAGCGGTCCAGATAGTTGGAAGAAAGAGTTATTATTTGCAAGAAGTCACCATTATGTAAATAATGTCAAAATAAATAAATGAATTAACTAGTTATAAAACATTTTATATCATGTATCTCAAATGAGAAATTCTCAAACTAGTTCATTTAGATGTCTTACAAAACTAGCATTCATTTGTGACGACTGCATCAATTTAGTTCTATGTTACCACTTCTATTTGAAAATAAGTAAACAAAATGAAAGAACAGGTTGTTTTGGTATGAAATGTTAACTAAATATGTCTCGTTATACAATTGAAAATGCTATTGAAAGGTATCAAGAATCTCGTACTAAAGGGCAGAACTCCTGTTGACACTCTTTTATTTTACCTCTCTAGTTTAACAAGTATCACTGTTGAAACTTGTTTTTTCCTTTCTGAATGAAACAATTACAGCTGGCAGTTATCTTTTTACAACATTTTAAAAGGAGTGTTGACAGTAAGTATATGCGGCTGGGAAAAGCCAATTTAATGACATGTTGCTTTTTAAAATATGTAAATCATCATTTATTTGGCATGGTCAGGATATGTTTTTTATGTTTGACAGTTAATTAAACTAACAAAACACCATTTGTTTAAACTTGGCCGTCAACATTTCATTAGTTTGTTTAACTTGTATAATGATTACAATTGAACACGGACTAAGTTTCATTAACTTTGCCAAGTAAGACTTTCCTGCACAAAGCAATATGTTGATTGAAGGATATTGCCACATTTAATGGCCTACCTATATGTAGTATTTTTAACATAATTTTCAGTTAACAATTGGTACATACAATTTTGAAACCTAATGAGGAAAAATATATTTCTTGTTTTTTTTTTATTCAGTCACAATTTGCATAATTTAACAGTTAATTGTAGGCAGATATGAGTAGCTTTTATATTGAGAAATAGAGCTTTCTGATTGAGAGTACGGTACGGCTACTACTGCTGGCCACTTCTTTCGGCTATTGTTTCTGTCTTGCATTTTTCATGCATTCCATACACTCTTTTATATATGTATATAATGTTGATTCTGATTTATTGGACAGTTAGATTCTAAAAAAAAAATTGAAGAGCATTTTTCTTTATACTAAGCTGTTGACTTTTGGAAGTGATTATATTACAACTAAAAAATGTTATTTCAATTTTCGAAAGACTGAAAGAAGAATTTGAAATTTAGATTAACATTAATATTGTTACATTAATTCTTTTTATTTTGCCAGGAACATGTTATAAGTAGTTAAGAAAATAAGTATATTTTTTCTGTCTTACATGTTTTTTCAGGTATTTTAACCAAGCCACGAAATTCATGATAGCATGCAATATTAATTGCTGTACAATAATTTGGCTTACTTTTCACAACTAAATAACTACGATGGTTCAATTTTGTCTATTGATACATAAATACATTGGCCTTGATCACACAGCAAACAATCATCCACAGACCATTTAATTTTGTAACGTTGCATAACACAAGGTAAGGTATACAATTAATTGATGGTATAATTTAGAGGTGAACTGAAACTCAAAATAACTTCATTCAAGTTTTATCTTAAAAATGGACTCAGCAATAGAATCCCTAATCAGGCGATCCACAAAAAAAGGGCTTCTCAAGAGACTTGTAGTTCCATTGTCCCTGACACAATAAAAGTAAATAATGAAGGGTGTGATTATTTTTTTACATGTTGCACGAAGTCTACTATTTCATATGTGTGTGCATTTGTGTTCATGTATAATGGAGCTAGTAAAACTTGTACATATAATATAGGCGACAAAATGTATAAACAAAACAAAAATTTAAATACTTTACATGGAAAAACTTTAGTTATGACAAATCCATCTCTTAATGATAAATGTATTAAGATTACATATATCTCCTTAAAAATATATACTGTATAAGGAGTTTTTTAGATACTGTAGAATATGAAGATTGCTAAATCGAATTTAAGTTAAATTTAATTTGCTAAAATCTCCAATATTATTTTCTATAATAAAACAAGAAGTAAATATAGGTATAATAGTAAAAGAGAAATAACAGGTAGAGAAAAGTAAATAGATAGCATAGTCAAAAGATATACGTAAAAGTTAATTTTTTTCTGTTGATCCTACATACAAAGCACAGACAAAACAGAAGTTAACAGCCTTAATAACGAAAGTAATAAAGGTAACTAGACAGCAATGTGAATATTAACAACATTTTTATGATGAGGATAGTGTATTAATATAAGTATTTGTATAAAATCATGGACACAATTTAAGTTTAACCATCTGACGTACAGTTTTACACAATTTTAATATAAAAAAAACCTCTGATCAACTTAAAAATACCCTAACATACAATAAAAAGACATATCAGCACATAATTGCATAACACTTGACAATTCATTGAGCAGTACTTATCAGGTATGGTTGTTTTTTAACTTGTCTTCCACAATTTTCTCCTTAGTTTATTACAGAATTATCACTTTTATTAAAATTGATATTATAAAATATTTCTCGCATGAAAAGGGACACTAAGCAGTAAATGATGCAATTACATTTATTTCAAATTTTGAGATTGGCTTCTTATTCTCAAGTAATTTTTCGGAGGTATTAATAGTATGAAAGTGTATTTATTAAAATAATAAAACACAATAATAAAAATAATAATCATTGGTATCCATTGACATTATTATAAACTGACTACCTCATTGAACTCAATCGGCCAAAACATAGTTAAGAAAAAAAAAAAATCAGAGATCGATAATTGGAATTCACTACCAGAGAAAATTGTAAAACAATCGAAATGGTTAGAAGAATGAATAAGCGTTAGTCAAAAGAATAAAATCTTACTGGAAAAATCAAAAGAACATAAACATTGATTCAATTGCTTATTGTTTTCTTATAAAGAAAAATAACGCCAATAATAGTAGAATTATGTAAAAAATTATCACAGAAAAAATGTATATGATAAACTGTGGAAAAAATAAGAGATTGACTCGTTTTAAACACACCACCCAGAACATATAATCAGCCATGAAATTTCTAGAATTGAGACTAAAAACAGATTTTAAGAGCTATGTATCTAAGAACTAAACACATCCACAAGCCTCTCTGAGACTCTTTATAGTGAAACACATCTAGCTATAACTCAAGTAGATATAGTGATAACAAATTGGAGAAATTTGTTGTTTTACTTTTTAATAGTGCCTATTTTCCAGACAGTCTTGATTATGATGCTGTATTTAATCGCTGAATTCAACACAGTAAAACATATAGTATAACAAATACTCTATTTTAGGTTTTGTTGATACAAAACAGCTAAGTTTCACTTATATTTTTATAATATTATTAAAAAACCTCTAAATATTAGACGGCTACATTTGTTAAGAAAGGCAGGATGCTGAAAGCAACAATCCGTAGTATATTGGTGTAAAAATAAGTTCTTTAGGTTTTATTGCATTTCGAAACTTCATGCATTGTTAGAATAATTGGTAAGAACAATCAATTATTTGGAATAGCAAATATCAGAATCCGTCCGAACAAAAGTAAAAACTGTATATATATATATATAAATTGGATACATAAATTAGTTTTTTCATTCATTTTTAAGCGCCTGCTAACTTTTTACTTCTTTTGCCATTTTCTTTGCTGTGCTTACAAATTGTCTGATGAATTTCTTTTTTCTTTCATTCTACTACAGATGTTAATAAACCCATTTATTCTGGTCTAGCTAAAGACACTTGTATATTAATGTCAAATTATATCTGCAGCTAGTTTCAGATACATTTTAAATGCAAATTGCAAAACATCCCTTCTAATGAAGTTGGTTGTGTTAAATATGTCAGTTTTGTGAATGATGGAATGATTTTTCCTAGCAGGTGTACATGTACAAATCCTCTTGCGGTATCCTCGGGCCTACAGGATGTATGTAATCCAACTTAGAAATAATTTCACTTTCCAAACCAATTTCTCCCTATTTAATGACGTATTTTTTTAATTAAAAAAGTAGATGAACGCCCATAATTATTTTTTGGCGTTAACTAAAAATCTAAATATTATTTAATATCTACACTATGGAAATATCTTCTCTTCAAACAGGGTGGAAAATTTGCTCTGTTGAATAACTTAGCAAATCCAATATATTTTCATAAATATAGCCTTTTTAACCTTTGTATCAACTTAAGTATGTGCTCGCAGTAACTGCCAGAGCATTTATGACGATGCTCATATCACAGTCTTGAATTTGTGCAACATCCCAGACCTAAACAAAGAGGATGAATCTGAATTATGGGATTTTAGAGACCAGACTGTAGCCACATGATACTGTATGGTCTGCATTGCGCAGTACTTCCTGCTTTATTAAAGATATAGGTATATTTAGTGCATAGTAAACAAACGTTTCTCGGAAATTTACAGGGCCTCTGGAGTACATTCATTGATCACTTCATTCTGTTGATTCTTCATCCAAACATCTTAACATTGTATGCTTTATTGAAGGTTCAGGCGTTTGATATTTGGAGCACAGTAAATGAACATTTTTTAGTAGATTTAAAGGGCATTTACAATAACTTCACTGACCATTTCATTCTACAGTCTTCATCCAAACATCTCAACATTGTATGTTTTATTGAGGGTTTAGGTGCATGATACTTGGCCATTTGGTGCCAGGAAATTTATATGTCTTGGCAGATTTATAGGTCCACTACAGTAACTTCATTATATCCAATAATAAATTAAGACCTTATAAGATTTTTCTTGAAAAATCTTGCTTGAAGAATCAAAACTATTTTAATTCTTGTTCTTCCTCTTTAACCCATTCACCTACTATTTTTTAACCAACAAATAGGGTCCAAAAAATCCATTTTTTTTTTTTTTGTTTTTTTAGTTAAAGGTTAATATTTTTAACTTGTAAATGACTATTCTAATAATTTTATATCCCCTTAATCACTCATAACAGCTAAATAATAAAATATGGGAAAACAAATTAAAATTTTTATTTTGCTTACCTTTGTTTTGAATACATGAATCCAGAAGTTATGATGACAGAAGACACATACAATAAGTTAGTTTTTGTAATATTGTACTATTTACACTATTTACATTTCAGCTTGGAGCATTAGTAGTTGACTACAGTGTGGTAAGCCTCGAAGCAGCCATCCATGTGGAGCGCTACTAGACATTGCTTACACTGCACCCTTACTTCCTTCCTTAGGCCATGTTTCAAACATACAACACATCGTTTGCTTGGGAATTCTTTTTTTTCAGAGGCAGGTATTGTCATTGGAAAATGTCTTCCTTGTAGACGCAAAGGGTTTGTGTGTGACGGTCGTCCTTTTCCAATTTTGGGTGGTAAGACTGCGGTCTGTAGAATTTGTTCTGCAATGTCGGTTTTGTAGTCTGAAAATTGCTGATCTTTTCCACTAAGTTGGGTAAATACCACATAAGAGTTGAATAAAGCCATCTCAAATAAATAAAAAAATATCTTTTTGTAGCCTTTAGAGTAACGCCTCATAACTGGATTATAAGCAAGCACTTGATCTTGTCTGTCAACTGCCAGCATACCACTGTTATAATCTATTATTGCCTGAGGCTTACAAATTTCCGAGCTAGGGGTATTTCTGGTAGGTCTGGACCGTTTTCCTGTAGGTTGAAATTCAATATCACTGTGTCTTGTAGTTATAACATTGACTGCTTTCCGATCCATCCATCTTACTGCTAAAATACCATTGCTACTGCAACGTGTTGCTTCCCCTGTTTGTAACTGAGTATGATTCAGGTGGGTAGGCATATGTTTCCTATTCATCTTTACCGTCCCTACTGCATAAGTCATGCTCTCTAACAATTTATGGTAAAGCTGTGGTGATGAATACCAGTTATCAATATGTAATATGTAGCCCTTATTCAAAAAGGGTTTCATTATTTTCAACACTATTTCTTCACTTACTAACACTCCCTTTGGTGTGTCAGTTTTCCCTGTGTAAATTTCAAATGCAGAACAATAGCCAGATTTTGATTCACATAACTTGAAAAATTTAATTCCAAATCGGGCTCGCTTGGTTCTGTTGAATTGGATATAAGATAGTCTACCCCGGAATTTCATAAGGCTTTCATCTACGGACATGTTTTGATCTGGGGTGTAATTTTCTAAAAACTTCTTTTCAAAATAAGAAATAATAGGCCTAATCTTTTTTAGCTTATCTGAAGCATTAGTTTCCTCATCATTACTAAAGTGCAGAAAACGCATAATAATCTGGAATCGTTTTAGGGACATAACCTCTGTAAAAATCTTTGTTTCAATTACTTTTCTTTTAGACCAGTAAGATTGAAGCGTAGGCTTTTTTATTACACTCATAAGTATTGTGATTGCTAAAAAGGCCTGAATATCATCTGTGGTTACATCCACCCAATTACTGTCATCTTTTAGCTTTTTACGGTTTGGATCTGATAAACATTTTTGTGCATATCTGTTAGTTTCCACAGCTATTTTTTCAAAAAAATCATAATTACAAAACTGTAAAAATACTTTTAGTTCTGAATTTAGATGTTCAGAATCAGGTATATTGACCCCAATATTCTCCCCATGAAAGACAAAATGTTGTGGTTCATTTGGAGCTTCTTCCCAAATAAATTGAGTTTCTAACTGTCCTAATCTCCCTAAGGCAACTAATTCAATTATGTTTTGCACATTATCATTACTAGGAGTAGTAGGCCTATCTTGGTTTACTATATTTATCACGTCATCGTCCGATGTATCACTAATAGTATCAATATTAGGCGTAGGCCTACCTTGAACAATGTTATTTACCGTAGCAGTTGTAGGCCTGTTGTCAGTGACAGTAAGTTCCTCATCGGAATATTCATCGTCAGTTGATAATAACTGTTCTCTTGTTATACGGTCAAAAGCCCCAATATCTTCATCACTCAATAAAGTGTCATCTAAATCAACAATATACTGATCTATTTCACTATTTCGCAACGCACGATCAGCCATGGTTGTTTACAAACAACTACACTGGCTTGGCTTGGCACACTGACAGGTGACGTCACTAACAGCTGACTTCTAACGTTCTCCACAGCCCATAAAATAAAAGAAACAACAAGATAAACTCAGTACGAAACCATAGGAACGAAACAGACTGATTAGTGCTGCTACCTGTTACGAAACAAACGTACTATTACAGTCGCGGAACTGTTCCGTCATTGTATAGCTGGGCCCCTTATCGGCGGCGCGGAATGGTTCCGTCAAAGTAGGGGAATGGGTTAAAACATCCAGAACTATTACATTACACACACATCAAGTAATACGGTTAAACTTTGAAATGGAACTTGAATCTTTGTAAAAGTTGTAGTATCAATCATGAAGCTGGGGTTTTATTAATAGTAATGCAAACAAATCCTTTTTTAATTTTTATTCTTCCTTGAAACAGCAAGGGCATTATCCCATGTTCATTTAAATTTTATAAGAAGAATATAAATCGTATCCTTTTACACCAAATTTTAGTGTCAGCACAGATGCAGGTATACCGTCAATTAAAAATGTAATGGGAATTCTTTTGACATCCAATAAATTCGAAGTTTTTTATGTAGCCTAAGCAACCATTCCTCTTTACACTTAAAATAACAAACTAAAATCTATAACAACCAAAGCTATTGTTTGTTCTAAATCACAATAACTTTATAATACAGTAGAACAGTTAAAAAAATAAAATCATAGAAGGTAATTAATACTGATGCCTTTGATGTAAATGAAGGATTTTGTATCTCTTCAGACATATCAAAAACGAAAAATAATTAAATAGTAAAATAATGCATAAAAAACTTTCTAGGTTTGCAAGAGAGACCTTAACATTGAGATGTAATCAACACAGAACAGATTGATTAATTGACAATACAGGAAGGTGTATCATTAACATTAAATGATTAGCTAGGAAGAATTAGACTTTATTACACCAATATACCTACCATAAAGGCTTTCTGCTGAAATAAAAGAAGAATTAATACAACAAAATACAGTCAAACAAGTAAATAAACAATAAAATGACAGTCTTCATGCTAAATAGAGTCTGCTGATTGCAGACGGCTTGAAGTCCAGGTACTTCGTGGTATTTGACAAATAAACTGAAGATACACATTAACGATGCAGTATAACAGATTTTTTCCAACAGTAGAAAACAATCAAAAGATAATTTTGTAGACTGACAAGATTTAACAAGAATAGAAAGAGACATTTAAAAATGTATTTAATTTCTTAACTATGCCAATGATCATTGGAAGCTAATTTATGGAGAAAAGGCATTTCAGAGACATAATCTCATACATGAATATTTATTAAGTTCACATTTATTTAAACTTCCACATCTTCAGAATAAGATAAATGAATTTTGTAATACATATTTCCATAGTGTAAGTTCTTCACATAGCATATTTCTTCTTGATATGAGATTTAAAAAGATAATAATAATTTTCTTCCTGTAAATAATTTTTCTGGTTGAGTTTCAAATGAATGATTGCATTTATTCCTTTCTATAAAGTGTGTTTATTGTACAGCACACTAATGGTCAAAAATCCACAAATTAATATTATGAATATTTTGTGTTATTGATAAGATTTTTAAATAAAACTGTTGGTTATTTATGAAAAGGCAGAATCATTATTAATTTGTAATTAATTATTCACACAACCTCTCTGCTCATATGAAGCTAATTTATGAAGAAGCATCATTCAAAGGTATTCTTTTTGTAAAATTTTATTAATTTTACTTTTATTTTAAATTCCACATATTCAGAATAATTATATTTGATTAAACACTTCCCCTCAATTTAAGCTTTCCTTTTCAAATTTCTTCTTGAAAAGATATTTAAAAATATCTTTTCTAATAGTAAGTTTTCTTCATTCTTGTAAATAATTTCTTTGTTGAGCTCTTCAGATGTTGAATTCTTGTTGAGTTTCACATCAATAATTACAATTCTTTCTTTCTGCATGATGGTAATTTTACAATAAACTAATGGTTAAAAATCCACAAATTAAATAATGACCACTATCTTTCAGTTTTTAAGATACAACAAATAAATATGTTAAGAAAAAACTATAAGTTATTTATAAAAATATAATGAGCAGTACTAATATCAAATTAATTTTTGATTTTCTAGGTGTTACTCTTCATGTTTCCTTTGACTTCTGAGAAATATTGATTCATCAAAAGGCTTCAAACTTTAGAGAAAAATGAAATATATTTCTGTCTTATATTTTGATGCCATGATTAGTACACAAAAAGTACATTATACTATTATTAATATAAAATCAGTATTCAATAGTTACTACTATTTAAAATAATTTCACAAAACAATTTAACAAGTGAACGATATAAGGAGAAAAATGTATATTGGAACTGATAATTCTTGAAAACGTCTTCTTGTTTATTTATATTCATTCAATTAATTTTTTTTACAAATTAAAAATATCTTTCTTGCAATAGAGCACTATACAATTACTTGTTTGCTTAATCTGCGTTTATCAATTGATTGTTAAAGACGTTACTCTCGAAGCATGTTGTGTCTTGAAGTCTTCTATACATATTGCTGGATTAACGTGTATAGATTATGTTGGTGTTTTCTCATAATCCACAATTTGACAAGTATTTGTTGTTTTTCAAACCGCTATTCTGAAGTCATGGAAACAATATTAACACTGCACAATAAACTTGAATATTCTTCCTCTTGTGGTTGGTTGGTCATCACACACGTCTGTTACTCTCTTAAGATGTAACATTTGATTTCTCATCTTCAAACACCACTTTGGCTAGCTTTACCTCTTTTGGTTATTAGATTTAAATATACCAATAAAAAAAGTAAAGCCACTTTGATTGAAAAATAATCAATGATTTTTCTACAATTTACTAAATTTGATATTTTTATTTAATATTTGGTCTCTCAGATAGAGAAATTTTCAATCACAATCTACAAATTTCTTGAAAAGTCAGATCTAAATTTAATGTTATAACAAATAGATTAAATTTTTACATATAAATATATCATTGGAAATAAACCACAGCTTACGAGTACCGGACAAAAAAATTAAGTTTGATTTCTAAAATACAAGTTTGAATGCAGGTGTACTTTCGCTTAAATCTCATTTACAAATTGATATTGGTTCATGCTGGATTCTCAACCTTTATAATACTCATATATATGGTGTTATAGGTTTATTAGCTTTAAGTAAAACGTTTTATTAAAATGTTCAGTTAAATGACAAGATGTTATGTGATAGTATATTTATAACAGTACATGTAATAGATGACATTTTAATTGATGATAGTTGCCACGTACAGATAAATTAATAATACATATAGGCTTTTTGTATTTTAAATAGCAGATTGAGATAAGACCTTATTTTAAAAGTAGCCAGATGAACATAGGCAAATATAACAATTTAAAAACCAATGCCTTTGTGTTAATCACTATGCAATTTAATCGTAAAATTGCATGCAAAGAATTGGCTACAACAGCAAAAATACACCTCACTCATGTTTTTATTATGTTGGATTGCAATGAATACAAACTTTGGTAACTGAAGAGTAAGCTATCGTCTTGATGATTCATCCACCGGGGGGGTCTATGTAAATAGTCTTTGTCAAATTGCTCGCTACGTACTTCACTACCTCTCACTCCTGAAGATTAAATGAACAATAGTTAATTATTTTGCCATGATAACTGTCAGATCCAGATTCAAAAGCCTATAGTCCAGCATAACCTCTGTTAAAAACCACCAACTCTAATTCCTTTACACCCATACTCTGTTACCAGGTTTCCTGAAAAATGTTAGTCCACAGCTGGTTCAAAATGTTTCATGAATCAAATGCAAAAATGTTCTTAATTAAACCAATAAAAAATTACTCATGTGTAATAAAAATCATCACAAATAAGAACTAATTTTCATTTTGAAGCTTTTACCCACAGATTTATTTACTTGTCTTCAACATTAATAATAAACATACAAATTCCAAACTAACATATAAATCACTAACACTATCTTTAAAAATCTGTTTTTGTCTTCTTGTTCATCCTTGTATTTCATCACTATCAATTTTAGTTCAGGTCTTGATTTATTTTCACTTATTTAATTTTTAAGTACTGCCAAAGACGAAGCTGGTATTTTCTATTACCTTCTCTTTTCTGATGAGGTTCTTTTCAAGTGAATTTTTATATTCCTTCATAAGATTTTGTTGTTGTTGAATTTTGCAACTGTTCTGGACTCAATGACTCATATTGATATACTATTTCTTGAGTATTAATGAATTTAATCTTAGACTTGTGTAAATGCTCCCATATCAATACATAAAAATTTAAAAAACTTACCAATATTAAACTCAAGTCAAAGAAATTTAATATTAAAGAAAGGAAATTTTACAAACACGTATAGTACAATTTTTATAACCGTAGACTCAACCGTGCACTACTAACCTAAACCAATGAATGCAGTCCAATGAGTCATTCCTGCATCGAGTGACGTAATTTGAGCAAATGTTTGGAAGACACCTTTTACAATGACTCTTCCTTGCCTCTCGCCTACCGTCGCTTCCAGACCCCGAGTCTACCATCATAAAAATTGAACTATAACTACTGCAGTTCCTGATGTCAAATTGAGCGTGTAATAGACTTTCTTGAACTTGGTTGTAAAGTGGCTACAAATAAAAACAATGCCACTTCATTCCAACAAATTGCTTATCCAGTTATGGACTTTTTGAAAGGAATCTACTGACTATCGAAGAGAGCAGCACATTGATGATTGTAATGAAGTTATACAAAATTATTTTTCCTTCATGTCAAAGAATCTTGATGTCTGCAGTTTTTTATATCGATGAATAGAAAAATCTGTTGGTTTAAGGTGATGATGAATAAATATTACATAAATGTTAACTGGAGCAAAAACTGAATTTAAAATATATTATGAATGAAACTAAAAAGTAATTAAGTTTCGACTAAAAATAAGCATATATTGACTGGACAAAAGTCTCAATAACTGACTTATTTTGAGAACTTATGTTACTAGTTTGATGTGCTTCTTACTTAAGGCAACACTTTTTACTCTACTGGATTTTCAAACAAACAATGTGAGGCATATCATCAGGACTCCTTCATATTTCATTAAGCAAAAGTAACTTTTACTAAAAAATATTATCATCAGAGGACCCCAATGCGTCCTTTATCTTTATAAAGCCATTCTTGATTTTGTGTTCGTCTAGTGTAAAACCAGCAACCACTAATAATGACTAGAAACTCAGCACCTGTCTTGAATTCGTCAGGGTTGTTGTAATAATGGCAGTTAGCTCAACATCCATTCTTGATTTTGTGTTTACCTAATGTAAAACCACCAACTACTAATAATGACTGGAAACTCAGCATCTGTCTTGGATTCATCAGGGTTGTTGTAACAATGGCCAATAGCTCAACATCCTTTCTTGATTTTGTGTTTACCTAATGTAAACCCACCAACTACTAATAATGACTGGAAACTCAGCATCTGTCTTGGATTCATCAGGGTTGTTGTAATAATGGCCAATAGCTCAACATCCTTTCTTGATTTTGTGTTTACCTAATGTAAACCCACCAACTACTAATAATGACTGGAAACTCAGCATCTGTCTTGGATTCATCAGGGTTGTTGTAATAATGGCCAATAGCTCAACATCCTTTCTTGATTTTGTGTTTACCTAATGTAAACCCACCAACTACTAATAATGACTGGAAACGCAGCATCTGTCTTGGATTCATCAGGGTTGTTGTAATAATGGCCAATAGCTCAACATCCTTTCTTGATTTTGTGTTTACCTAATGTAAACCCACCAACTACTAATAATGACTGGAAACTCAGCATCTGTATTGGATTCATCAGGGTTGTTGTAATAATGGCCAATAGCTCAACATCCTTTCTTGATTTTGTGTTTACCTAATGTAAACCCACCAACTACTAATAATGACTGGAAACGCAGCATCTGTCTTGGATTAATCAGGGTTGTTGTAATAATGGCAGTTAGCTCATCATCCATTCCTGATTTTGTGTTTACCTAACGTAAACCCACCAACTACCAATAATGACTGGAAACTCAGCATTTGTCTTGGATTCATCAGGGTTGTTGTAATATTGGCCAATAGCTCAACATCCTTTCTTGATTTTGTGTTTACCTAGTGGTCAGTATTGTTTATTTTAATATTAGGACTATGGATCAGTCAGTGCTATTTGTTATTGTTTCTATATCAAACCAGTCTAATGTTCATTTTAACATCGCTTTGTGAATGAGGTAAGAGGTGAACCGTGCATATTCATTCCAACGTTGTGACTTTTTGACCGGACAAGTGGACAGTGGCAGTCTAGTCTTCCAGTGGTGCTAACATTTTCGTATATTATGTCCAGTTGTTCGTTGACAGTGTTGGAAGAGCCAAGGGATTTGACTGGATCGTGACAGTAGAGGGAGAATCGTCACCAGGGTCATAAAAATACAGATTGATGAGTCGCCAGAGCATTTTAAGTGTACTAGGTTTCATACAGTTCACCTAGTATAAAACCACCAACTACTAATAATGACTGGAAACTCAGCATCTATCTTGGAATCTTCTTGGGTGTAGATTTAATGGCAGTTATCTTCATATCCATTCTTGATTTTGTGTTCACCTAGTGTAAAACCAGCAACCACTAATAATGACTGGAAACTCAGCACCTGTCTTGGATTCGTCAGAGTTGTTGTAATAATGGCCAATAGCTCAACATCCATTCTTTATTTTGTGTTCTCCTAGTGTAAAACCACCAACCACTAATAATGACTGGAATCTCAGCACCTGTCTAGGATTCTTTTGGGGTGTAGATTTAATGGCAGTTATCTCCACATCCATTCTTGATTTTGTGTTCACCTAGTGTAAAACCACCAACCACTAATAATGACTGGAAACTCAGCATCTGTCTTGGATTCATCAGGGTTGTTGTAACAATGACCAATAGCTCAACATCCTTTCTTGATTTTGTGTTTATCTGGTGGTCAGTATTGTTTATTTTAATATTAGGTCAATGGATCAGTCAGTACTTTGTTGTTGTTTCTATATCAAGCCAGTCTAATGTACATTTTAACGTCCCTTTGTGAGTGAGGTAAGAGGGATGCGTAGCAGTGGAGGGGTGAACCGTGCATATTCATTCCAACGTTGCGACCTTTTGACCGGACAAATGGAAACTGGCAGTCTAGTCTTCTCACTCACGTTGTTCCAGTGGTGCTAACATTTTCGTGTATTGTGTCCATATGTTCTTGGACAGTGGTGGAAGATCCAAGGGGTGTGACTGGATCGTGGCAGCAGAGGGAGAATCGTCACCAGGATTACAAAAATACAGATTGATGAGTCGCCAGAGCATTTTAAGTGTAAAGTGGGCTAAAGAGGCCACTCACACCTGGACATTCCTGTTCTACTACTTCGCAAAGCCAACATACTGTGTCACTTTTATCAATTCAAAAACAGTTTTCAAGTATTTCTAAGTTTCATACGGTTCACCTAGAGTAAAACCAACAACCACTAATAATGACTGGAAACTCAGCATCTGTCTTGGATTCTTCTGGGGTGTAGATTTAATGGCAGTTATCTCCACATCCATTCTTGATTTTGTGTTCACCTAGTGTAAAACCACCAACTACTAATAATGACTGGGTTGTTATAATGGCAGTTAGCTCCACATCCATTTTGGTTTTGTGTTAACCTATTGTAAAACCACCAACCATTAATAATGACTGGAAACTCAGCATGTCTTGGATTCATCAGGGTTGTTGTAATAATGGCAAATAGCTCAACATCCATTCTTGATTTTGTGTTCACCTAGTGTAAAACTACCAATAATGAATAGAAACTCAACATCTGTCTTGGATTCATTACGGTTGTTGTAATAATGATAATTAGCCCAACAACAATTCTGGATTTCTGTTTACCTAGTGTAACCAATAATTTTGCAGTTAGATCAACATTCATATTTGTGTTTACTTAATGTAAAACTAGCAACCCCTAATAAAGACAGGAAACTCATTATTAGTGTTAGGGACCAGAAAGATTTGTATTAATAACCAATCTTAAAATTTCTAGTATTAATGTAGTTTGAAACAATAATACACAATGAACAGAAACTACTTATTCACTTCAGGGATCACAGAAACTCTACACCCATCCTTCTGGCTGCTCTAGTGAGGTCCTACAAAAATGTTTTTAATATTTTATTAACGTATTTTTTTCTAAAAGTAGTTAAAAATCCGTTTTATCTGTATATTCTTGAAGTTGGGATCTTATTGTAATAGGGCATTTTAGATTATCTACTGATATCATGAAGGTTTTTTTCACGTATCTCCTGAGACTGGTGTCTTGTCACTCATCTTACAGTTGTTTTTTATGTACTTCAGATGCAGAAAATGCTTTATATTAGAAGATATGGTGTTCTTTGTAGATGTTTGAAAGTTTTTGTTTGCATGGCTAATTTTACTGCATTACTCTTTGAAAAATCATGCCTTCTAAATTTATTCACATTTTACTTGTTGTCCCACTAGAAAAATGTATTACTGTTTAATTAAAATTAAATTCACCAGAACAATTAAGTACATTTTTTTTAAATTCACAAAAAGCTAAAAAATCCTATCCACTTAAAAAACTTGTGAGCGAATATTTTGAATGGATCAAATTAGGAAAAAGTTAACATAAAACTGACACGTTTTAAGAGTTTTAGTAGCAAATGAATAATAGATTAACAATGGTTTAATAAAGAATTCATCATCTGGCAATCATCCACTCCAGTTATTTATAGTTTCCCTCGATGATAAGTTTGTGATCAGGAAGAATGTTATGGTAGCTTCAAAGTGATAACTCCAAATCCAGGTGACATTCTAGATGTGTGATTTGTACAAAAACTTCAACAAGCAAATTAGAGAATAAATGTGTTTTATGTAGGTTTTAACACTTTTCTGGAGATACTTTCTTGTAATGTTTGGTTTATATAATACACTAGTCTTCATTTTGAGCTATTTGAGAACATCCGAAGAGCAAAATAAAACTAAGTTTTCTTACAATGTCAAAGTATTTGTTGACTTCGGAAGAGATTTTTGTTGAAAGGTTTCAAAAATAGTTTTTCTCACTGAAAAATTATTTGACAAAACAAAAACAAACATAAAATGTCTTTAATTGTACAAAAACACAAGTATTAGCCTACTATAAAATAACATAATAATAAATAAAAAGAAACAAAATCATGTTTCTTTCACCTACCAGTAGGAGATAGCTGCTTTCAACTCTGGCAAAGACGCAACAACCTTTCTCTATGAACCTGTATAATCATATCAAACATACTTACTGAGAGATGCTGTTTCTAAACACCATCAATTATCTCATTAATTACCAGGAAATGAAAGAAAGCCAGACCGTGTATGAGAAGGAAGGAGGGAATAGCTCAGGACAAGAGCTCTGTTAAAAATAGTTACTGTCAACGTTATTTGTTACAGTGACATAAAAGAAACATGATGATAATCTGATATTAGACTTGTCTCTTTATTTAGTCCACTTGTCAAATGAAAATTTAGTACATTAATTGTTTTTGATTACTATAGAACTTTTATTTGAATAAAAATGTTATTTTTGAAAAAGTACTTAAAATCATATATTCCATTGTCACTTCATTGTTACAATCCAAGATGTCTTTTTCTTGAGCCAATTGTTTGCACATATGTAATCATTCCAATAAATTATTCAGATATCTTTTTAAGATTAGTTTGTGTATCTGAATTATTCAGAATAATTATTACTGTAAAAGATAATTGATAAAAAACGTTACATCTCAATAAGCATTCTTCTGTAAATTCTATTGCTTAAGATAACTGAATATACTTTATTTTATTGACATCAGTTTGAAAAAACTTATTATTTTGAAATAATTTGATCAAAGACATTCTCTTTGGAAAAACAATTTCTTTTGCAAATTTTAAACTTAGAAACAATTTGATTTGAACATAAATTATTTAAAATATTTATTTTGCCCATTAAAATCTGAAAGTGCGTCCAATGATCCATATTCCTTGTATCCAGTAGTACAGGAACAAAATAATTCTTGTCCAGATTGTTACACAACAGTTCTTGGTTATTTAACCAAGAATTATTTAATTTAGTTAACAATGTTTCCATTCTGAACATTATATTGCCTTAGAAAAGAGAAAGGCTAAAAATCCATAAAAACGAAAATAGAAATTCAAGTGTAATATTATATTCTGAGAATTATACTTTAATATTATATTTTGAAACCAATTTATGACTTATGTAAAAAATGTATGACATTTATTTGATGACACTTTCAATCTTTTCTCAAATTTTTGCAATTTTGAAAACACATCTAAGAAAAATCAAATATGAAACAAAATTACCCAAATATTTTGTTTTATTGCAATAAAAATTATGTTTTGAAGATTACGATACTGTATAAATTAAATCTATAACATTTAAAAAAGTTATTGTACGTTAAAATTTAAATGTGTTATATTTAAGTTGTTATCCATACAACTTAATTATTTTCTTTATTCCCATAAGATGGATAGTCAAAATCAAGTGATAGAAAGTTAGGTTTTCTAGACAGCAATCGTTGCGGAGGAAGCTTTCCCATGTCCTTTGTTGTAACAGTGATAATCTTCAACAAAGTTGTCTAAGGAAGGAAGGACTAAAGACATATTAAAACAATATGAGGTTATACTGGACTTGTTTGGCTAAAAATTAAGTTTTCTCAATTAATTGAGAAATTATTCAATATGAATATTTTGGCATGCAATTTGAAACATTATTATAAACGTAAAATGTCCATTTGATTTATTCTTTTCTGTTCTATTTAATAGTTCAAATACTTGTATTGCAGAGGATGAAAATTAACAAATTGACATTTTACATTGGATTATCATTATGTAAGAAACATCTATGAACAAACTGAACATACCATCAGATTCTCTAGCTTGATTATCGGATATAAATCCTTATAATGCAGAACAGTTTTTTCTTAAATAAAGAGTTAAGTTTTAAGAAACTCTTGCTTGCAACATGTGAACTTGCTTACGCTAACTGTTAACCGTGTGTTACCACAGCCAATGAAATAAACATCTTAACTTCATTGTGACGTTTTCTGCTGGATGTTTCAAAGAGCTCATTTAATTTATTTAATTAACTATCTAAAAGCACAGGACATATGGCAAAAAATCTCGCGGTTTCTGAATTAAAATAATATCTTTATAAGATATTTTTAGAAGTTTTAGACAGTGATTTTTTTCCTACTTTATCTCATCCTGGATTTATTAACAGCAACTTTCACGTTAATTGGCTGCGAGTTGGTAATGGAAGTAGAGGAAATAGTAGGCATAATCATTATATAATATGACATAGCAGATTCATAAACTTTTAAATAGGGACAGTACCACAATGATTACAAATAGCAATTAGACCACTAACAAGGCATTCATGTTTTGAAAGTAGCGAAACAAGACTTATTTTAACCCATTCAACGCAGTGGCTTTTACAACAATTCTTTTTACGCATAAAGTGCCAAGCTTTTTTTTCTTAAAAATGTGGGGGTTATGCAAAACCGCTGAACGTTGAAAATTTATTTAAAATCAAATTAGTAAAAAGAAATATTCAGTGACCCCTAACCGTTATAATTTTTTTCAGAACATTGTGAAAGTAAAGTTAAAATGCTATTAAATGCATTACTAAAACAATTTTTTAATATTAACTTATAAATAAAAGGAAAAAAACATTATGAAATGTAAAAATGTACATGTTTTGAAAGAACACAGTAAATAACTTTATTTTTGATATATTTCTTCTTTATTCTAAAGGCATTCTATTGTATCAAACACAGAAAAAGTTCAAGCAAAAAATTAACTTTTTTCTGAAAACAAAAATAAAAAGTATTTTGTTATTTCATCAAATTTGATTTATTCATCATCTGCATCGTTATTACTATCTAATTCCTACTTGTAAAAATGTAATGAACATGTTTTTAGCGATGTAAATAACAAACATTTTAATTAGAGTACTGAAATTTACAATTTTTAGTTTGTTTGGAAACAAAAATATTTTTCGAAAAAACCAATAATTTATTACTTGTAAGCATTAAATTTTGTCAAGTGTTGTAAATCTGTTAAAAACAAAATTAACTTTAGACTGCTATTATATACAGAATAACTTAAGCATTTTATAATTGTGATTTGTTGCTATGATGTGAATTAATTTATCTATCACACTTCCAGATTCAAACTACTGCAGAGTTGTAAACCAGAATATAATTTAATGTCATCATAACAATAAAATATGAGGAGTATATTTATTTCTGTTTGTTCATACAATGTTTTACTAAACAAATTTCTAGTCAAAAAACAATAAGGTGCTTAAACATAGTATTTTGAGATATAACACATCCTTCAGAATCCACAATCTTTTGTTTTTTCATATGTGTTTTTAACTGTTCCTAAAAATCAAGTGATTATTTATTGCGCTTGTACGGTTACAAAGGATAAGATAATAAAACTTGAGTAAAAATGAAGAATATACCACAATTAAGCATGTTTTGGACAGAAATAGAGAGTATAAAAAGACTAATACCAATCTTACAATATGTAGCACCTCATTGTCATTAGACTTGTATAACATAAACATGCTCATGAATGAACGGCAGCTAACGACAAATTACGGAGATAAATCTATTAATTGAAAATGGGACAGGGATTTAAAAAAATTCAACTTCCAAGTGAAACTATAAAATATAAATAACAGTTATTTTAGAAAATTATTAATTGTTGTAATAAGTTAGAAACATTTCAAATTGTCAAATTTATACTTGAAATTTAAACCAATTTTTGATAGCAAAATTGAAGATTACTAATATATTTGCTAAACAACTTAGCAATTGCATATTTATCAATATTTTACTCTCAATGATTAACGTTCACCTATTCATTTAAAGGAGAAATAAAAGAACATTATGAAAAACTGTGACTTTCTATAATAAAATTTGTTAAAATGATAACAACATTTCAATTATGGTAGATATGGTAATATTTTTGAAAAAAAAACTTCTTAAATTCATTCATGTTAAAACTACTTGAAATATGGAAAAATCATACAAATATAAAATGAAACTTCATATACAATGTTTAACATTTAAATTAGTCCTTCAGGAATAAATATCGTACTCTTTACAATAACGGGAAGAGGAAAATCTAATTTAAGCAGTTAAACAATGTATTGATATGTACAGATGACAAGCTCACCAGGTCGGCGGACAGGGACAATACTATCAGGGTTTGTGATGGTTCTGTTTATTAAAGTGTCATCACTATCAGCAAAGGGCCTCCTTATAATTTCAACTGTAAATTTCTTCAATTCAGATACATCAAAATTAATTGACCCTTCTGGCCCTCTGAACTGAGGCATTGTTTTTTCTCTTTCCTTTTCATATTCTCGGCTTCTGTATCTACAACAAATGTTTCAATGAAATACTGCTAATTCACATGTTCTTTTAGCCTATGGATTACAGGTAAATCAAAACCCAAGGAATAGCTATCATTAGTTTAATAGCATTCTACTTTGAGATACTTCATCAATTATTTATTAATAGGGGTACTCCTACAAACTTTGCGTGCCAACTCCGTCACTTCCTGGGCCCGTTACATCTCGGCCTTCGGTCTGTGACTTTTGACTACAAATAATAATAGATTAACTGTATAACATAAAATCACAATATTTAATTTATTTATAGTATCTCATTGACATTACTTGCGTTGCTATCTATTTATCAGTATAAAGACCCAGTGATATTACTTAGCCTATCTGAAACATGTTCATTTCATTTGCTTTTTTTAAATTGCTGAAGATTAATTAAATAGATAAAATAACTGCATTAAATAACCAATGAAACCTTTCAGTCCAGTAGAGCTGTGCCCTAAAATCAAATGTGAATAAAACCATGCTTACAATCTTACCCAGTTTAACATCATGAAAGATCTAGTCTCCTTAATATTATAAACACCATTGTTTACATTCCAACAGCTGTTATCTTTTTGGGAATCATTATTTACATCTGAACAGCTGTTATTTTTCGATTCATTCCAAATATCTCTCCATTTTATTGTTATTGCAAAAAAAAAGTACTTTACCTTCCGGGTAAAAATATTGAAGAATTAAGACCTTATTGTACAATTATAAAACAGAGGCAAATTTTTTGACACTTCAACCGTTTAAATTGGTCAAGAAATAAGGGAGGGGTTGTGTTGACAAAAAACGGCTTAATGTATATAAGGGTTGTAATTTACAGAATACATAGCTGTATAGTGACAATTCCATAAATGTATGTAAGGGTTGTAATTTACAGAATACATAGCTGTATAGTGACAATTCCATAAATGTATGTAAGGGTTGTAATTTACAGAATACATAGCTGTATAGTGACAATTCCATAAATGTATGTAAGGGTTGTAATTTACAGAATACATAGCTGTATAGTGACAATTCCATAAATGTATGTAAGGGTTGTAATTTACAGAATACATAGCTGTATAGTGACAATTCCATAAATGTATGTAAGGGTTGTAATTTACAGAATACATAGCTGTATAGTGACAATTCCATAAATGTATGTAAGGGTTGTAATTTACAGAATACATAGCTGTATAGTGACAATTCCATAAATGTATGTAAGGGTTGTAATTTACAGAATACATAGCTGTATAGTGACAATTCCATAAATGTATGTAAGGGTTGTAATTTACAGAATACATAGCTGTATAGTGACAATTCCATAAATGTATGTAAGGGTTGTAATTTACAGAATACATAGCTGTATAGTGACAATTCCATAAATGTATGTAAGGGTTGTAATTTACAGAATACATAGCTGTATAGTGACAATTCCATAAATGTATGTAAGGGTTGTAATTTACAGAATACATAGCTGTATAGTGACAATTCCATAAATGTATGTAAGGGTTGTAATTTACAGAATACATAGCTGTATAGTGACAATTCCATAAATGTATGTAAGGGTTGTAATTTACAGAATACATAGCTGTATAGTGACAATTCCATAAATGTATGTAAGGGTTGTAATTTACAGAATACATAGCTGTATAGTGACAATTCCATAAATGTATGTAAGGGTTGTAATTTACAGAATACATAGCTGTATAGTGACAATTCCATAAATGTATGTAAGGGTTGTAATTTACAGAATACATAGCTGTATAGTGACAATTCCATAAATGTATGTAAGGGTTGTAATTTACAGAATACATAGCTGTATAGTGACAATTCCATAAATGTATGTAAGGGTTGTAATTTACAGAATACATAGCTGTATAGTGACAATTCCATAAATGTATGTAAGGGTTGTAATTTACAGAATACATAGCTGTATAGTGACAATTCCATAAATGTATGTAAGGGTTGTAATTTACAGAATACATAGCTGTATAGTGACAATTCCATAAATGTATGTAAGGGTTGTAATTTACAGAATACATAGCTGTATAGTGACAATTCCATAAATGTATGTAAGGGTTGTAATTTACAGAATACATAGCTGTATAGTGACAATTCCATAAATGTATGTAAGGGTTGTAATTTACAGAATACATAGCTGTATAGTGACAATTCCATAAATGTATGTAAGGGTTGTAATTTACAGAATACATAGCTGTATAGTGACAATTCCATAAATGTATGTAAGGGTTGTAATTTACAGAATACATAGCTGTATAGTGACAATTCCATAAATGTATGTAAGGGTTGTAATTTACAGAATACATAGCTGTATAGTGACAATTCCATAAATGTATGTAAGGGTTGTAATTTACAGAATACATAGCTGTATAGTGACAATTCCATAAATGTATGTAAGGGTTGTAATTTACAGAATACATAGCTGTATAGTGACAATTCCATAAATGTATGTAAGGGTTGTAATTTACAGAATACATAGCTGTACAGTGACAATTCCATAAATGTATGTAAGGGTTGTAATTTACAGAATACATAGCTGTACAGTGACAATTCCATAAATGTATGTAAGGGTTGTAATTTACAGAATACATAGCTGTACAGTGACAATTCCATAAATGTATGTAAGGGTTGTAATTTACAGAATACATAGCTGTACAGTGACAATTCCATAAATGTATGTAAGGGTTGTAATTTACAGAATACATAGCTGTACAGTGACAATTCCATAAATGTATGTAAGGGTTGTAATTTACAGAATACATAGCTGTACAGTGACAATTCCATAAATGTATGTAAGGGTTGTAATTTACAGAATACATAGCTGTACAGTGACAATTCCATAAATGTATGTAAGGGTTGTAATTTACAGAATACATAGCTGTACAGTGACAATTCCATAAATGTATGTAAGGGTTGTAATTTACAGAATACATAGCTGTACAGTGACAATTCCATAAATGTATGTAAGGGTTGTAATTTACAGAATACATAGCTGTACAGTGACAATTCCATAAATGTATGTAAGGGTTGTAATTTACAGAATACATAGCTGTACAGTGACAATTCCATAAATGTATGTAAGGGTTGTAATTTACAGAATACATAGCTGTACAGTGACAATTCCATAAATGTATGTAAGGGTTGTAATTTACAGAATACATAGCTGTACAGTGACAATTCCATAAATGTATATAAGGGTTGTAATTTACAGAATACATAGCTGTATAGTGACAATTCCATAAATGTTTAACTACTTTAATTAGAATACAACTTAATTTTTCTTCACAAATCAACTACTTTGTTTTACTTATAAACTAATGTGGATTCATTAGTTTATAAGAAAAAAAATTTATTTCTTCTGTTTAGTGTTTATAAAATTGATACTTTCATAATTAATGAAAATAAAATAAAAAAAATAACTATTATTATTAATGTAAATCAATATTTTCATCAATATAGTGATTCTGGTGAAAATGAAAAACACAATACCCACCAAGAACAATAGTAGATGGTCCTGAATTAGTAATAACTGACACTTGTGGCCTCAATTCTCATTGGTATTTAGAAAGACAGTCTGCGAGACAAGGCATTGACAAAGTGGATGGTCAAATAGATCACCATAAATGTTACACCTTGCATAATTTTTATTTTCCCATCCAAAATAAAATCAATGCTAATAATTGTTTTGCTATCACTTTGGCCTCCATGAGTATCTGTAAGATACACATTTAACTTTTACCTAAAGCCTATGAGAAGCTGGCAGATACTCAAGATAGGACTTGATATTTCACTAGGCCCAGACTTGTCTAACTGTGTGTTTAAAATAATGCTAGCTGAGTATCTGAGAGTAACTCAGGTATTAAAACAGACTCTTACATTAGCATCCAACAAATACTCACGAGCTGTGTGGAATGCTTAGCCGTGTATTTAATAGATATACATGGGGTAAACAGAAAGTTAATGTAAAATGAGCCTCGGGAGTGAAAGTGCCGAGCCTCATGGGTTGTAAAAAATAAGGAAATAAGGGATGCAGAACCAAATGCTTATCAGACAATCGTATCACTGGTTAAGTGATAAGGAAGATTCAAAGTCCACAGAAAGAAAAAAAAAGAAGAAAAAAAGAGAAATTGAAAACACATAAACTAAGATTGGAATTAAATTGTTCATTCACTTCTTAAGTAATAAGGTTTTATATAAAGTACACACAATAAACATGAAATCAACTCTTTAATGATTAACAACAGATTACACAATATGACATATGTTGGCCACTCGCAGATATCAATGCTTAGTACTAGCAGACGGACAAAATCTAAAATTATTAAGATAATCTCTAAGCAAAGTAGAAGAATTACTTGAGATACTAAGATCTTGAGTCAACAAAGATTTTTTTACTTGGACTTAATTTTTCTGAAGTGAATAGGTAATGGAATATTCATGCAGAAACTATCTCAAACATCAAAAACATGTTGCTTTGCAGCTTTACTTTCGGAGACAAAGTTATAAACACTCGAGTTTGAAACACTAGAAAAATGAAAATTACATTTAAGATTTCCTTGTTTATTTCTGCATTTTCAAGTGGAAAGGAAATATTTTTATCTTTAAAATTTTTCTTATTGCTGGTAGAAAAAAAGGCCTAGGATTACTAACGATTTTTTACTGACATATTGGCTTTAATAATTTTTCTAAAACAAATTCTTCGTTACTTTGATAAGCCATTTATCAACTCTTCAAGTTATCCTTGAATTTGATGAACTTTGATTAACTGGCAAAAGACTTCTTATGAAAAATGTAAAACAACTTTGTCTAGTATTTGAAGAAGGCTAACGAAATTGAATAAAACTTCAATTTGTACATCAAAGACCAAACCAGGTAAAAAGAGTGACGTCACGTTGAGGTCTGTCCCAGGAGTTTTTCTTGGATTTTTCCCCACAAGAACTATGATTCACGAAAAACTATCTTTGTAGTTTACTTCTGTTTGTAAAACAAAATTTATGTTACCATTTTGATCACACAATATATATAAGTTTAGCGATTTTAATTTTCTAACTACTTATATACCTGCTGTACAAACCTACTACGAACTATTAAAAGTGATTCAAAAACCTAATGCTGAAGGTTGTTAGATGATTTATTTTTATGTTTAATCCCTTAGACTATACGCTGTACTGCAGTACAGTTTATGCATGCAAGTGACCTCCAACTTTTTTAATGCCTTGACCCTTTCTGGCCCCATCAGGGACAGTTTGCTACTATGTGACGTTATGAAGTGGTGTAGTGGAGTTTTTGTGTGATTCGGGTAGGGTAGTTGTTGGATTTTTTTTCATTTAAGAATAGGATTTTCTTGGTTTTATGCTTTTTAAATTACATTTTTGTTTTTAATTGGATTTTGTATTTTCTTAACCCTTTCCACTCAAGTGGCGGGGCAGCCCCGCCACGCAACTTACCGCACTAACTCCAATGTCGGGCCGGGCCCGACGTCTCTATAAAAACGTTCTATGATTGTATTTAGACTGACGTAGTTACATTATTGACCGCTAGGGTTGTTGTTTGATATGTGCTGCTATCTGTAGAATTTTTTCGGAACTGTTTGAATTTAGTATCGGTAAACAAACCTCAGAAAATGTAATGTTTGTCGTCTGTAGCTGCTCTGTAAACAGCTGGCTGACTGCAACAGCTATCTGCACTCACTTTGTTCCGTCATATGTTATCGTTCGTAATGAGCTTATAAAACGCATTGTTGTTGCTAGGTTATCGTTGTTGTTTTACTGTTTATTCATAATATTTTTATTTTTACGAAAATGAAAGAACGTTGCAAGTAGGCTATTAGATTTTGTCTGTTTATATTTTTAGCTGATAACATGTTTTGAATTATTGAAAAAAGCTTTACTTACAAATTTGGTCTAAATTATGTACCTTTTGACTGTTGCTAAGCAATAAAATAAAATTTATGGAGCAATTGTTTACTAGTTGCAGTAAAAATAATTTTTTTGGTAAAAATGTTGTTTTTCAAAAAAATTCGGTTTTAGAATTATATATTTTTTTTATGTATAATTTAGTCAAAAATATTTGAAAATGACTTTTTTTTGTTTGTAAGGATACAAACAACAAAAAACAAACAACAAATACTATTCTTCCTATTTAAAATTTTTCAAAAATTCTTCTTGTATCCGTTTTTTTGTTAGAAATTCAATTTTGTTCCAATAAATATATATAATTAAAAAATGTTGAAAATAAAAATATATGTTTTATTTTATATTAATCTATACTTTAGTCATAGAAGAAACAAAGAAAAAATACATCAGCTTTTTGGAACTATCAGATATATGTTTTTCCCACTGAACAAATGTAGTAGGCAATCTTTGCTTAAAAGTAAATGGAGCTGATAGGGAAACTGGGTTCCCAGTAATTGGAGTGGAAAGGGTTAAAGAGCAGAGTGCTCAGGAATTATTAAATGACTTTCATATTAGGAGCCGTCCTGTCAAGCCAGCAGGTTTGGTGGAATTATTAACTTGAACCTTTTATATTTTTTTTTATAACTTTTCCAAATTGATTAAACTCTGTATTTTTGTTTCAAAGGCCTTGGATATATTTGCTGTGATTTTATAAATTAATGCAAATTGCAGTATTATTTTAATGTCATTCATATATTTATTTATTATTAAGAATTATATTCTTTTTTATTATTATTGTATTTTGTTTATTGTTATTTGTTAACTTATTATTGTTATGTATATTTTTTAATAATTTATTATTGTGAGCTAGGCCGGAGATAATTTATTTAACTCTAAAACGGTCAGCCTAATTTTCAAGCGAATTTCACTTATTAATATTTTTCCTTGAATAGAAAATATTTTGGTCGCAACTTGTGTTGGTCCTCCTGGATCTGGTGCCTCACACCCACCCTTGGTAAGGGTCCAGTAGCTTCAATTAAAAACAGCATTAACCCCCTGGCACATAACCGGTTTCTGACAAAAAACCTTTGAAATGAACAAAACCCAGTGCTTTTTGACAAATATCTTACTTTATCAGCGGCATCCAGAAATATCTACCAGAAGTCCCACAAATATTGTAAAAAAAACTTGGTTAACTGAATAAGAAACGATTTTAATGAATAACTTTACGGTTGTAGCTTCTTGGCATACATATATTACAGAGATGAAACTTGGTGTGGAAAAATCAATGCAAGATTTATGCATGAAAAGGAAATGTAATAGATGCACTGGAAAAACCTTTCATAACTTTGACCAATACAGGGAACAGAGTAATGGATGCCTTTAAGAAACCATCAAGAGCAGGGAATCGAGTAATAATCCTTCAAATTGGAAATGAAGATAAGATTTTTGCCTGGTGTCAAGTTGTGTTTGGTTGGAAAGAAAAACTGTGGTAAATATCATAATGAGATAAATTCCACTTATTATTTAGAATAGTTCAAAAGTATTATGTATTTTACCTGAAAGATCAGCTGTTGTTCTTGATCAGGCATTCTACAGATAGTTGATAGAGCTACAAGGAATTCGACAGTCATGGAAGAAAGATGAAATTATTTTAAGGATGACAACCTAAACATTCCACTTCCCACTGGAATTGAACATTATGGAAAATTAACGAAATCCATGTTACACCTTATTTTGCAACGTCAGATAAAAAATTAAATCGACTTACCAAGTGTGTTTGTCCTGATCTTATCTGGCTTCCAGTTCCCTCACTGTGAGCTAAATCCAATTGAGCTAATTTGGGCCTACACGAAGAATAACATTTCATCTATAGGTATCGCTAACCAATCAGAACATGGCCGCTCCATATGAGTAATGAATAATTAAGTAAGGAGGTATTGCACTCTGTTACCTTTGGCTTGAGGAACAAATAGATAGGACATGATAAAATTGGAGAAAATTGTTGGAAAAAGTACGAATTGATAAAAAACTTGACAATTGTGAAACCAATAATTAAGAATCTGAACAAACAAAAGTGGAAGTTCTTCTCAATCCTATTTGTCATCAGACAGTTTCGATTCAGAACAATTCCCTTTTCAAAATTAGGACAACTCGACAATGTAGGAGTTAGTTATGTACATTTTTAATGATTTTAAAAAAATGTTGAGGTTAGAGATTTCAGCCTGTAGCTATTTCTTTTAGAAATTAGACCACACTACTATTTTGGGTAGACTTTAGTTATTTTTGATTTACTATTAAAAATTCTGTGAGAAAGATTTTTTGTTAAGTTTATTATTAATTCAAATTTGCTTGCTTTTATAATTTTGGCCAATATCTCATCAATTTTAGCTGAGGTTTTAGGGAATTAATGTCTAAAAAGAATTGAAAAATATTGCTGTGTCATTGGTAGCAAATGTTATTTTGCTGTGTTCTGTAAAAATTATGTTAAGTCTGCAGGTTAATGATAAATCCTTAGCTCTAAGTAGAGCAGTAATACACATTCTGAATTAAAAAATAATAACTCACAACGGTGTACTTGTGGGAAGTTATTCTATGTCACTTACCTATCAGATCCAGAGACACTCCTAACAATATGAGAATCATTATTAGCAGATGTCCCAACATAGGCGCCATGCTCTGATCCAACTCTGGTGGTAACAGGGCTCTTACTAAAAACAGGTTTGACATTGCTTAGTTTTGTAACATTAACACTTCTTGCACCACTATAAAATAAAACTGAAATATAAGTATTGCTTTCAAGAAACAGAGCTGCTGAGTAACAAATTAATAATTTTAAATTTGAAGAATAGAATGATGTATTATGGTTTTTGTCCATTATAAATTATCTTTTTGTTCATTATTTTGAAGACAAATCTTCATGAAGTTACATGAAGGGGCAAACACTTTGCTTCAGACTGGTTTATTGGCACCTGTCTGATCTCCTGTGCTGAGTTTTGAATCATGAAACCTTACATAAAAAACGTCACTTAGATATTTCCAAAACTATATAAACTCATTAAATCACACTATACTCCAGATTAACTAATACATGAATTAATAACATGAAATAATATATATATATATATATAGTATTTAAATATCGACTACAAGACACCATTTTTACGACACTACCAAATGTTTGTAAACAACATACAACTAAACAGCTGTAATATGACACTAAACTCATTCTGTTGATAGTCAAAAAGCCTATTAGTTCACCAAATTGCCCAAAGATGTCGGGAGAATGCTGTTGACAAGAAATAATCAATAACGACTTCAGTCGTTTGCAGCACATCGCGCTGTAAGGGAACGATCCAACTCATGCGTAGCACAGCGTTCTACGCCATAAACGTGGCCATGAACGACTGTATTCGTTTGCAGCAGTTTAGGGGTTAAATCAGTGCTATTACTTCTCAATTTGAATTTAATTCAAAATGTTTAACTAAATTCAATATCAAACCATAATCAAGAAAAACAGAGCATATACATCTAGTCATAGAAGCTTATTAGGCATTTATTGTTTGAATAAAGCAATTTTTCATCTGCATATAAAAAAAATACTGTACATTTCTTGAGTTAAGTAGCTAGGACCTACCATCATTAAATAATCATTAAAGACAGAACCGTAATGCCAGGCGTCTGGTCTGAGCATGCATATTAATTGATTTCACTCTCCAAAGACAGTTGTACATTCATGTTAATTAATCAACATCTCGGATAGAACAAAGACAGCTGTGTTTGTTTTCTTCTAACAATATGCTTTTATTATTTAATGATTGTTTAAATTTTTCTTGTGGCACATAACTAAATAAACTATAGTAAAATCACAATATAAAAGAAGCAATATTATTTTAATTATTGTGATTACTATCTCAATATATTCCAGTGTTAACTCTTTTACTATGTTGACATATTATATACTATGACATACTATGACATATGACATACTATATAAGCAGCCAACTAAATCATATCTAAGGCCAAAGTTCCTATACAAGAGGTTGTGTTACACAAGTATGTATAAACATCGCGCAGGTAGCAATTACGTCATAGGGAGGCCTCATCTTTGATTTTCTACCTTCACTGCTGTAAACAAAGCAAAACGCAACAATGTAAAACATCTAATATTCGTGCTCGATAACAGTACAGTCTGCGTTGTTAATTTATTTGACGTAAGTAGCTGATTATAATATTGATATAATTTAGTACTAGGGGGCATCTCTGCTCACTTAGCGTACCAACCCCGTCATTCGCTACGCTTTTTAAACCTCACCGTAACCAGTGACTTTTGACTACAAATATTAATAAGTTGACTGTACAATGTAAAATCACAATATTAAACTTATTTACAGTATCTTAATCACATTACTTGCATTGCTACCTATTTACTGATATAAACACCCAATAATATACTTAGCCTATTTTAAACATGTTCATTTTATTTGCTTTTCAGCTGTGTACCGGGTCTTGGACCGGTACAGTTTCGTTTTTTTCGTCGTAGGCTGCCGGGCTGCCTGAGATTCGCTTTTGCCCTGCGTTTCGCGTAGTTTGGTGGCCGTTGGCCCAGTTCCGTTTTGTTCCGTGTTCCGCCAGCCTCGGTCAGGTGGTCCTGTCTGTTCAGTTTCTTTGCTGCCGATCAACTTGACTATGCGTGGCTGAGAGACACTAAAACGTAAGTGTTCATTTTGTATGTTTTAATATCTAATCACCCTTTTGGTGAAAATACTTTTGTTTAAATAATTTTCAACGGGCTTACTTGTGTTTTCAGAGTTTTGTGAAATTTATATTCTTTGTCTAGATGTGTTAACCTAGGTTCAAGCCACGTGCAATGTTACATTCTTAGCAATAATTGCTTTTTATACCTGGCCTTATAATTAATAGTAGTTCTGTATAATGTTTTGTTGAACCTTTTTTTTTTTCAGTTGGAGTTACCGTTTTATCATAGTTTTTGTTCTTTGCCAATAACCTAGCCTATCTGTACCTTTTGATTTTCATGTTATAACATATTGCTCCTGTTCTATAGCCTAGTTTTCAGTTTGTCATTTTTTAGTTCCATATACGTCTTTTATAATTGTTAATTTGTAATTTGTCTTAAATCTGAGTTTCCAACATAATTAGTCATAGCCTAAAAAATTCATCTTTTATTTTCTAGGGTGCTCCAATCCTGTACAATTTTGTCTGTTCCTGTTTTGTTATGTCATGTATTAGGGGTAATGTATAGTATTTTGGGGGTTGGCTGTACTGCTTTTAATGTGCTGTGGTCTGGTTGCAGTCCAGGGTCCTTGAGGGATGGGTCTCAATTGGTAGCAGAGCGTGGTTGCCTAAAAAAAAAAAAAAAAAAAAAAAAAAAAAAAAAAAAAAAAAAAAAATAATTCTGTCTTGGTTGTTGACGGTGGGTGTTTGCCAGTTAGTAGGCCATGGTTGGCCGACCTACCGTCAAGGTGTTTTGGTAATACGTAAAAAAAAAAAAAAGGAACAAATAAATAATTATTTAAAAAGAAAAACAATTAAAAAACCAAATAAATAATTTAACTTGAGAGTTGATATTTGAGTTGAGGTCGCGTGGTGTGACTCCGGAGGGGGATGTTCTGAATCTCCGGAGGTTGCTGCGGGAGCAGTTGTCCGCGGGTACGGCGGTGGATTGGTCTGCTCTACTGGAGGTTGGTGATGAGTTGGCTGTTTGTAAACGCAAGGTGGAAGATTGGGAAGGGGTTTTGGAAGATCTGCAGTTTGAACCTCCAGTAGGTCGGGACCGGGCCTGCCGCCTTGCACGTTTGGGGCATCTGCTTGCCCGTTTAAGGCTGGTCAACCGGGCACCGGGGTTGGAGCCGTCGGATAGGGCGTGGATCTTGGAGAGTGTGTCTAGGCTTGATGAAATTTTTCAGGCACTCTCCGGTTCCACGACTCCTACGGGTCTGGGTCAGCGGCCTACTTTCGCGCTTTCGCCTAATGTGTCGAGGCCGCAGGCTGAGACAACGGCTCTCACTGTGCCTGAGGTTCCTTCTGAGCCTGCAGGCGTTTCTGTTGAGGTTGCTTGTGGTTCGGCTCCAGCTGCCGTTCCTTCTGCTTCTTTGGGTTCACTTGCTCTTCTGCAGCTGAGCTACCACAAGCTACCTAACCCTCTCACGCCCATGATCCAGAATCTCCCTGTGATCGATGGGATGGATCCTGAGGAGCTTCTTAAGTTCCTAGTGGCCTTTCTCAGACTTAGTGAGATGCCCAGCATGCAGGCTGGGGACTTGCTTCGTCTGATTTTTCCTTATTGCAGAGGTCCCGTTGGGGAGTTGCTGAGTTCTGTCTTGGCCAGTGATGCCTCGGTGGACTCGTTCCATCGAGAGTTACTTTCGTCGTTTCTTCCCATTCGACTCAGGGAGAGGATGGTAATGGACAGATTTTATCGGTCGCAGGGTAGGGGCGAGTCTCTGGCAGCCTATGTATCTTCAGTCAAGGAAGCTCGGCAAGCGTTGCGCCTCACCCTTTCTGAAGCTGACACCGTTCGTGTCATCCTGGATGGCATTTCTCCTGAAGAACGGTGTAGGCTCGTTTTTGCTGGTGTTCCTTCGACTTTTCGGGAGCTGCATCAGCTGTGCATTGTTTCGCGCAGCGTGCAGTTCTCAGACCAGCAAGGGAGGGAGTCTGAGAGTCATCGTGCTCTCCCCACCCGTCGACCGGCTATGTCTGTAGGTGTGAGTCAGCCAGTGGGGGGTCGTGGTTCTCGGCCTCCTGTTGTGTGTTTTGCTTGTGGCCAACCTGGTCACATTCGACGTGACTGTCCACGTGCTCGAGGTCGTGGGGCGGGAAACGCTCAGCGCGGGGGGTTGCCTCCACAGTAGCTCCCCGCGTTGTTGCGACTGACCGTGGCCATTTGCCTCTGACACGTGCCCATAACAGGAGTGTCGGGGATTTTTCGGGCCTTGCTGGCATGGCTTCCCTGGGACTTAGTGCGGTCACCTCGGTGTGTTCTGGCGTTTTTGTTTCTTTTGGGGGTACGGTGTGTTGAGCCCTTCTTGATTCTGGTTCGGCATGCTGTATCATCAGCCTTTCTCTTTTTGAGTCCCTTGACGCCTTAGGACTTGTCAGGCACACCGAGCCTTCTTCTATTACATGCTGGACGGCATCCCAAACTCCTCTACCTATAATTCTAAAGGCGTTTTTCCATTTTAAGATCGAAGGATTTTCCTGGAGGTGGGGTTTTCTTGTTGCCAAGGACCTGGCGGTTTCTTGTATCTTAGGGGCAGACTTTATTTCTAAGAGTGGTATGGTGCTTGACCTCCAGAAGCGCCAGATGTTTTTCAAGTTCAATCGGCGAGTTTTGGTGCCTCTAGTAGGTGATTCTGACTGCCCTCCTGCAGTCAGAGAGGTGGGTTGTGAGCCCGAACAACCCAAGGTGGATCCAGTTGGTCATCTCCCCCCTGAGCAGGCGGAGGCCATTAGGGGGCTGTGTTTGCGGTTTCCTGATGTGCTTACGCCTGAACTTGGGGTCACTTCTCTTCTGGAGTATGAGATCCACCTCACCGATTCTCAGCCAGTTAGAAGTCATCCTTACAAACTTGCTCCCCCAAAGATGGAGGTTATGAGGGCTATGATTGAAGATCTTCTGAGCAAGGGTGTGATTGAACCGTCTCGTTCTGCTTATGCCAGTCCAGCTTTTCTTGTGCCCAAGCCTAATGGTAAGTCTAGGCTTGTGATGGATTATCGGAGGCTCAACGCTAAGGTCGCTAATGACTCGGTACCTCTGCCTGATTTGCATTCTGCGTTTGATTGGTTCGGTAAGGCTAAGTTTTTCAGTGTTTTCGATTTGAACCAGGCCAACCATCAGATTCCATTGAAGAAGGAATCACGGCCTATGACTAGCTTCTGTGTTCCCTGGAATCTTTACCAGTTCACTAGGGTTCCTATGGGTCTTGCTGTGGGTGCCCAGACTCTTACTCGTCTGCTTGATTCCATCTTCCATGATGTGAAGTTCAAGTTTGTCTTCAATTACCTGGACGATCTTCTTGTCTACAGTGAGACTTTCGGGGAACACATGCAACATCTGGAGGAAGTTCTTAGTCGCCTTAAATCAGCTGGCCTTACCGTCAATCCAGAGAAAGTCACTTTTGCTCGTCCTGAGATTTCTTTTCTGGGTCATCTTATCTCTTCTCGAGGCGTCTGCATAGATCCTGCGAGGACCCAGGGCATTCGGGATTTTCCTCCTCCCAGAGATGCCAAGGGGATTGCCCGTTTTGTGGGGATGGTGAATTTTTACCGTCGCTTCATCCCTAACGTGGCCGAGCTTGCTGCCCCGTTGAACGAGCTGCGAAAGAAAGGTGTCCCTTTTGTGTGGGGCCAAGCTCAGCAGACTGCCTTTGATGCTCTCAAGGAGGCTATCATGCAACCTCCTGTCCTGCGTATGCCTGATTTCAGCAGAGAATTCATTCTTCAGACTGATGCCTCCTCCTCCGCCATTGCTGCTGTTCTTTCTCAGGAGTTTGATGGGGTCAGGCAGCCCATCGCTTTTGCTTCGAGGACGTTGTCTCACCAGGAAAAGAAAGCTTCTTCCATCTATGAGTTAGAGTGTCTGGCTGTTGTCTTTGGTACGGACAAGTTTCGGCGTTTCTTGGAACACGCTGAGTTCTTGCTGGAGACTGACAATCAGGCACTATCTTGGCTTCTTGCCCATCCCAGACAGCTTGGGAAAATTGGTCGCTGGGTGGTCAAAATTTCCGCTTTCAAGTTCCGAGTCCAACATCTTAGGGGTACCCAGAATGTCATCGCGGATGCTCTTTCCCGCATGTATCAAGAACCCAGTGATCCACCTACTGAGGCTGTTGCTCAGTGTGGTGCTGTGCTTCTGGATTTTCCTCTGGCTTTTGACGACCTACTGTCCCATCAGCAGAAAGATCCCGAGCTGTCAGTCATCTTAGGTGAGCTTCAAGAGGGAGGTGCCCACCCTCCCTATTTTCTGTCCAAAGGGGTACTCTGTTGCCGTCCTCGACAGAGGGGTGAACCCCGTGTAGTGCTGCCTAGTCATCTAGTTCCGATGGTCTTTCAGTATTATCACTCTTCTCTTGTGGGCGGTCATCTTGGCATTCATAAGACCATCGCTAAGATTCGTAGGTACTTCATCTGGAAGGGCATGGACCGGGATGTTGCAGGCAGAGTGCGGGCTTGTCACCTGTGCTCTCTCAGCAAGCCTAGTCAGAATGCAAAGTTAGGGTTGTTATCTTCTGAGGTGGCCGAGCGTCCTTTTGAGAAGGTGTTCATCGACTACGTGGGTCCTTTTCCCCGTAGCAAGTCAGGTAGTTCCTACCTACTTGTTTGTGTGGATGCTTTCTCGAAGTTCGTTTGGCTTTTCCCACTTCGGAGTGCCACGGCTAAGCTCACCATCCGTGCTCTCCAGTCCCAACTCTTCCAGCACTTTGGTGTGCCTTCCACTCTTGTGTCTGACAACGGTAGCCAGTTTACCTCACACGAGTTTCGTAGGTTCTGTTTTGGCAATGGTATCAGGCATGTGACTACCTCTCCGTATTACCCACAGCCTTCTCATGCAGAGCGGTTCAACCGCAATCTTCGGTCTGCCTTTATTACCTTCCATGCTGACAAGCAGAACACCTGGGATGAGAGTCTCTCTTGGCTCCAGCTTGCTTTTAATTCTTCCAAGCATGAGAGTCACAATGCCACTCCCTTCGAGATTCTACATGGCTACCCTCCTAACAACCCTTTGTCCAACTTGTGGAGGTTAGAGGATCTTCTACCTATGCCAGGTGCCACTGACGTAGTGTCCACGTGGCGGGCTGCTCGGCGCAACCTGCTACGTGCTAGAGAGATAGTAAGGAGGAGGTATGATAAGGGTCGTACTCCTAACCCTTTTCAGGTTGGAGATCTGGTTCTTTGTCAGGCTCACCCGGTCAGTTCGGCCGCGGAACAAAGAGCTGCAAAGTTGTGCTATCGGTGGTCTGGTCCCCACCGCATCGACAGGTTTTTGTCACTGGTGACTGCTCTGCTGGTTGATCCCCAGTCAGGCAGGGTGTTCAGGAAAGCCCATGTGTCCCAGCTTAAGGCTTTCCGGGGAACGGTTGATCCAGGATTTGGTGTTCCTGGGGGTTTCTTGGGGCAAAGAGATTGATCACCTCTGCGCCCTAGGTGGCTGTTCTAAGAGAGTCTCCTCTCTCTTTTCTGGTCGGGCCCGGCCGTCAGGGTAGTTCGCTCCCTGTTCTAGGGGTTTCCCCTCTTAGTTTCTCTTGGGCGTCCTTGGAACACCACTCTTCGGAGGTCTTCTTCGTCTTCTGTTTGGTTCTCTGAGGTACCGAGTTTTCTCCCCTGCCTGGGTGTGTTGAGTTTTGCAGAGGGAGGTTGTACCGGGTCTTGGACCGGTACAGTTTCGTTTTTTTCGTCGTAGGCTGCCGGGCTGCCTGAGATTCGCTTTTGCCCTGCGTTTCGCGTAGTTTGGTGGCCGTTGGCCCAGTTCCGTTTCGTTCCGTGTTCCAGCAGCTTCGGTCAGGTTGGCCTGGCTGTTGAGTGGTCTTGTGCTGCCTGCAGAAATAGACATGTTCAGATAGACACACTAAAACTCCAGGGTCCTTGAGCAGGACGTTTTCTTCCCTCAGCCTGCCGTTCGGGGATGTTCGACATCTACCCTGCCAGCCTGGCCTGAGGACCATGTATAGAGGCCATTGGTGACCCTGCTGCCCCACCTACATCTTTGGGTATGAGTCTTCTGTCCTCAGGTCAGTGCTTTCCATCTTGTTTTCCCGGCGGCTGAGCTGGGGGTTTTTTTGAGGCGGATTTATATTTATAAAAAATAAGAAAAGAGAAGAAAAAAATGTTTGTGGATATATGTATGTGGACTAGGCCTAGAACTGGACAGTGATTTGACGAAACAGCCATGGGGACTTATATTTTTTATTAAAGAGAAAAACTTTTTTAAAAATACACAAAGATTTTGTTGATGTTAATATTAATTTATTTATATTTATTGTTATTTAGTTTAATTAGTTTATTTGGTTGTTACATTTGTTTAGATTTTTATATTTGTTAGGTCCCCATTGTTAAATCATGTTATTATTTATTCATATGTTTAGGCCTAGTTATTGTTATTTATTTTTTGGGTTACGTGTATTAGGGGTGTTTGGAAGTGAATTTTTACTCGAACGGTACCGTGTTATATTTTCTTTTAAATTGTTTAATTTTTAAACTCACCAAAAGGGGATTATGGGACTTTTGCTTAACTTTTAATTCGGAGCTGCCCAGGGATTCCGGCTTACTCCCTGGCCCGGTGGAATCATGGGATGTGGGCTAAATTGCCGGTTTTAATTGTTGGGAGCCAAAAGTTCTAAATTTTCACTTTTAAATTATTAATAAATTTTGTCTTACGTTTTGGGGTGTCTCAAGCTGGGCTGCAGATAGGCCATGTAATTGTTCATTTTGGTATTTGTTGAGTTTGTTGTTTTTGTAGCTTGTGTGTCTTATCTTGTTAATTTTAGTGTTTATTGTTATTTATTTAATTGCGAATTGATATTGTGGCCTTCTGCCTATTTTACATTGTGGCCTTCTGCCGTTTTTGATTAATTAATTTTTGCTTTGTGGTAATAAATCAGTTTTGCTCAGCTGCCGAGTCTTATTTTGACCCTCCAACTGCCACCCGTGATCCCATCGCTCGACTTGTTTTGAGCCATCCCCCGGTTGGCACGCTTTCCAGCTTTGGTGGGGGGGGATGGGTCTCAGCTGAAGATTAATTAAATAAATAAAATAACTTCAATAAATTACCATTGAAACCTTCAAGTCCAGTAGAGCATCTGATTTCGTTGTGTTGTACGCCAACATTTATCTTTTTTAATTCTACGTAATATCATATAACTTATATATTTTTTTTAAGACTTTATGATATTCTTTATAGCGGGTAGAATACAAATAAAAACAAGAAACTTTAGCAATTTTGGAATAAAGCTCAACCTAAAAAAAAAACTACTTACTACAAGATAAGTCGGTGAAATTTTAACCACATGTGAAGAAGGCCGTTCTTTGTAGTCTGTCCAAATTCTATAACTTTTACTCATTTACACAAATGTTTGTTGTCATTTTTTTAAACCCTTGCAATCTTAAAAATGGCTGATCAGACAAAATTCCAAAACGGTTAAAAAATACCAGATTGAAAAATAAAGTACGATTATAAAATGGTAAGTGATTATAATGTTAATCACCCAATAATGTTAACGGTAAGATTATAAAACGGCTGGCTATTCATGTGTTTACGTTGGGTTACACTGGTACTACCTATAGATTAATTGAGAGGGGCAATGTTTGTATTGGATTAGATAGAGAAATATAAGTTTGTAAAATTGTTGCGATTTCATATCACATGATAATTCAACAGATATCAGCTTGTGCGACCGGTCGGGTCTCTGGACGGGATGTTTCCACGTTATGTAGCTGGACTTCCATGTAAATGGACTTGTTAGCTCTAAATGACAGGTAGACATGTCACAGCTTAAGGCTGCTAATCACTCACACTTACAAGATATGTGATTATTTCATCCTGCAAATAACTAATATAATGTGTGTCTCACTGTACCGGGTCTTTAGACCGGTACGTTTCTTTTTTTCATCGTAGTCTGCCGGGCTGCCTGAGATTCGCTTTTGCCCGGCGATTTGCGTACTTTGGTGGCCGTTGGACTCGGTCGTTCCGTGTTCCAGCTTGAGTCGGTCCGGTTGGCCAGTTTTTCTAGTCGTTTCCTGGCTGCTTGTTCAAGTCATGGTTGCCGGCTGAGAGACACTAAAACGTAAGTGTTCATTCTGTAAGTTTTAATATCTAATCACCCTTTTGGTGAAAATACTTTGGTTTCATTGAAAATATTAATCGGGCTTAGTTGTGTTTTCAGGGTTTTGTTAAATTTGTATTTTCTTTGTCTAGTTTTGTTAACCTAGGTTTGAGCCATGTGCTCCAGGTTACTTTTTACCGTTAATTACCGTTAATGCTTTTTATATCTGCCTTTATTGTCAATAGTAGTTCTGTATAATGTTTTGTTGAGCCTTTTTACAGTTGTAGTTACCGATTTACCATATTTTTTTGTTCTTTGCCAATAACCTAGCCTAGCTGTACACTTTGATTTTCATGTTATAACCTATTGCTCATGTATCCATAGCCTAGTTTTCAGTTTGTCATTTTTTTAGTTCCATATACGTAATTACGTCTTTTATAATTTGTTAAATTTGTAAATTGGTTTTAAATCTGAGTTTGCCAACATAATTACTCATAGCCTAAAGTTAATCTTTCACTGTCTTGTTTGCTCTTCATGTCCAGTTTTGTTAAATCATGCACCCTTATATTTAGTGGTTATGTGTAATATTTTGTTGTGATGGCTGGACTGTGTTTAATGGCTGTGTTTGACCTTGCAGTTCAGGGTCCTTGAGTAGGACGTTTCTGCCCTCGGCCTGCCGTCCGGGGATGGTCTACCATTCTACCACTGCGAGCCTGGCCTGGGGACCATGCGATTGAGCGAGCTCTGCACCTCACTGCCCTCTCTACTTCTCGGGGCAATTTTCTTCAGTCCTCAGGTCAGTGTGTTCCTTTTGTTTCCCGGCGGCTGAGCTGAGGGGTTTTGGATGGCATTAAAAGAAAAAAAAAAGGAAGAAGAAAAGAATGGTGGTGGAACTATTTAAGTGGGCTAGGCCTAAAACGAACAGTTTATGCAAAACAGCCATGGGGACTTATATTTTTTTTATTAAAGAAAGAAAACTTTAAAATACACAAAGATTTTTGGTGATGTTAATATTTATTTATATTTATTGTTATTTAGTTTAATTAGTTTATTTAGTTGTTATATTTCGTAGAGTTTATATTCGTTAGGTCCCTATTGTTAAATTGTGTTGTTATTTATTTTTATGCTTTAGGCCTAGTGATTTAGTTATTTATTTATTTATTTCGTGTTTGGTATTATTGATGTCAGGGGATAATAGAACGGTACCGTGTTATATTTTCTTTTAAATTATTTAATTTTTAAACTTTCACCAAAAGGGGATTATGGGACTTTTACTTAATTTCTAATTCGGAGCTGCCCAGGGATTCCGGCTTACTCCCTGGCCCGGTGGAATTATGGGATTTGGGCTAAATTGCCGGTTTAATTGTTGTTTGCCAGAAGTTTTCTAAATTTTCACTTTTATTTGTGGGCATTAAATTTATCTTACGTTTTGGGGGTCTCCGGCTAAACTGCAGATAGGCCATGTAGTTGTTAATTGTTAATTTTGGTATTTGTTGAGTTTGTTGTTTTGTAGCTTTTGTGTATTATCGGGTTAATTTTAGTGTGGTTGTTATTTATTTAAGTGAGAATTTATATTGTGGCCTTCCGCCTGCCAGTTTTGTTTGTTCTTTTGAAATATAAATCAGTTTTGCTCAGCTGCCGAGTGTTATTTTGACCCTCCAACTGCCGCCCGTGATCCCATCGCTCGACTTGTTTTGAGCCATCCCCCAGTTGGCACGCTTTCCAGTTTTGGTGGGGGGGATGGGGCTCATCACATTTTCATGTTACATGTGAAATTTACATGTAAATAAGTTGTTTTTTTTAATATGACAATCTTTTTTAGAGCTATTACATTTTTAACCCGCCATTGGAACAAAGCCCTCATGAGAAAAGTGATGGAAAATGGTTTAAATTTAGATAGAAAACATGATCGATTAACTGTTCAGTACTTCCACAGTAATACACCTTTCCAGCACTGTTTAAATACTTCCAGCCGCATGAATCAGTAACACTACAATGCTCATTTCAAACTGGTTTTGAAGTGCTGGGCCGCGCGAGTTACTCACACGACTGCACATCGATGTCTGTTGAATAATTATCGTGTGATATAATATCGCTAGATTTGTATATTGTACTTACCATTTTAAAATCTTACATTTATTTTTCATTCCCGTATTTTTTAACCATTTTGGAAGTTTGTATGATCAGCCATTTTTAAGATTGCAAGGGTTTACAAAAATTTCAACAAATATTTATGTAAATAATACAGATTTTAGAGATTGGACATGCTACAAAGAAAAAAAAACTTCTTCACATGTGGTTTGAAGATTCACTGACTTATATCTAGTAGTTTTTGTTTTAGAAATTTTTAAGTTGAGCTTTACACAATTGCTAAACATTTTTTTTTCTTTGTATTCTACCCGCTATAACAATTCTTGAAGTCTTAAAAAAACTACGTTATATGATATTACATAGAATTAAATAAGCTAAATTTTGGTGTACAACACAAAGAAATCGGATGAGTATTTATTTTGTAAAGAGGTTGAAACTCATTGCTTTTTGAATCCGACAGTAGTGTTGCGCTACTGAAAGTCACACCCCTTCCTTCGCATACCTATAGTTCCTAACTCAGAAATGTGAAATTAGCACAACAATGGATAATTGAATCCCATGACCCTCCTAATATGAACATCAGACATATCACTGATGTTCATATTACCTTTCAATCATCAGTATACTTCATGAACAAACTGGAAAAACTGCATTAAAATTGTAGTATTGCTCTGTGGATATACACCTCCACCATTGCCACCTACCCAACAACAGTTGAACCTAAGTCAGTTTCTATATTAAGCTGAGGAAAGTGCCAATGGCACTAACAATTCGTGCCATGTGTTACTTCTTTATTTGTTTACTACTGTAAGGTGTTACTGGACTTGCCTTCTACAGTAAATTTGATGATGTCCTATCTCTCCTAATATACTAATTCCTGGCCTAGTGCCCTTTGACCTTGAATAAGCTTATATTTGTAATGTGTCTCTCTTAATCACTAGTCACTTAAAAATTAGTACAGAAGAATCTGAATAGTACAAAGTAGAAACATTGTTAAAACAAACCTTAATTTGGTTCTTCTAGTGAGCTCCCTTTCTCTGACAGGTGAAACAACTTTCCGTTTCATTGGAAGTGGTGAATAGGATGAGCGTGTTTTAGTTTGGATTGGAGACCTACTTCTCCTAAAGCAAACATATTAAACAACTTGTAAAACTCAAAATTATACTTAACATTCAACTTAAAATATTAAATTAAAATAAACTAGTACTTTCTCCGTTTCTTCTTATTCTGTAATGCTTCATTAAAATGTCTACAAACAAGAAAGTACTTAGAATCAGAAATACTTTTTTTTTATTGTAAATAACAACTTGATATGTAGAACATGTCAAGTTATAAAAATTAAAAGTAAACAATACTTTTAGACTAAGACGGACACTAGGGACGTAACTATCCAAAGTAGATGAGACCTAGCCTATTTTGGATAATGGTTCACCCTAACAGCTTGCTTCCATTTGAGAGGTCTACAGCCTAGTTCCCACTTGAAAACAATGTTTGCAAACTCTTTACAAACAGTTTCCTATTTCTTCTTAATGTTTGTAAAGAGTTTTTAACTTGAGATGTGGACTGAAGACGTTCATGGTTCGTATCCAAACCCAGAATCCCACTTTCTTGGGTGAACTGCCTCTTTTTTCTCACAAAATGCCTTGTGTTCACGTCAAAATTGTATTTTCAAAACTTTTATTTATTTATTATTTGTCCATATCATCGGTGCTCACATCAAAAACTAGCGTGATTTCCTTTAGGGTATCAACTTTTGTATCCCCATTCTTGTAACCTGGAGAAGCTATGTCCTTCAACATTCTACGGGAATGAAACTCTTCAATTAAATTTGAAATCTGATCCTGGTTCCATGCAGTAGTACAGAACTTGAACGGCTACGACCGGTATTGCACACTTGCAAGTCGCCTGAAAGCAACGCTGACTCATTAGAGCTCCCTTTTCCATTATAAGTTTATCTTCTAGACGGAAACATGTTTATGTGTTTTCCATTTGGTCTTGAAAACAGTTGGGAAACATCATAAAAACACTGGAAACAGTTTGCAAACACTTTCTCTGGAAACATGTTTGTAAGTGGGAACTAGGCTTAAGAACACAGAATCGGCGTAACTCGCATCCCCCAATAAAGAAGGTCAATGTGTGCTATTTATAAATTGACACTGTAATCAATTCCTTACGAAAGCAAAACTTTCTAACATAACAATGATCGCTTCTCGGCCTTTTGGCTAAAATCAAAGTGTTATCAACCGGTTATTTTGAAGAACCGGACCAAGTTCGTTTGATTGCAACTTGCTCACTTCTCTGGTCCGGGTCCCATACTTACTGGTTTATTGAATCGTCCGCGACGCGTAGGTCGGTACCGGTGTTGTTCCTATTTATCTTAGAGCGCTGCTACCTGGTGGTAACCAGCTGAACTTATTGCTCGTCCTCACCAGTCTGATTTCTGTTGCTGCCTGGTGACTCTTGCGGGAACTGGCAGGAGAACTGTGGTGGGTGTGTGCTGGCCGGCCAGCCCTTGCCCTGACTTGTCGGTGGCCCAGACATACCAGCCTGTCTGTTTCAACAGGTTCTAGGAGAGGTAGAGAGATAATTAAAACACCATTTTCTTCAGCTGTCGACTAAGAAGCTGTTAAGCCCCTCCTCCCCTACTGCCGTCACACTCACCCCCTGATTTACCCCTGCGAAGGCCACCTCATCAGTTTCTTAATAATTGATTGTCATGGAGAACACGTTGTATATAGCTCTGCCAGTGTCCAAAAGGTATCAGTGCCCTCTGCCTGGCAGAGCGAGTATCCTGTATTAGGAAGAGAGAAGGGCTAAAGCGACACTTAAATAATGACCATGGACCTGGGTGGGAGCTCTCATATATCTGCTGTGATACAGAGTATTCCTACATTACCAGCAGATATGCAATTAAGAAGGCCAAATCCCATTTTCTGGAGGAGCATCCCAATGCGGAGTTTGAGCTGGAAGATGAGGGTGTGTTGGGGGTCTCGGACCCGTCATACGACGTATTGCAGGAGAAGATTATTAGGCTGGCTAATTATTAGAAACCAATAAAATAATTATTAGAAGATTATTAGTGTGAAATCATCCGCCCTATCAAGCCCCGCTAGTTCAGTGAAGGCTACTAGCCCTCCGTCTTCTCCTCTTCCGAACCCTCTAGTACTTACTCGAGCCAGATCGGCGGCCGCTGTGACGAGGAACCTTCGTCGCCGCCGGGTTTCACTGGAGGCCCACAAAACCACCCCTGAAAGGACGCCGAACGCTCTGCGTCGGGATGCCTCTCCAATGCCTCCAGCTGCCCACCTAGCACCCGATTGTGTCACCCCAGGACCTCCCTCCCGGGCTGACACCCCACAACTGGACTTGATGGCTCAGCTGCTGCCTCCTGGCGACTCCCCTCCACCCTAGCCCCCTTGCGGCCGACGAACTCCCGCAACATCTCTCGGCGTAGCAGCGTGAGTGGCTTAAGCGCTTCCCACCTAACATCTCATGGGAAAGCTTCTTGGTGGCACTAGACAAGCTAACAACATCGTTGGCATCAGCTGATCAACGTGGCCAGCGCCCAGCTCGGCCCTGTGCTGGTGCCCCAGGAAGAAGACCTAGAGATATGGCCAAGGAGGTCCCCAGGATCCAGCGGCAGTATAGGGCTAACCCCAGCTAGGCGATGAGGTAGGTCTTGGAGGATCGATCACCCTCTTGTACCATTCCGGAGCCTAACATCCTACAATTTTTTAAGAACTCTTACTCAGATCGCCCAGGATGTGTAAGACCAGCCCCGCCAAATTGCTCCATCCCTGCTGCCATTGTTCCACCCCCCTTTCTTGAACATGTTACACCCAACCAGGTCGCCCAACTTCTGTTGAAGACATCGAATACAGCTCCGGGACCGGACGGCCTGAAATATTCCATTTGGCACCGTAGAGACAGCTCCGGCCACATCCTGGCGGCTGTTTTCAATATCTGTATCACCACCAGGCGTTTCCCGTCAGCCTGGAAGGAGTCTTCTACAGTGCTGATCCACAAGAAGGGGGCTGAGGACGAAATAACCAACTGGCGACCGATTGCGCTCTCCAACACTCCTTTGCAGTCTTCTGGCGGACCGTCTCTCTGCCTGGGCCTCTACCCACCACCTTATATCTGAACTCTGTCAGAGGGTTGCCTGGAGCAAAATTTCGTCCTCCAAGAGATCCTTGATGACGCCCGACGGCACGGCAATAAGGTCTGCGTGGCGTGGTTAGACCTGGCAAATGCCTTTGGCAGTGTCCCCCACACATCACTCAGAACTGCTCCCAAATCCGCGGGCTTGTCGAACGAACAACTTGACTTCATCGAGGATCTCTACAGCGGAAGCGCAACAGTCGTCCAGCACGCAGCAGGGTCAACGCCGCCCAATACTTTAGTGGCTGGAGTTCATCAGGGCTACCCTCTATCTCCCATCCTCTTCAACCTGGTGATGGGATTTTTGATTCGACCGCTGACAGCTCTTCGGGAAACATGGAGCCACTTTGCAGGGCACCGGCGTCTCGGTCCTGGCCTACACTGACGACTTAGCTCTTGTGGCGAGGTCTGAAGCCTCACTTAGGGCCCTTTTAGATGCCGTGATTCCAGCTGCTGAGTGGATTGGACTTCGTTTCAAGCCCACGAAGTGTGCTACTCTCCATGTAGCCAGACGGTCCGTAAGAGTCATTGTATTCCGGATCTACGGTGAGCGGCTTCGAGTCCTTGGCGAGGGTGATTTTTACCAACATCTGGACGTGGCTACTGGTTTTAAACCCGACCAGACACCTGTTGCCACCATCACAAGGCTGGAGAGGGAGGCAGATAGAGTCTTCAACAGTCCCCTTGCCCCTTGGCAGAAGTTGCATGCCTTGCGGACGTTCGTCGTGCCCCAACTTGAATTTAACCACAACACGGCGAGGGTCCGCAAGACCGCTTTAAGGTGCCTTGATAATTCGATTAAGAGGGGCTGTAAGAAGGTCCTGAACTTGTCACCTCGTGCCAGTGCGGAGCTGGTCTACTTACCACATTCGAGTGGAGGCGCTGACCTCATACCTCTCCGAACTGGCAGCAGTCTCGCACGCTTTCAGACTGCTCACCTTTCCTGACCCCGCAGTCTCCAACCTAGCCCTGGAGGGCCTTGCTGCTTCAGCAGGCCAGCGAAACGCTCGTCGAGGTGATATGGGTTTCCTCGTTGCCTATCTCAACGGGGATTTTCCAAGCAACTCGAACACCCCCACCACCTTCTCGGCGGTATGTACGGCTCTGGGGCGACTGGCGAAAAGACTGCCCGACCTTCGATTGGGATTTAGTGAGGCACGGGGATTTTAGCTCCACCTTCCAGGCCTCCACACTCTTATTACCATTGACAGTGGTTCCCGCCGGAGGCTCACCGCCAGTCTGTGCTCCTCTGTACAGCAGTACTACAAAGCCACCCTTGCTGTGAAGCCTCATCAAGGCAGGTGGCCAGTGTCATCACCACCTGCCCAACTGCCAACCACATGCTGTACCAGGGGAGATACACAAGATTCGCTGACTGGCGGTTCATCCACAGGGCCCGGTTAAATGTCCTTCCCCTCAACGGCTGCAGACGCTGGGGTGCCGCCAACGACCGTCGCTGCAGAAGATGTGGGCGTCAAGACGAAACTACAGCCCACGTCTTATGCCATTGCCACGTCCACCTGACAACTGGAGTGACGAGGCGGCACAATGCCATCTTAGACCAGCTAGTCGCTGCTATACGGCCAAAGGAGGGAGTTGAAGTGCGGGTGAACAGGCGGGTTCCACTGTCTGACCTGATCGGCCGAGGAGTAGATATTGAAGAGGGGGTGGCCCAACATAACAAAATTATTAAGATTGTCGATGTCACTATAGCCTATGAGGACGGCTGGCAGGCCATTGAAGCTGCCAGGAACAATAAGTTACCGCTTATGCCCCACTTGCCCGGGTCCTAACGACGGAAGGTTTTAAGTATCTGTGGATACCTTCGTCGTTGGAGCTTTGGGCACTTGGGACAGTTAAATTCAAATTCAAATTGCTTTATTGTCACAAAAAACGTTCAAAATACATAGCAGTGCTACTGAACAGGTGACATTGTCAATAATCCTTAAATACTAACAAATATTTACAAAATGTGATATAAACACTAAAAAATACATATTTCAACTTTCTACCTCACATTCATCATAATATACTGTCAGGATTAATCAATTCTTTAACAGAGTAAAACACATTTTCTATTAAATATTGCTTAAGTGATTTTCTAAATATAGACATTGGTTCAATTGACTTAATTTTATAAGGCAGTCTGTTAAAAAATTTCCCTCCCATATAAGTGGGACAACTTTGAAACAAGCTGAGGCGATGCTTATTGTGTATAAAATCCCCTTTATTTCTTGTATTGTATTGATGTTGGCTTATATTGGGTCGGGGGTTAGTCTTAGCAAATAAAATACATTTAAAAATATATAAAGAAGGTAGGGTAAGCAGTCCCAAATTTCTAAATAGAGGTTTACAAGATGTTCTCAGTTTTGAAAACGTCATAATCCTAATAATTTTTTTTGGACTTTGAAAATACTATTTAAGGCGGCAGCTGATCCCCAAATTTCAACTCCGTATTGCATTATAGAGTAAAAATAAGCATAATAAACCATTAATCTTGTACCAAGATCAGTTGCACTTCTCAAGATTGACATTTGGAAACAAGCTGAGTATAATTTCTTTTTTACAGATTCTAGATATAATTTCCAATTTAGATTTTGATCGAATGTTATTCCTAAAAAGTTGGTTGACACTGTAGAATTAACAAAACTGTTGTCTATTTGAACTTTAAAATTTGCTAGATCTTTACATCGAGTAGTTTGAAATTGTACCAAATTGGTTTTTTCAAAATTAAGATTCAATCCGTTATTCTTAAACTAAAAGGACAGATTATTTATCGTTTGTTCTGTTATTTGCTGTAGTTCAGATATGCTATTTGCTTTAAGTATGGCTGTCGTGTCGACCGCGTAAAGAATCAGATCTGCATCAACACTACTGCTCAGGTCATTCATGTAAATTATAAATAAAATAGGGCCTAAAATTGACCCCTGTGGTACACCCATTATTACATTTTGCCAATCTGATTTGAACAGCATGGAATCCTTAAAAATGACCACCCTCTGTTTTCGGTTTGACAAGTATGAACTAACCCATTGCAATAAAGTTTTAGAAAATTTATAATGATTGGTTTTTCCAAAAGAATGTTATGCACAACGCAGTCAAAAGCCTTGGACAAATCATAGAAAACACCACATGTTCTCTGTGAATCATCCAAGGCTCGAACTATTTGATTATAAAGGGAAGATGCTGCAGAGGTGGTACTCCTACCGATTCTAAAACCATGCTGCTGGTTTGAAAAAACCTCTTGTTGTTCAAAAAATATGGCAATCTGTTTACAAAGTATCTTCTCAAAAACTTTGGACAGCGAGGGCAAAATTGAAATGGGGCGATAGTTCTCTGGGCTGTGGAAATCACCCTTTTTGTACAACGGGACAACCTCAGCATATTTCAATTGATAGGGAAATATTCTTTGTGACATAGACTGGTTAATTACTTTAGAAAGAGGTGTAGCAATAATATGAGCACACTTTTTTTAACAGATCTACAGATATTTCGTCCCAACCAGATGTTTTTTTGTTTTTTAAGGACTTAATAACATTTTGCACATCTTTTGTATGTACTCCGACAAAATCCAATGATGGTAAAGAATCAGTATTTATTTTAGTTAAAAGTTCCTTTGTAGCTTCTAGATCTGGTTCCACATTTATTTTGTTTGATATATTAGCAAAATTATCATTTAAAAGATTTGATATTTGATTTCCTGAAGCTACAACATTTCTATTTAATAAAAGGTTTGAAAAATCTTTGTTTTTATTTTTTATTCCAAGCTCTTGCCTTACCACATCCCAAGCAGCCTTATTTTTATTATCTGATAATTTTATAAACTTCTCATTCCTTAACAACTTAGCAGCTCTGCAAACAGATTTAAAAGTTTTTTTATACTTCTTAACATAAGCTAAAAACTCTGGGTCTTTAGATGTTTTAGCTAAAATATGCAACTTCCTCTTCTGCCTATTTGAAATTCTAATACCCGAAGTAATCCAGTCCTTATTACATGCTATCCTAGTGTTTTTTTAACATTACATTTCAAAGGAAAACCTTCATTAAATGCTCCAATAAATTTACTGTAAAAATCATCAAAATTTGACTGAGCGTTTCTGTTAATATCAAAATACCAATCCATATTAGTCAAAATTACTAGAAAGGCATCCAAGTTTTCCTTTGAAAAGTTTCTTTTCATCACAGGATTTGCTTTTTTGTAAATTAGTTTTTGTTACAACGTGTATCTTACAACTGGATGACTTTACACAACCTCAATATCTCTAAGAGGTATGGGACCACCCTCTCTAGAAGATGTGTTTCTGAGGCCATTCGCTGGAGTCGTGACATTTACGTGGCTCACATAACCGGCATCCAGCAATAACCTCAAGACAAATTTTACCATGCAAACGCATTTTCATTAACTAATTTTACACACACACACACACACATATATATATATATATATATATATATATATATATATATATATATATACACACACACACATATTAATATCATTTCCTGACATCAGTTTAACGAGGGATGTATCACCCCCAAATATATCATTATTAATAAATATTTTAAAATTGACAGCATTCATAACACTATTTACATTTATATTATAATTGCCTATTAGTGACTTGGAATATTCCTATTCTATTAAACAATTAATTATTATACACCAAAAAAATATAGGTAATATGAATGCCTTTAATATGTACTTAACTAACGAAAACTGTAATAAAAAGGAAAGTTACAGATTAGACATAATTTGTTGTTTAAATGTAAAAATATTTAATTGGCATATTTAGAGCTTCACAAAGCAAATTTATATACTTTTCTTTTTCATTTTACAAATTGTTATTCAACTCATAAAGAATACTCAATAAAATAAAAAATAATGAAGTCTTGCTATAGAATGTTAATAATAATGCTAAGAACAAAGATAATAATAACAAAGTAAACGCAATAAAAACTTACAGACTTAAAAATTAATTATGATTAAATTGCTAGGTAAACTGGCAAATCTTGTTTATGAAAGGGTTGGTCTTTTAAAATGTACACTTTGTAAATAGCCACATTCATCAAAAAATCTAAATAAATTCTGTTCAAAATGTGAAACAATCAAACTTGGAATTAAAAAGTAAAGCTAAAGAATCTCGACAGACTACGCCCTAAGACGGAGCACCACTTATCATAAACGTCTTTCAGTATCTTTCATACACTCAAGACAGATAGAATGCTTTTCATGCAGTAGTAATGTATGCAATAATTCATACAGTTTTATAAACATTTGATGATCAATTATGATTATTGATCTGAATGCAAGAACATTTGTCTTATCTTTGTTCAAAAGCAGGCCATTTGATTTAAACCAGCACCATGAATGTCTGGTTCATGACAGTTTCCACGCAAAAGATGTCAGTGCTAGAAACAAGGGCAGTAGTGTTGCAAACATAGGATGTGCTTAGAGCCAGTGTGATGGCTCAGTGGCTAAGGCTTCGGACTGCAAAAGGCAAGATCCAAGGTTCGAATCCCCACTGAGCGAACAGTCGGTACTTTGCTCGTTGAATAAAGTTACACACAGGCTGCAAGTCCATGTGAACTGGTGTTGTTAAAAAAAAAAAAAAAAAAAATACAAGTGATATGTGAATTGACATTGCATGGTAGATTGTTTAGAAAAATGAAAAAAAAGAAAGGTCTCAATATTGATCCTTGTGGCACATCTGGAGTCAATTCCATCCAATTGTAAATTATTTGTTAATGGCACAAATTGTTTCCTTCTAAAAATATATTAAGAAAAAGAGCCAATACTGCGCTATTTAGGCCACATGCATTAATTTTACCTAGTAGAATTAAGTTTACACAAACACCTTGTGTTCAACCCAACATACCGCAATTCATCCAGCAAACCTAACAAGATTCATGACATTATTTATAGCCACTAGATGTTATACAACCGTTTTTATTCTAATAATGAGTAGTTTTAACTTACACCAACAACAATGATGATGGTTTATTTTCATAAACCACCACATCAAAACAACATTTAGAGACACTACTATTCTTATATCATTCATTCTCACCAAATCGTTCACTCGCCCATTTTTCCCACTTTAAATGACAGGTTCCATTAAATTTCTCACTGTGTTTCACTTCTCAAAATCTTTACTTTGTCTTTCAATAAAGATGTGATACAAGTGAAATCTTGTCTTGATAAATATGGCGATTTATTCTTGTTTTTATGATAAAAGGAAATAGTACATTTCCTTTTCAAGTTCCACTTGCGTAACTTCAATAGCTCTTAAATAAGTAACGAGTTTTGTTAAAATATATTCCTAAAGTACCATGGATGCTTTAGACAAGCTATACCATGGTAGTGAAATAAATGTTGGAGGTTTTCTACAAATATTCCACAGAACATAATGTTTATAAAGCTACTTCAAATCACATTGTGTCCCTTTCTAATAATTACCAGATTAAATTTACTGGAGAGAAAAGAGTTAACTCGGATTCCTTTACTCTAATGAGAGAAAAGATGGCGTCAATTTAAAACTACCTCGGTAACATAGGACATTTAATACTTAAATAAACACTACTACTTATTTAATTTAAAGCTCTATTATCATATAAATCATAAAGAAATTAACAAACCTGACAGAAGGCCTGTACTCTCGGCGGTCCCTTCCACGGCTTTCTAAATGATGACGATCAGGACTTCTCATCCTTCGAGGTGGTGAATGTCGAGAAATAAGAGGGGGCGGTGGGGGAGAGTGACGATGTGGAGATCTTCCTGGCATAGTCCTTCTATAATTATAAAAGAACTAAGATTACAAAATTTAACTATAAATTTAAACTAAGTCATAAAATTTGAAATAATACTTAAACTTTTATACTTATTCAAATTTAGTTCCTTTAATGTATAAAATATCAGCTGATAATAGTAAATTGTAATACCTGTAATCAATATTGTACATCACTTTACAGACTTCAAAATGCAGATACACAGCAAACCACACTGGTGGATCCCCCATGGCATCTCATTACATGAGGTGGGGGAGGTGTAGGGGAGAGGAAGAGATATAAGTTAATTTGAATCAACAGCACCTCACAAGAACCTGTAGTGCTTGGACTAGTTATTTTTTCTTATATAATAATCTTAATAACTAATTGTAATTACAATTTTAAAAATGTTTGTTTTTTCAGTCCAATTTGTCTTTATTCTTGAAAATATTTACATAATATACAGTTGAATAGTGTGAATTTGAAAAATAAATAGTAAGTAACCTAATTCTTATACGTTATCAGCGGTTCCCAATCTAGGGATCGCGAGCCGTTCGGAAAGGAGTCTCGAGATGTATACAAATAATAGTGAACTATGTACTTAATATTAGACAGCCATCGGGAGTTCTAAATTAAATAACTTTGTACATTTACAAGATATCAATACATTTTATAGATTTTGTCAAAACAAAACAGATTCATTTAATAATTTTTATGTCTAATTGTTGATACATTAAAAAAAAAAAAAAAACTTAGTGAGGAATATGGGCCTGCTTTTTGTTAACAATTTTCTTATAATTTGGTCCAGTTGATTTCTTGCCTTGGATTTAATGTTGACCAATATAGAAAATCTGAGTTCGCAGAGGTAGGAAGGATGTTGCAAAGGGCATGATGATTCTTAGTACCGCTGATGTTAAGCTCGGATACTCAGCTCTGTAGCCAGAACTTGTTAACATCTTGGATGCTGAATGACAGTTGCAAAGTCTAGTCACAGGATAGCTTGATAAACTTGTCATGAATTAGTAGGTTTAATTTTGCCTCGTTCACAGCCTGCTCGTTGAAGGGGTTAAGTACCCAGTTTTAACTGAAATGTTGATCCTCGGAGTAGCTAAGAATCTGCTCTTATAAACCTTGCAAGTGAGTAGTAACCAATTTGGACAGGTTGTTAATGTTGGGATAATCTTCATCATTTTAATCAAGGGATGTGATGAGCTCATGTCAGTTTAAAGTTTTCAAATATTTTCTTCTCAACCCTGGTTGACAAAGTGGCTAATTTCCTTAAAAAGTAATTGACTTTGTCTTTTTGTGCAAAAAGTATGGTTTTGTCTTTTCCTGTCAAGGAAAAGTTGAGATCATTCAGATGATGAAATATGTCCGCTAAGTAAGCAAATTTTAACAGCCATTCATTGTCACTAAATAAAACCGGCGAGGTCTTTGTTTGCGACTTGAAAAAAAAATGTCTTAAGCTCAGATCAGAAAGCGAATACTCAAGAAAACACTTCAAACTGTAATGGCCAGCTTTTTAAAAAATTAACCAACTTAACAGTTTCGTTCAGCACTGTTTGAAACTCACTGGGCAGTGGGCAGGATCTTGGTATTCAATGCCTGGCAGCGAAGAAATCAATAAACCCAACATTGGCCCTGACCAGAGGGCTTGGACAGGTGACCATCTGAGCGATCTCGTCCTTGCACGTAGCCCGTGTGCTCGGTGGTGGTTCGGAAGTCACTCTTAGTCCCCACGTTAAGTGTTGGAGAGGGCTTCTTAGCCCTAATTACGCCTGGGTAAACAGGGTGTCTAGTACACTTTTTTAAACAAATACCCTGACCGATCCCTGATTTCATAAGAAATGTTCCTGACTCAAAATCAACATAGTCACATGTACGTCTATTTAGTTTAATAAATTATATACTATCATATACATACCGGTATATTGTTATTAACAGTTAATTACAATTAATTACAAAAATATCATTTCACAATATATTTTTATTGATAGGATGATTAAATTCAAAACTATTACAGTTATTCTTTTTAGACTACTTTAAAAAATTCGATGTAGAATTAAAAAAATATTTGTAACTAGCCTTGAATAAAAAACAAATATACCTTTTATTCTATTGTTAAATTATAACAACTTTCAGTCCTTTGAAAAACGGCAGTACATTATAATTTCTCCAAAACCAGCATAAATTATAGACATACAACCTATTTAAGTACTAATCAGAAAATGTTTTTAGTAAGTTTTAAACTTTTAGCGTTATAAAACTAGTTGTATGAGGTCGAACAAGCATAAGCAAAGTAATTAAGTAGCTTTTTAAAAATTTAGAATATTAAATAGCGTGTAACATTTATTTATAATTAGTACTGAACAAAGTAAAGGATTTTTTGTACCACACCCAGGTATATAGTGATTTATAAATGAATAATGAACAGTAAACGTTACAAATCACAACACACTGATTTTCTTGATAGGATTTTCCAGGTTTTGTTTCAAATTCCTTGGTTTTTCCAGATAATTTAAAATTCCCTGACTTTTCCAGGTTTTCCCCATTTTCCCTGTTGCTGGACACCGTGGTGACATAAGACGATCTTTAACTTTAACCCAAGTGACATTAGGCATGACAGTTCCATCCGTCTCACGAAACTGCTGTCTTTCCCAGTCATTATTTCTTTAGCACCACCAATGCATATTGATTTACACTTTTGAAAGTCAATTTGAAGCAAATCGGTTGCAGACATGAACATTTTAAACACTTCGTTACCTGTTGCGTGGTCAGGCAAAGGTCTGCAAAATAAAATGACTTCTTCCACATTACCGTCAATCTCAAAGCGAACAAAGCATATAAACTGCGCCTAACTTGACACCTCCGTAGATTTTGTTTTCAAAATTTTAAATTTTGTTTTTCAATTTTATATCTTGAGTTATTTTGATAATGGGCCACCTCACCGAATTGTTCGACAGAAGGATGGTGGAAAACTTCATCCGGGCTGATCAGATTTGAAACCATATCCTAAGTAGCAGGTAGAATAAGCTCTTCTGCAATGTGTGTCGTTTACCTTTCTTTGCTATTTGTAAAGCCACTTGGTACAATGCTAGCAAAGCACTTTTGCTCATATTATTTCTATTGAACTGAACTATTGAATTACTCTGGTAATCTGAAGCGGTTAACTTACATTCAAACAAATCTACTGGCTTATCTTTAAAACTGGGATGTTTACTTTCTAAATGCGAATCATCTTGGAAGGTTTTGTACTATAGGCCAATAACAACTCGCTGCAAATACCACACTGTGGCTGAATTCTGATCACCGTAAATCCATACTTAATATAACAGTTTCTATACTTTTTTACCTTTCCTCTCTTCTGTTCATGATCATCACGGGTAGTCAAAGGCCCTGCACGCTTAACAACTTCAGGCTTATCCATAGTTAGAACAAAATCAAACAATACGCGAGCGGATAAAACACAAGACACGTATGTACTTGAGCCACTGCTTAACTCGAACTGGATGATCTCCACCCCTCCGCCACTGCCAGACTTATTAACCACTCCACCTTTGAGCGACTATGTTGTGAACTAATTTCTCCTCTCCCTCCACTCAAAGCCAGCTGCACTCTTTCAGCCAGTTCCTACTCACCACGCTGCAAGTTATCGTTATCTTTAGGGGGGTCGCAGCTAGAACATGGACTAAAATGGGTCGCAGAAAGAAAAAGTTTGGGAACTGCTGTTTATATTATTAACTTATAACACCAAAATGATAACTAAACAAAAAAAATTGTTTAATTTTTGCACTTTTATTGACCTAACAAAACATAGCCTAACTTATCCTGATTGTATATTTACTCAACAAATATTTGTAATTTGTGTTAAATCCGGATGCCTGGCCTTCATGACATCCTGCCAGCAGTCACTCTAGCAGGGATATAGTTTTAAACAGTTTTCGTGGTTAATAGTTTGCGTAGATAATAATCACGTAATAGTAGTTTTTCCGTTATATCTTCAGAAATAATTGTTTTAGATCAAATTCGTATTCACAACACAAAAAACATGTCAAAAATACTAAAATACATTATCCAAATGGAATAAATGGAATATAAAGCATATCTCAAGAAAATATATCCAATTCTTGGCCTATTTCTGCCAAAGTTTTCAAATTTTTAATAGGCCTAATAACTAATAATTGTTACAGATTATAACTAATTATAATAATTTTCGAACTCGTAGGCCTAGCCTATGTAACTTAAAAATCATATCAATTAAAAAAATATGGTTAAAATAGGCCTATCATTTAAATTAATACTATTAATAATTTTTAAATATTACACATAGTAATGGTTTTTCTAAATTTTTGGTAAAATCTGTGGTATTTATGCACTTTCTAGACGCCTCGCAAATTTTGACTTTTTTATTAACGGTGGGTAGAATCAGATCAATATTTTATGAGAAAACGCTTTTTAGTCTGTATAAATAGCATTTTATACAGATATTTTGAAAATTCTAAATTAAAAAAAAAAAAATATTATTTTTCATTTTATCTAATTTATTTTTTGTGACTTCATTTTTGAAGTCTGTTTTTTTCGTGGCTGTTAAGTGCTGAACACGAAAATTAATTTGATTGAAAAATTGATTAATATATATATATATGTTCAGCATTAAAAACAAGTAAGAAGTAAAAAGTTGTTTTTTTTAAATTTTGTTGTAAAAAAACGAGTTTTCTGGGCTAACATCATCCTTCTCAATAATTATACTAGTGGATTAGTAGTTGACAAAAATATAAAGTACAATCTGCATATTGACTAGGTGTTTTGGAGGATGAGCAGCAGAATCTTCGTTTTGTGTAGACTGTCTTGTTTTGCAAACAGATTAGCTGCATATTATGGATGTGTTTTTTCTCATATGGTATATATTATCTTCCAATATGGGGTACCGAATCCTCTAATACAAGTTATGTCTTCAAATTACAGAAGAATGCATTGAGAACCTCTTGGGGTTTAAGTAAGTCTCAATCATATAGAGGAAAGTTTCAGTCCTTTAACATATTGACTTTCCTTTGTTTGTACATTCTGGAGGCTTCATTTCTTTTACAACTAAATATTCATCTTCACCCTCCTCAAACAAAACTAACTTATAACCTAAAAATTTTAATAGAGTACCTATCTCGCAATACCATACCACTTTTTTTAAACAGCAAGTTGTTGGAGCATGAATAGATCTATTCAACCACCACATAACAGACACTTAGTTGATATTTTAGATAAAAATGTTTTTATAGTAGCCTAGATACATAGCTAAAAAACAAAAATATGATCATTTTTTCATTGGAAAAACTGAAAAAATTATAGAACATTATAAAAAATTATAGCCTTATCAGCCAACAGAAGTTGCAAGATACTGACATACTAGTAAGTTTTGATGTAGAATCATTGTTCACTAAGGTTCCAGTGCCTGAAACAATTGAAATAATCAAGGAAATTCTTAACAACGATTTAGCAGAGCTAGCTGAACTATGCCTCACATCAACTTATTTCTTCTTCGATGGGAAGTTCTATGAACAAACTGAGGGGGCAGCTATGGGATCACCTCTATCACCAGTTGCAGCTAATCTTTATAAGGAAATATTTGAAAAGAAGGCACTTGAAACGTCTGATTTGAAACCAAAGGCATGGTATCGATATGTAGACGATGTTTGGGCTGTGTGGCCACATGGTAGAGAGAGATTGGATGATTTTCTGCACCATATAAATTCTATTCACTCTAATATCAAGTTCACAATGGAAATCGAGAATAACGGAAGTCTGCCTTTCCTTGACGTTTTAACTGTGAGAAAAAGAGATGGACGAATAGGCCACTCGGTATACCTGAAACCTACACATACCAATAGATATTTAAATGCTGCTTCCCATCATCATCCGGCACAGAAGAATGCAATTTTAAACACTTTAATCAATCGAGCCATTCACATTTCAGACCAAAATAGTTGGAAGAAAGAAAGACAAATATTACATTCAACATTAAAACAGAATGGATATTCAGTTAGAGAAATCAATAATATTATTGGAAAACAGTTGAAGAGGAAAGAACAATACAATAGAGTAGATACAAGACAAGAAAAGGATACCTCAAAAAAGGCGTATCTACCTTACATAAAGGTAACAACGGAAAAGATTGGCAGGCTATTAAGTAAAGAAAATATAAAAACCATTTACAAGCCACCGAATAGATTAAAGAATTTTCTGAGGCCAGTCAAAGATAAAATTCCACTAGCTATGCCTGGAGTATATGAAATACCTTGTAGTTGCGGGTCAGTCTACATAGGGGAAACCAAGAGGTTAATTTCCACAAGAATTAAGGAACATATAAGGCATACTAAGAATGAAGATACGGAAGTCTGCTGTTGCTGAACATAGCACAAAAAGTAATCATGGAATTTTATTTGACAAAACTAAAGTCCTTGCCAACATCCCACATTACTACCCGAGAATCGTAAGGGAAGCCATAGAAATATATAAAAGAAGAAATAATTTTAATAAGGATGATAGTATACGGCTGCCAAAGACATGGGAACCCATTTTAAGTAAATTGAAATAAAATGGAAGTCAGCCATATTGATTTTTCGGCCAATGACCGTAGGTCACGTGGGTCGTGCCTCCGCCCCCCTCTCCAGCATACCTGCCAACCAGTCCCCACCCCACCACCTGTTATAAAGCTGGAAGGTCACTTGCCGATTTCAGTCTCAGAGAAACCACTGAGGATGCCACATCACAGTATGGGCGAAACGTCTGGTCATCTTGTAAATATTGTAGATAGTACCTTGACGCGGTTGTCACCGGAAACTGTAGATTCTAGTTATGACACCGGCCGCTTAAGCCTAAGTTCTAAGATAACCAAGATGTCTTCAAATACAAGACTAAATGGAACTATGAAAAAGATGGACAAATAGAGATAAAATTTTAAGCTTAAAATATAACGTACTGAATAATAAATATAATATAAATAAATAATATGAAAAATAAATAATAATGAACAAAATAATAATGAAAAACATTTGGTAATTAAAAGCTCTTTCTTGCCACATCTGAAAATATGACGACTTCTTGTTGAAAAAGTGGTAAAATATGAGTTCATATCTCTTGATGAGGTTGATTTCATTGTAGAAAACTAGTTTTTTACTGAAAAATAAAAAATAATTCTTTTTATAGTTAAAAAGCAACTTTATGAAAGTTTTTTTTCATTCCACGTGTTTTTTTTATGCTGAACACAAATATATAATTGGTTTTGCAGTAAAACTATTCTTTCAGCCTGAAAAATGCATTTTTTATGGCCCTACCTAACTTATCCTAGTTGTCTATTTACTCAACAAAAATTCGTAATTTGTATTAAATTCGAGTATTTGGCCTCAGTGACTGGCCGTCACTCCGGCAGGAATGTAGGTGAATTAGGTTTTCGTGATTAATATTTGGTATAGGATATAATGATCACGTAATAGCCGCTAATCACGATTCGTCACGAAAGCAGTTTTTCTGTTATATCTCGAGAAATATTAGTAATAGACCAGTAGTTTTCAAATTTGTAATCAGAAAAAAATTACATTTAGAGGATTAACATACCATTTAAATTAACGGAAATGTTAAAAATACTAAAAGTTGTGACTTTTTTTTCGATAAAATATTTTGTTTAATTCGTAACTTGCTTAAATTCGGGTGTTTAGCCTCCTTGACACCCTGCTGGCCGTGACTCCGGTGTGAATATAGGTGAACTTGATTTTTGTGGTTAATAGTTGTTGTATATAATGAATGATTGCTTAGTGGCCGATAATCTAGGTTCGCCGATAATCTAAAGTAGTTTTCCATTATATCTCGAGAAATAATTGTAACAGACCAAAATAGTTTTCAAATTTATATTCAGCACAAAATAATATACTGAAATAAAAAGACGATTAAAATACCATTAATCAACAGAAATATGACAGAAAAACTAAGTTGTGACATTTTTTTCAAATTTGTGGATAAAATATGTGATTTCCGAGGATTAAAAAACAGGTCTCATGAAAATACAGCCAATTCTAAACCCCCTTTTCAAGCAAAATTTTCCAATTTTTCGGTGAAATGAAACTGCATAAATACCAACATTTATATTGATCTACCTATACTCATTTAAGATTATTGGCAGGCACTAAACAAAAGCATAACAAAAAAAATGTTACATACCGATTGACCGACGGATTGCGGAATGAGTGATTATTTACTGCCGTGCCTTTAATCACTTGGAAGGTTACTTTAGTGTTAATTAACATTTAAATAGCATAAAAATCCATTGCAGTATAGACTTAGTACATTGACAGGTGTAGGGTTAAATGCTTTGTGTAGTCTAGTCTAGTTACCAATGTTGACGTTTGTAATGCAATGTGATGTAGGCCTATTTTTAATCCACAATAAAGTAGCCTATATGTTCATAAATTCATATTTTCACCATTTTTTCAACCAGAGACTGTATCTTCAAAGACTTTTCGACAGGATTGAATCCAACCATGTAATTTCTGCAGAACAAAAAACTTATCTTTTTAACCCTCCAACTGATGACCAACGGCATAGCCGTTCATTAAACTGTTTGTAAACTGATAAAGACGGCACAGCCGTCGGTCATTTTTCCACTGTTATTTTACGCAAACGGCTTAAAATAGATAAAAGTAACTTAAACCAGTGTGATCCCCTGTTCATAAAGAACAATTTCATATCATATAGTCTATATTTGCAAAATATTCTAACAGCTGATTTCGATTTTCAAAGGCCATGCACCTGTCTTGGCTGTCGGCGCGCGCATCCGAGCGTGACAGCTGTTGCACACAAAGGCTTGTTACTACGCAGCTTACAGTTGTGTTTTGTGTTGTGTTTACTGTTTATTTAGTGTGCTAATGTAGCAAGCAAGTCAAGAAGACGTACCACTTGTACCAAATGAAAAGGGAGATGGTGGCCATTTACTTGAACATTTACCTGGGAAAAACTAACGGATTTGTGTTGTTTGTGCCAAAGACCCAATTGTAAAAAGAAAGATAAGTGTATTCTGGTGTCCTAGCTGCAACTGTGGTATACATCCCACGTGTTATCACAAGTTGGAGCACTATCCTAGGGCTACACATTCTGGGAGAAGGAAAAGGGTAGAATCCAGTGATTCGGACTAAAAAAAGTTGTACATAGTTTTAGTTTTTATGAAAAAACAAGGAATCTGTTGTAAATAAGTGTATTTATGTAATAACATTTTTTATTCATCGTAAAATTGTGCATATTTAGTGTATTTGAAGTTTCTGTTTTGCTCATGTGGTAAAAAAGTTAGAAACATAGAAACTTGAAAAAAAAAAGTTAAAAACATAGAAACTTGAAAAAAAAAGGTTGTTTTACAAACTTTCTTTTTCAACTTGATGTGAAAAATTTCTGAACAGAGGAAAGTTCAATTTTTATATATTTATGTATATCTACGGTTTATGAAAAAAGAAAATGATATGTATAACATAATACTTAGCTTGTAGGATGTATTTTTAAATAATTTTTGAAAATAATGATGCACGTGGCTATAAAATGGCTTATCATTCTGGAAGTTTACTACTATCAGTTGGAGGGTTAAAATTTCGACTAAGCCTACTGTAGCTAATTCTTGGCCCATTTCCGTAAGTTCTGAAATTTTGTTTGGTGGTAAGAAACTGAATAATAGGCCCTAACACAAAAGCTGGTCAAAATGGTTATTGGTAAGGGCCAAGCCTAATTAAGCCTAGCCATTTTTATAGGGATGGGCCTAATATAAGAGGGGCAAGGAAAATTCGAATTTGATTATTAGGCATAGCAGTTAGTAACCACATTTTGAATATGGCGTGTTTTTAACGGAGAGTTCAGATTTGAAGTCAATTTCCCTCAATAATTAATAAAATGCAACAATTAATAGCATTCAAGAAAGCTCTTAACTTATTAGCCGGCAATAAAATCAATGTTTCGTATCAGACAAAAAGCCATAAAGAATGTACAGTCCTAGAAATATATTTATTTATAACAGATGATTACCTTTATAGTCGACCTATAATATCATTTACTATTGCAACAAACAATTCAACGCAAACACAGAAGTCTAGCAGCAATCCACTCAATAAAATAAAATGGCGGTTGTGGACGTGATGTGATGTAAGTGGAGAGAGACCAAACATGAAGAAGAAGAAATGGAAGTATTTAGGCCAAAGCTAAAGTTGAACAAAAACAATCTACTGTCAGCACAGAAATAATTTTTACCGCTTGCCCGAGTTTGAAGGCTAGTTACTATAAAACTAGGAGGACTATAACAAATTCAATAACACTATTGAATTCCTAGTTTAAATGTTTGCTATGACATGTGCATTTTACATCTGTCATAATTAAAGTTTTAAAATTGCTATCATAGTTGATAAAAAAGTATTGGAATTAATTACTTGGTCATGTTGTAATACTTTTGAAATGTGTAGTGGCGATACATCAATTTTATATGCGTAAGTAAATTTATCAATTTTAAATTTATTTAAATACTTTTAAAATTTTGATTGATCAATTTAAAATCACTGAATGTATTTTATGGCCTATGTATATCGTATGGCTTTTATAGGCCAGCTACCAAATTGATACCAGATTTTAAAATTAGACAAATAAAAAAATATCTATATAAAATAAAATCTACAGTACAAATTCAAATTTCCAGTAGTTGCAACTTCCCACCATCGTGCGAAAGTGACTCAACAACATAGACCATTCCTTAATCCTTACGAGGAAGGTTCATTCCACCAATGACGGCATTGGGTCTGATAAAAAAAACTTGCTTCGACCGAGACACATATCCCAAGTTAACGCTGAGTAGGTTTTTGGCGAAAATTCGTTTGAGAATAACCTTAAAGCTAGTCAATGAGGTGGTTTTCTAGATTTAAGTCACCCTGCATGTTTTGCGATATCTTGAAAAATGGGGATATTCGGAGTAGACATATCTTCATTAAACTCTCAGAGAAGTGCCTATTTGCGTCTTATATTCGGAGAAGATATGTTGCACAACACTGGAAGCTATGGAAGAGGGGTTGCTAAGAGGAAGCCCCTGAAAGCTCTCATTGCTCTATTAGAGGTTAATTGTATATCAACCTCTCATACATGTTTATTGTTATGCCACACAGTAGCACACTATTCAGAAGTGGATTAAACCAGAGACAAAGCTGTATTACGCAGGACTTGTGAATTTCACTGAACTTACTCATGCACATAAAATTAATGTATCGTAACTATACATTTCATAAGAATTACAACAAGATTCAGTTATTAATTTTACGACCTCTTAAAGCTGAGTAAATGTTATTCAAGGAAAATGACAACTTTTTCCCTTAAAAAGTTAAAATTCTTAAATTTATTAAACTTATAGAAAACATTCCTGTAAACCTGGTATTAAAATATAAATGCAATAAATTAACGGGGTTGTAGTAATAACATTGTAAGGCTGACGCACAGCAAAAACTAGTTCAAATTTAGGTACCATTTTGTTTATTCATTTTGTTTTATTAGCCTCCAGAACTGTTATATTATAGAAATAATATAGGTTAAGTTACCTTTTTTTTTTCCGTCAACAGTTCTTCTTTCATAAATGTGCTATGTACATTTCAAAGCGTAGAGCTTCATCATCAGGCTTTCCAAAAACGTCACAAATGTTTTTAATGTTTAGTATGTAAATGTGACGTTTTTGGAAAGCCTGATGATGAAGCTCTACGCTTTGAAATGTACATAGCACATTTATGAAAGAAGAACTGTTGACGGAAAAAAAAAAAAAAAAAGGTAACTTAACCTATATTATTACTATTTTGTTCCAACTTGGATAAAACTCAATAAAACTGTTAATATAATTTAAAAACGCACATGTCTTAACGTAAAATTATACAAGGAAAACAATGGTGAGATGTGATGTTTCAAAAGCTTCTTAGTTTCATAGAAAACAACCTTTAATCTCGGTCACACTTAATTTCTATGCCGATAGGAAGTTTAATAACTTATGCTTTTGGTAAAAAATAATACAGAGTGAACCGGTACAGTCCCTTAATCACCAGCTATAGCTTTTTTTATTTTATCCAACATGTATTTCGATTAATAAGGTTTACCCATTTATAGAAACAGGTTCTTATAACTGCAATAAAAATTGTTCCGATGGAAACGTCCAACATACATTTAAGAAATAAACGTTTGTAAGATATATATTCATATGGTATATATATATATATACCATATGAATTTATAGAAACAGGTTCTTATAACTGCAATAAAAATTGTTCCGATGGAAACGTCCAACATACATTTAAGAAATAAACGTTTGTAAGATATATATTCATATGGTATATATATATATATATATATATATATATATATATATATATATATATATATATATATATATATATATATATATCATATCTGATCAATTTCTATTGAACCCACAGATACTGTTTTGCAATGGAAATAAAATCAAAGTCCATGAAATTTTGTATTACTTTTCCTTATACAATTGCTAGTATAATTATTACGTTTCAATAAAAGTAAAAGTGTTGCTTAATTTCTCATAAACCAGCTACATACAATTTTAGGTATTCTATAAAGAGCGCATTAGTCCAATGTAATTTTCTGATTATAACCATTTGTCAAATTAATCTTAACAATTGATACTATACAACAGTATCGACGTAAAGTGTTCCAGATGAGTTTGAATGTATGCAGACCTAAAAAAGGCTGATTCTTTGTCTCTTTAGACCTCTTGCCTCGCTCGTTGTTTATAATTCATGGGCTTCACCTTAATCTTAAAGGTAAACATTATTTGGCCAACTTGCTTCTCAAAGCTTTAAAAGTACCGTCTGACCATAACGTACCTTATCATTCTCTGGATTCTGCTGTCCATTCTTCGACACTCCAATCATGGGCCTCCTCCAATTTATCCGACCATGCAAATTTATCAGACCAATTCAGTTCTGGTCCAGTGATCCAAAACCCACACCTTTTTCAATAAAGTTTTTTAGACTAGCCCAAAAATCTTCCAGAGTCCCTTGAACACATTATTTCGAGGGGGTGTGGATAACCAACTTAAAATGCGAACAACTTGACTGTATTAGAAGGTATGTGAACTCTCATCAGTTTCCATGAAAAATAGAGAACACAAAGTTTTATTAATGGTAAAAACCACATTCACATCAACACAGTGAAGCATTTAGATCTTATTTATAAATGCTTAAATAAGTATGTCGTTCGCCATGCTACAATTAAAGTCAAGGTTGACTTAAATATAGACCTCTCCCGTGACTCATATGATGCTAGACAACGGATAACTATCTAATTTCTGTCTTGGTCTGTCTAATATCATTGTAGCTACACCAGAGAGACACAAGGGTCCAAAACCCGTATAGATAAAATTCGTGATAACAGACATGGAGCCCTGTATACTATTTTCTACGGTTATAACGCATTACACAAACTTAGCTGATTATAACAATATCAAGCTTGCCCTCGCACGATCACCCATCACTTGCAAAAAGTTGTTTTACAAAATTTATAAGAACTGTTGTCCAATAAAATAAAACTTTGAAACTTGAAAAACAGACATTCAATTTAATAACCAACTACCTAATAAAGTTCCATTGATGTTGAATCACGGCTTTTCTATGGACACAGTTTTAAAGTTAAAATTTGTATACAAAGAATGCAAAAAACCGACATTTTTCGTTTTAATTAAACTATAAATATACATGATCCTACATGATCCAACAATCTGTTATTGATATCAATCAACACACAATGAGTTGATAAACATGTTAAAAACAAGTTTATGGCAATCGATTTCATTTGTGCGAGCATCCAAACTCGAGTCTCCAAACTTTTGTTATGGAGAGTAACTAGAATATACATTTTCCGTTGAAAACCGCTTCACCGGAAAATGTAGATTCTAGTTATGACACAGGCCGCTTAAGCCTTAGTTCTAAGGTTATGGAGAGTAGTTGCATTTACAATATACGCCTACTATCGGCGCAGAAATTATGTGCACCTGAGTTTGAAAGTTGTTTCTAAGGAGTTCCTTAGAACTCCTTAGAAGTAACGTTATACGCCAACTTAGTTAAGAGGCCTACAAAAAATCTAATCAAACCATTGTTGCTATGTTTGATTGTACGTTACGTTATTAAATATGCATTAAAAATGTTATTACTATAATTTTAATAATATTTACCCTAGTTGAAACAAAAAAGTACCAGAATTTAACTAGTTCTTACTGTAGATCAAATTCATACCATTAATACTAAAAATCCGTTAATTGTACCGCATGTATATTTTAATATCTGGTTGGTAGGAATGTTTACTATAAGTTTTATAAATTTTAGAATTTTAACTTTTCGAGAAAACATTGTTATCAATTACCTGAAACGTTGTTTTCTTGGCTTCTATATTTCGTAAATTAATTACTTGGCCTTGTTGTAATCCTGATTTTATGTATAGTTACGATACATTACTTTCATATGTGTAAGTAAATGCAGTGATTTTATATTGATTTAAATCAATTTAAATTTATCACTCTAAAGTTATATTGAATTGATTTAAATCTATTTCTATCAACCAGTTGAAAATATAAGTATGATACATTAACGGTGTGTTGCGTAATAACGGTGTATATTTGATGTACATTGAAAAATTCCAGTACATTTTTACAACTAGGATAAATTATTAAAACCTGTAATAAAATTACAAAAATGTATATTTCATAACGTACAATTAAATGAGGAAAGCAATGGCGTGATTAGATTTTTCCTAAGCATCTTGGTTCCTTAGAAAACACCCTTCTAACTCGGATATACATAATTTCTGCGTCGACAGTAGTCAATGGTCAAATAGTTTAATATTTATTTAATAATACAATGTACTAATAAAATACATACACGAACGTTTTATTAGTAATTGAATTGGCCCACACATACGGGGTCTAGTACAATGTAACAAAGTTGTTTGCTGTGCAACTTTTCTTAAATTGACTTTGTACTGTAGAATAATTTATAAAGATGACCTTTCATTTGTGATATTCAGTTTACCGACGGGTCAATCAGTTTACCGAAAGAACGCATATCATCTCATCATAAATCAATTATTTACTTTTATTGAACATCAAGGGATACGTTTCTTTGTGAGAAAGATTTCATTTGTGTTATTATCTTGTAGTTTTTGTTATTTTTGAGAGATAATCAGAGGATTATTACTAAGATTATAATTAAGGCCGTAGCTTTAAATATATAACAATTAACTCAGCTTCAATTTACTAAAATATGGTTAGCACAAAAAATTTATCGGTGCGGTCAATTTAAAAGACAGGTTTTTATAACTGAGTTGCTATTGTATTGGTTCTATAAGTTTTTGTGCTTTTTCATAATTTTAAACAATTACTTGCAACATGTTCTTATTTCCACAGGACTTCTGTTTTAGAGGTTTCCTTGGAAGTGTGCGGGGATCAGGCAGCAATATCTTGGGTGGTCTTTCTTCAACAATGTAGGACACGGCACAACCCCAATAAAGTGCGTTGACGTCGACTTCCCCCACACCTGCAAAGTTGAAGGGGTTGGTGCGTCTGTGGCCTATTAAGGGGTGGTCGACCATCTTGGATCTAACCTCCATAATACCAATGATAAACAGATTTTAAATATTATACGATAAATTTATGTTTGGTCTGTCATTTTGTAGGCATTTTGTTAATAACAATTAAGAATTCTTTAAATTCTAATTTTCATTCTTAAAATACGAGACTTTAAAGGTGGTATAAGAGTCGAACAGTCTAAATATAGTATCTTACAACAAATTGTTTTATATTACAACTACCGTTCATTACCGGATATAATTATATCATTGTCTCATTATAAATCAGCCTCACTCTGGATGAATACCTCGATAAAATTAATATTTTAAATGTAACTTGGGAACGCCATAACTAATGTTAGAATTAGAGCCCGGATAATGCATTAACATTGTTGTTATGCTTATACATTATTTTTCGTCTTGAATTGTTATTTAAATATTGTTATAGCTATTTATGTATTGAATTGTATGAAATGTATATTTCGCTTTTTTAAATATTTTATGGCATTATGATATTTCCTATCATAGATTATATATATTTAATGCTTTATATTTTTAGGTTATAGTTTATTTTATTGTACAAATATTGAGGTCTGCCCATGCACTGCTTATGAGTTTTATAACAATTAAGAATCTTGAATATTATAATCAAGAATGTTGATTGCTTAGTATATTTGTTTTGTTATTTCATTATATATTGTAATACAAGTGCAAAAATTGTAATATTTTCAAAGATTAGTTAACATGCCATTCTAAAAAATTATAGATTAAGCATTTATTCTATAATTTGCAAAATTTAAATCGTTAAAACGGCTTTAGAAACAACGTTTTAAAGACTTACCAGTTCTGCTTTTCACAGAGAATAGATTCAAGCTGGAAGGAAGCAAAGCGGAAGACAAGCTCTCATTTGTTACTCATTGTGTAGCAAAATAATTAAACGTAATTTTTTAATCTGCAAATATACATTTATGTAATAGTTTGTTAGTAATATATAGCATATTATTTATTTATTCTGCATATTATATTGTATTATACATGTATACTATTGAGAAGTTATCGTTATTCCTTTGATTGTAGATGCATCAATTGAGAAAGCTCTCGCTCTTGATTCCATACGACTCCATTCCACTAACTCTGTTTAACTACTGATATGTAGAATAAATTATAAGGTATAAATAAAAGAATTTGTTATTTTTATAAAATAAAGAAAGAAAATGAGTATTATATTTGCTCCCTTTGTTAAAAATAATAGTATTTTTGCTGGAATTATTTAATTAATTTCATTGTGAATTGAATACAAATTTAAAAAATATATAGTGAAAGGTCAATAATATATCTTTAAAACTCGTAAAAATGAATTACAACTGAGTTAATATTATATTGCTTTCAATATTTTGCTCTAGAGAGGGGAAAAGTAAGCCTAACTTTGCCTGGCCCACTTTCTCTGCTAATATATAGAATAAATAACTTCTTCACCCGTTTCCGCACGTTCTTGCTACGAGTGAATCATAATAACACTGATACTGCAGTATTACATTTTGTCAATACAGTACAAGTAAACGTCACACAACACAAATTTATTACAATATAAGCACAAAATGCACAAATATACTACAATACAAGCACAAAATGCACAAATATTATGGTGATCGATTTCGGTGAACCACGCTCACCTTCCTCAGACCAGAGGGATTCACAAAAGAATCCCTTTTTTTGTGAATCCCACAAAGGGGATGATTCTTTTGTGAATCCCTATGGTCTGAGGAAGGTTCACCGAAATCGATCACCATAATATTCGTGCATTTTGTACTTGTATTGTAATATATTTGTGCATTTTGTGCTTATATTGTAATAAATTTGTGTTGTGTGACGTTTACTTGTACTGTATATGTACCAACACGTATTATGCTAATTAAAAAGCTAATTTAATTTAATCAAATATATTTTCAATGAAATAATATTTGGTGAACTGTTGTGTTTGCATAAAAACTTAATTTAAAAAAAGTAACTTATTTAGATTAGCAAACACATCTCAATGGCGTTAGGGTTATTGTGCGATGGGTGGGGAGGGGAGGGGGTGGATGAGAGAAAAGCAAAAGCTGTTTGTTTGATCAAACACTTAGCTCGAGTTCATTTTCTAACTTGTTTTCGGACAGCCCAAATACATCAACTTAATTGATAACTTTCCTTTCATTCACGTAATTCACCGAAATCGATCACCATAATATTTGTGCATTTTGTGTTTGTATTGTAGTATATTTGTGAATGTTGTGCTTATGTTGTAATAAATTTGTGTTGTATGACGTTTACTTGTACTGTATATGTACCAACACGTATTATGCTAGTTAAAAAACTATTTTGTCAATAGAAAATTAAAAAAAGTTTAGTTAAGGTTATATTTACTGTTATGTTTACTGTTATATTTACTGTTATATTTACTGTTATGTTTTCATTTTACTAGTTATTTATTAATACTGTTATTAGGCGAAAATGAAAGTTAAAGAAAACGCTTTTGAACATAATATTCGATAAAATAAGCAAGATTTTTGTTACAGAAAGAATATACTTGTATCATATTAATAAAAAATAAGAATAATACAGTTTTTTGCTAAAAGAGTTAATATATTAAACAATAGCTGAACACCTAGCTTCGGGTGAGAATACAGTTAAACAATTTTCACAATGCCCAAAAAAATACATGAACTGTCGAAAACGTTTGGATGCAAAATGATCACTTTTATTAAAAAAATATAAAATCTTATAATAAATTGCCCAAACATAATAAACAAAACTAAACACATTATTTTTGGGATATAAATTATTGAGTTTGTCAGATCCAATGAACGTAATGTATAAACTTACGCTAGTCTGTCTACATCTAAACTGTTGTGATGTAGTTGGAATTAATTACACGACTTGTATACTATAAAAATAGTAAATAATCACATAGCAAAATTTAAATAATCATAATTATCTATGATCAAGTCGAGATCACATAATTTGTAACTAAAGTATTAGGCGTTAATTTAGATCATAAAATATCAAGGACTTCTCAAATTAAGCAAACCAAATACAATTAGTGTTCAATAAAGGATTTTATCAAATCGTGAAGAGAGCTATATTGACCCAACCATACACGTAGGGCGGTACTTAAATTATACGTACAGTGGTTTTTACCCAACTATTCACCCACACAGGTACATTGGTATTGTTTCTTATACAATTTTGTATTGTTTCTCTGGAATAAAGATTATTTTAAGCTACTATCAGCCTTCATAACTTTTCATTTGAAATATAGAACAGAGGCATCACGTTTGACTGTTGGTAAGCTCAGTTGTATTTCATACCTATGGCTGGGTCATTTACATCAGCCATCCATTACATAATTTACCATCAACATAGATGTTTCAACCAATGGCCCAAAGTCAATACTGGAGCGACAACCCTAGCGTTGTAAAACTGAACTTCAGCACTATCCATGAACACTTGAAGTAAACCTAAGGCTCGGACTACACGAGCGGACAAAACGCCGCCGAGTGTACGCTCCATTGATTAAAACCATGACTTCTTATGAAGTGGACTACACGAGCGGTTCTACCGCCTGGCGAAGACGCGTCAATGCGGCGGCCGACGGATCGAACGCCTCCGGAGGCGTCAAATCGGCGCGCCGATCGTCGGCTCACCGGACTACACGTAGCGGTAGGAAGCGTTTCTCCCGCGCCCCCTTCCATCCTCCCCTCAGTGGACGAGTCTATTGTTGTTATCTACACTCTACAGGCAAGTGGAATAGTGTTTGGCAAATACAACGTGTCTGGTTTCTGTTGTACTTTTTTTGGTTGTTATAATGTTTGATACCGAATTGTTTATATGTGAGGTGGAGATGCGTCCTCCCCTATATGACGTAACGTCCAAGGAATATAGCAATAGAGAGATAAAAGCCAAATGTTGGGCAGAGGTCTGCGAGGTTATGTTCAACGACTGGGTAGAAATGGATCCGGATCAGAAAGATGCGAAAGGTGAGGACCAATTATTTTTATTTTTTAGTTTTGTTTTTAACCTTTTATAGGGGGTTTTCTTGGAAAACATGATTATGTTCATGAAACTACCTTTAATCTATATAAATAAAAGTAGACTTTTGTCTGTACATTGCTTAGAATAGTAATCTTTTTGGTTTATTCCACGTTTTATACTATAGGAAAGCCAAAACGAGTCTTATCTCAACTTATGTCTGTCTGTCTGTCTACTGTTATGCTCGAGGGGGCATTTTGGTCACGCTTCTCCTCCTAAACGGGAGCACCTGTAATATTGAAACTGTTCTCCTGTATTTCCTGCATTTACGAGATGGTTTTTAGCTACCTATAAGTGGTCTATTACCTTGGGTTGTTAAAATGTAATCGTTTAAAAACCTACTTCTATGCAATATTTTTTTAGCTGTTTAACATTTTTATATAACTGTCAGAGTTGTCAGTTATTATGTAATTTAAATAGGTACATTTGAGAGAAAATTCAGTTTATTAATACAAAACTATTTCCCCCCAATTTTATGATTAAATATAACAATTTCTTCTCACCCACACACACCAAAATATGAGTCACGTGAACGTACACGGGTAACAGCTAGTGTAATCATATTTTAACTCTCTTGTATAGTACTTGAAATAAAAAACACAGTATTTTAACATCTCAGTTTAATTAATTAGACATAGTCAACTACCTGTTTATACTCTATTTATTGAAACTTCCGTATTCTGTGATGGGAGGAGTGTCGTCAACGGATAGGCAGTGGGGGGGCGTGCAGCCAATAGTGTTTAGTGTATACTACAATAACATTATTTGGGCTAACTCTCCATGCCTATGCACTTTTATACACGTGCGTCTTGCCATGGAACTGCTCCCTCATTATTAAAAAAACGGCAAAACATTTCCCGGATGTCAATTCCCTTGTTCTGACCTCCGACTGCAGCCACTCCTTCCATATCGTCTAGATCACAAGTTAAAGTGTCCTCGAAAATGAAGCCATCTCTTTTCCTAACAAAATTGTGCAGTACACAACAAGCCTGAACTATAACCGTTGCGTAATCTGGAGCTACAAGCATCGCTGAATGCAAGACGCGCCACTTGTTACTTAGGATTCCAAAGCTGCACTCAACAACACGTCTACCTCGGCAGTGTCTGTAATTGTATACTCTTTTCTGTTTTGTTAGGCCTTTTGATGGATAAGGCCTCATTAAATTCCTGCTCAACCCAAAAGCTTCGTCCCCCAATAACACATATGGAACAGGCTGTCCCACTTCAGACCCATCTGCAGCACGTAAAGGTGTAGGAGGAGGAATGTCCAGTTGACCACTCTTTAACCTCTGACCGAAGTTAGACTTGTTAAATATAGTTGGATCTCCTTCTCGCCCATAAGCACCAACATCGATTGCTGTGAAGTAGTAGTTAGCATCGCAAACGGCCATCAACACAATAGAGAAAAAGTGCTTAAAGTTGTAATGTTGAGAACCAGTCTGTAGTGGGCACCTTATTCTAATATGCTTGCCATCGACACTTCCTATACAGTTTGGAAAGTTCGTGATCTTTTCAAAAGCAACTGCCTTTTCTAACCACATGGCTTTGTCTGGAGTTGGCATTTCAGTTGGTTGCAAAACATTCCAAATAACCACACATACTTCTTTCACAATCAATCGGGTTGTCTTCCTTGAAATATGGAAATCAAATTCTAAGTCAACGAACGTCATTCCCGAAGCCAAGTACCTGGAAATAAAGAACAGCATTAATGTACAGGGTTAGGCAAAAGCATGGAACCTATTTGCATGATGCGAGGGTACGGTGTTCGAACAAGTTCGTTGTAGGATTGTGGTTTGGAAAAGGTTCGTTGAACAACTGCACAACCTGCTGATAGGATATTGTTCGAACACCGTACCCTCGCGTCATTGAAATAGTAATACGATCGTGTTCCATCTCAAATTTTAAAATGGCTGCCATTTTGGTTAGGGGTGTGATATCGACCTCCGGTTTGCACCATTTAATTTCTCTTGGTGAACCCTTTAAAACAAGGGGTCACTCGATAGCACTCGACCTCATTTAAATAGCATTATACTTCGAACAAATGAGATTTCCCCCCAGTTGTTATACTTTTGCTTATAAGTCAAAATTTGTTGTTTAATTACTAGCTGCTTACTTTTATACTTGTCACAATGTATTATCCTGCAATTTTGTTCCAGCAAAGGAATTGATGAAGAAGTGGAAGGCAATTCGAGACGCTTTTGTCAAGGACCACAGAAAAGTGACATCAGTACAAACAGGACAAAAAGCTAGTAAACAAAAGCGATATGTATTTTACGACCAGCTACAATTTTTGATTCCTCATGTGAAAGGTAATACTAACACTTCTTCTAATATACAACTGCCTATTACTGTGAGTGATAACAACCAAGATGCTAATGATACCTCCAAAGAATCTCCAATCTCCAAAGAAGGGGAGATTACGGAGATTACCGATGAACCTACACGATCTGAGCCAGGTACTTCGCAAGTACAATTTCCACCTCCTGATACTATTAACCCTAGTAAGAAGAGAAAAATTGAGAGATCAAGACAAACCATGGAGCAATCAGTTGCTGCGTCGGCCAAAAATTTAACTCAAATTTTAGGAGAGAGCCTAGAATTACAAAAACAGCAACATCAGAAGCAACATCAGACAGATAAGTTTGGTCATGCACAATTTCTTTCATCGTTTGTACCGATTTTGGATAGCCTGCCCCTTCACGCAGCCATGAAGGCCAGAATCGAAATATCTGAAGTTGTAAGTCGCATTGTACAAGGGACATATGACGTTGCTTCTCGCCATTCAACGCCCTGCAGTGAATTCGATACAATGAGTAATGTTACAGATGGTGACGATAGCGCTACTCCATTCTCGCTTTCAAATTACCTTCAACTGTAACCTAAATGTTTATTATAACATTTCATAATGTATTTAAAAATATGTACAATTTTATGACCATTAAGTCCAATAAAATTTGAATACCTGTAGAATGTGTTTCCGTTATGTTTCTACATTCCATTCAATAGCATTAAAAATTAATTATTTTTCGCTAAACTACTGTGTAATCACCTGTTTTCGTTATATGTTTATCACCTGCGAAAATTCATCATTGCATTGTTTACTACTGCAAAAGAATGTTTACTATGGAAAAGTAATGTTTACTACCGAAAATCAGTTTTTCCGTAGTAAACATTATTTTGCCGTAGTAAACAAACAAACTTATTTGTTATTGTTTTGTTTATAAAATTAAATGGACGTGTCAGTGCCTAACCTAAATAAAGGTGTTATTAAAAAAATTATTAGTTTCTGTAGTGTAGCGAAAAATAACGTTCAAAACACGATGGAAAGTGGTTTGCATATTCTCGACCATAGTTGAAGTGCTCGATAAATCTCGAACTTCAAACACATGGTCTCGAATATGCAATGACCCACTTTCCACTCTTGTTATGAAATATACTATTGTGTATGTTCACTATTCTTGTTGGTAATGCGAATATATCAATATAATGTAGTTAAGTGTTGAATAAACTTACCTCAAAGTCAGAGCAAGTCTTTCCGCAGGATCAATTGCTCTTCTCATCACACTATCACGTTTCCCTATGAATTCTCTGATCAACCCTAACAGTTCATCAAACGATTCCACCGACATACGATAAAACTGATAAAACTTGTCTGGGTACATTCTATGCGTGTTGAACATGACGTGAAACTGCCCTGTTACTAAACGATGCGATAATATAGGGTGTGACCACCAACGCCTCTTTGCACGGCGTTTTTTAATAAAAACATGCTGTAATATTAAAACAGTCGCAACACATCCGACCTGTATGGAATCCATTGGAACTATAAAAAAGACAACAATCAGAATGTCGGAAACCGCGTCGCAACTGCTTGGTGTAGTCCAGGCCCGCGGGTGCAACGCGGTCAGTCCGCCGCCGATTGTCGGCTTCGTCTAGTCAGACACAATTCGGCGCGTACAATCGGTGGCGTTTTGTCCGCTCGTGTAGTCCGAGCCTAAGACAAGAGGGAAGAGGAGGCGAGACGGCCTCAGGGCTGAGTCACATCTTTAGAAATTATCGGTGGTTTGACAAGGACGCGAAACCAGTTAGGAAGAAGCAAGCGGTCCCTGCGATGCCAAAGTGGGCCCGATGTCCATCCCATCCTCAAATACTGACTGAGAAGGGAGCAAAGTTGCAGCTACAAGCTCTGTAATAAGACGGTCTGTTGTTAATCATCTATTAAATAATCAATATTTAGTTTTTGGCCGTATTTAAAAATCACTTTCAACAAGTAAAACATTTCTACCCACCCATCCGCCCGCCCATACAGGTAAAAGGACAAAATGACTGCACTTTAAAAATTTGTTAAAAGAAATTGATAAACTAGAAACCATCTTACTGGACACTTGACGGTCATTATTGTAAAATACGGTAATTTAACTCATTCTATATTGGGTGAAGAGCTAATTTAAAAGGCGCACACTTAAATTACAGTCTGTATACGGTAGGGTGGCGCACGGACCCGCCAGCTACCTGTGTCTGTCCTTTCCTCCCCCCGGCGCTCGCGGCTGTTTCCATAATGAGTCACCAACTAGCCCCTCTAATAGAATTATTAACTTTTTTTACTTTCTCATAATATCTCAATTTTAATAGAATATTTGTAAAGTACTAACAAAACTAAGAAAAGTGATATAAAACACGATGTGCTTTGATTATAAATAACGAAATGGTCGAAAGTTATTTTTTAGCCGGAATACTGTATGATTTGTTAAATGTTTTATATTTCTCATAATTCACTAATCTTGATACAATATTATTTTAAGAGTTCTTTGAAAAAAGGTAGAATAATTTAAAACTATGTTATCGCATACTATTTAATCAGCCAAAATATCATTAAATAGGCAACACTACATACTTTACAGTTTATTTGATTAATAAATCAACATTATTTTATATTACTCCCAGTAATCTTCTTCAAGCCAAAGTATTTAGTGTCCAGAAGTTGAGCATTTTCCATTTATCTTCCATGTTGTTTCCGTGTGACACTGAAATAAAACAAAATCGCGCTAAAACCAATATACAATATTTTAAGATTGCAGTTAATTTTTTACCATTCGTTATATTTTATTACTAGTTCTAATGACATTAAAATGTTTTAAAGCATACATTGAAATGTTACAGTACCCGCTATTCATCAATCATCGCAACCTTATTGTCATGACTAATAAAGAAGTAGTAATATCTTATTATACTCTACTTATATTTAAAAAAAATTAAACTATTTAAACAATTAAAAAAATAATAAATAAACCAACTATGTGTAATGTATTCGTTACAAGTTATCCCGGGAAGTATCCACATCTAACTGAAAACTACCCTGGCACCCTGGACAACCATTATTGCTAAGAGTGGTGAATCACCAACCCCTTCGCGGAAAAATATTAGCGCACATATTAGACTACGGTTAGTCATCAACAAGTTCAATGTCCTAACCAGTCTTGTTGTCCCATGTCCCATATCTGCACACTGCACGACTATGGGAGAAGGCAAGAGTACCGTACCTTATTTCAAAGTACTCTTAAAATAATATCGTATCATGATAACGTTGTATGAGAAATGTAAAACATTTAACAAATCATACAGTATTCCGGCTAAAAAATAACTTTCGACCATTACTTATAATCAAAGCACATCGTGTTTTATATCACTTTTCTTAGTTTTGTTAGTACTTTACAAATGTTCTATTAAAATTGATATATTATGAGAAAGTAAAAAAAGTTAATAATTCTATCATTAAGGAAACAGCCGCGAGCGCCGGGGGGAGGAAAGGACCGACACAGGTAGCTGGCGGGTCCGTGCGCCACCCTACCGTATACAGACTGTAGCTGGATATTCACCCACCCACCCATTCGCATACACTGGTGATGACCAAACCATCCACCCATACAAGTACTGTATTGACACACCCATCCGCCCTCCCATACACGTACAGTGTTACTGACCAACCCACCCACCCCAATCACTCGCCCATACATGACAGTGGCACTGACGTACATATATATATATATATATATATATATATATATATATATATATATATATATATATATATATACACACACACACACACGTACAGTATATACCTTCTGTTACTGTTAAAAACACACTTGTAGACCCGACCCGATCAGCATTCATCGGAGAGGTACGTCACAAGTTTACACACTGACTATCCTGCAATATTCATAGGGAATTAATTTTAGATCATACAATACTAATTTTAAAAATGCTATGGTTTTCTAGGTCCACGAATATGTTGGCCTCATTTCATAAAAACACTTCTACCACCCCAATTAAAGAAAGTTTACGAATAAACAATGTATTGACAAAAGTACAGATATAAACAATGGCAATAATATTACAATACAGATATAAACAATATTGATATGTGATAATATTTAACTATTACAATTATTGTTGTTGTATCTTAATATTATAATTTTTGGAATATTTTTATGTATTCCTTCCGCTTTTATTTTACCTTTTGAACGCCGCTTGGAGTTTGTTATGCAATCAGCATAACAGACCTGACTCGCACATTGTAGCATAATTTATGAAGGCAATTTCGTTTAACGTATCCATGGACATCTAGAAATATTTTGGAAAGAAATTAAGGTAAAAAAAATAAAATATTCTGATAAGCGTCATGTGTATTGTGTTAATTGATATTGAAATAATTTGTTTAGTATTTTTTGTACAGCGTATATTAGTTTCATAATATCATTTTAACCGTGCATATAAAACAAATTATCATAAGAGCGGGGCTTATTACATTGTTGTACCGAATAACAAATTGTATGCACATAAGTGGTTATCACATTAGACTGGTTTGTTCTCTGAGTCTCTAAGAAAACCCCTGAACATTTTTCGATAACCTTTTTTAAAATTATAGGCAATTATCCATAGCATTGAATACAAACCCCTAATTTTGAGTGTACACTTTTAGTTTGTAACGAAATTTATGGTAAAACGTTCAAGCAGTCGTTGGGAATATTTTGATGGTTTTAATTACACATTTCATAAATTTCAATCAAGTAAACTGCTTTTTCGCTATTTTTAGTTTTATCCTATTGTTACTGAACTTAATGGTGACAGAGCATGGTTTGTCAGTTTACATAAAAAAGGCCTCAAAGCAGAAAATACTTAGATATGTAAAAGTGCATAAAAAATAGAAAAAACTTTAAAAAGGGAAAATAAAAAAACAAAAAAAAAACGCACTGGCTCAGGGAGGGCTTTTCAATTGTGATTCCTTACAGCATTGATTATAAAGCATTTTATCAGTAATAAATCAGGTAAGAATCACTCAGCTCACATACAATATAAATTAGTACATATACAATATGTATATTCAAGTGATTGAAACCAACGGCTCCATAACAAGATTGTACTAAATTGATAACAATTTATCTCTTGCAACAAATTCTGAAACTTTGCAAAATTAGTTGTCAGTTGATGTAGATACTGACCCACCTGCCCGCCCCTACACGTCCAGTGGTATTGACCCACCCACCCGCCCCTACACGTAAAGTGGTATTGACCCACCTGAACACTCTTACACATACAGTGGCATTGACCAACCCGCCCACCTATACACGTACATTGGTATTGCTCTCGTGTAAAGGTGGGCCAGTAGCCGCCCGCCCACCCATACACATACAATACCACTGGACTGTAGGTGCGGCTGGGCGGGTAAATACCACTGGACGTGTAGGGGCGGCTGGGTGGGTCAATACCACTGTACGTGTAGGGGCGGCTGGGTGGGTCAATACCACTGGACGTGTAGGGGCGGGTGGGTGGGTCAATACCACTGGACGTGTAGGGGTGGCTGGGCGGGTCAATACCACTGTACGTGTAGGGGCGGCTGGGTGGGTCATAAAATAACCCACCCTGGGGTGTATTGGATAAAATCTTTTCCAATTAGATACATTACATAACATTTTCACGTTTATCTGAGTAGTTCATATTTTTTATTTATTTTTTTTAATGTCACAAAACAATCTATAGGTGTGAAATAGTAGTACTATTTTACTCCAACAAATATTTAAAAACTTGAAATATGATACAAATTTTAAACTTATACAGGGTGTTTGAAAAAGTGTGAGGCAAAACTTCAGGAAATGATTAAATAGGTAAAAATAAACAAAAAAGTTCCTATGAAGATGTTTCTTATCTCGCTTAGTTTGCCGTCTGTCTGTCTGTGTGTTAAAAAATCTTATAAATAATATTAGCTATAGTTTTTAAATTCTTCACGACCATTGAACTTCACACCATCTAATATACTCTAAAAATATAAAATAATATTTTTACCTGTTTCAAAAAGGCAGCAGTTAAAAAATTTAATGCTAAATTTCATGAAAACTAAAGCAAAAGTAAAAAATTGTCTCGATGCTTAATATTTAGCTTAAAAAAAGACAAATATTTTTGTACCTAATTTGTTATAATCGGTCAGTAAATAACTGAGAAAATGTTATTTTTCTGATTGTGTGCAAAATGTTTTTGCAATTTTCGTATACTTGTGTCTATTGACTTAAACAAAACCACCAGTCAAATTTTGTACACAATCAGAAAGGTAATTACTCAGTTATTTACTGACCGATTGTAACAAATGAGGTACCAAAAGATTTACATTTTTAAGCTAAATATTACATATTATGACAATGTTTTTGTTTTCCTTTTTTTGTCATGAAATTTAGCATTACAATTTTTAAACGGCCGCCATTTTGAAAGCGGTAAAAATATTATTTTATATTTTTAGAGTATATTAGGTAATGTAAAGGTCAATATTTGTGTTCAACACACAGACAGACAGACGGCAAACTAAGCGAGATATGAAACTTTTTTGTATTTTTAACTATTTAATCATTTTCTGACGTTTTGCCATACACTTTTCAAACACCTTGTATATGTTAACGTAGAAATAAATAAGGAAAAATTAGACGTTTTAGTTTTTTACTCCCAGTGGTTATTGTGTAGTTATTTTTCAAACTTACATATCCATCATTCAGAATCGGGCAGTAGTAATAGAAGAATTGCGTGTTCTATATGACTGTCGGCGCAATAAGTAGGCCTATGTGCACCCGAATTTGAAGGTTGTTTTCTAAGAAACTAAGAGGCCTATGAACAATCAAAACGTGTAATTGTGTTTCTCGTTGAACTGTACGTTATAGCATATGATATTTTAAATTGTACTATAATTTTTATCCTAGTTAGAACAAAAAAAGTACCGGAATTTTAACTAGTTTACACTGTACATCAAATTTACACTGTTATTACTAAAACATGCATTAATATATCATATTTATATTTTTATACTCCTTTAAGTTTTAGACATTTTAGGATTTAACTTTTCAAGAAAAAAGTTCTTATCAATCCCTGAAACATTGTTTCCTTGGCTTCTAAAGGTCGTAAAATTAATGAATTAGTCTTTTTGTAAGTCTTACTACTTGTAAAGTTACGATATACTAGTATCGTGTGTGTAAGCCAAAGCAGTGATTTTAAATAGATTTAAATCAATTTCAATTTATTAATTTAAAGTTATTTTTCATTGAATTAAATAGATTCAAAATCACTGCATTTACTTACGCAACGAAACAATTGTATCGTAACTTTACATGTAATAAAGATTACAAGCCATGGCCTTCAGAAGCCAAGAAAACAGTGTTTCAGGTGATTGATAAGAACTTTTTTTCTTGAAAAGTTAAAATTCTGAAATGTATAAAACTTATAGAAAACATTTCTATCAACCACGTATAAAAATATAAATGTGATACATTTGATATACAGTGAAAACTAGTTAATACTCCGGTACTTTTTTATTCCAACTAGGATACAAATTATAGTACAATTTAAATATTATAGGCTATAACGCACAATAAAACGAGGAAAACAATAGTAGGTTTTGACTTTTCATAGGCTTCTTAGTTTCTTAGAAAACAACTTTCAAACTCGGGTGCTCATAATTCTGCGCCGACAGTAGACAGGTTGCTAAACGCCGTGGTTCAAGTAGATGCAACACTCACGACATAAATGTAATGTGGGTATTGCCTGTACGTAAAGTAGAACGGCGTTTTGTTTTGCATGGTCCTTTCAGAGTGTAGTACATTATAAAGAAAGTGTAGGCCCTAACGTCTTTTATGTAAATAGGTAGTTCTGCGCTCGTATGAAGTACCTACAACCAAATATTACGATGATCAAACTACGTGTTTGACTACACTTGCGTAACAACAACAGTAACAGTTGGGTGGCTTTCTACCACAGCTCTCTACATAAATAACTCGTTAATCATATAGATGTATAAATTCATTTTTTCCGCATAGTGATTTGGGCACTGGCCCTTCGTTTACATATGTGCAAATCTCTTACATGTGAGAAGTGAGTTTCGCATGCCAATAACTTTTGCTGGCATTGTTTCTCTTCTATCATTGATTATAATAAATTCTGTCAGCAACTATATTGCTATTTTGAGTTTAATTCTTCCACCACTACTGCCTTCAAAATTAATAGTGGCGCAGTGCTGTGACCCAGATAGCTGGGGATGAAGTGTCATGGACATTGTAGGTGATAGGTTATATGTTAAAGTTTTTGAGTAATTGTCAGTTAAAATATTAAAATGGCCACCATTTAAAAAAGGGTAAACAAAATTTTAAAATACTATAATCTAATAAAAGTATATTGTATTATTGAAATTTTTATCAATTTTAAGGTCTTTAACTTAATTGGTACTTGAGTTACAAAATCACCTTGAAAATACACAAACAGACAGATATACGGAAAAAAATCAATTTATGTGATATGTTTATAGGAACTTTTTTTCTTATTTTTACCGAAGAAACCATATTCATAAGTTTGGAAACGTATTTTAGGGACACTATACATACATAATCATATAATGAAACTCCGTTGAGTAGGCAGAAAAAAGTAAAAGAAAATAAACTACAAGCAATTTCCGGTTGTGGTTTTCAGCCTACTTATAAAGCTTGATTTCCTTGGTATGCTGCTTAAACGTTTACTAAGAATATTGTGTTCAGTATATTAATTTTTGGAGTGGATACTAATTATATACAAAATTCTTGTTTGGTTAAATGAAAAGAAGCTGGGGTGCATTTCCCTGGCCATGTCAATTCCGGTACAGTACATTTGTGTGCAGTGTATTCAATTCTTAAATTATCACGAGTATATAACATTTGTACTAGCATAGTAAAATTGTGTAGTAATCGAGCCAACGATTTGGACTTCATCTATTATTACCCCCCGAAGGTTGACAGAGACATGAGGTGCATGATGCCCTGTCGAGCAGAACGAACTGTCCTTTCTGCGCCTTCGCAGACCCATGGAGCATTGGGCGTGTTCCAGTATGGGCCAAGAGGATCCTGAAACCAGTACATAAATTGTGACACTCTACCTGCATCCGCACCATCAACGTAATAAATCAAGTATCCAAAGCTAAAGTAATAAATAATCGTTCCGTAAATTATTTTCTGAATAACGAATTACGTTATTAGGAATACAATGTATGAAGAATGTAACAATAGTTCAAGTTTGCAGTTAATTAAAAGTCAAACACGTAATATTGCCGAGTTAAATTATTAGCTGACATTTATTCGAAGACGAAGTTTAATTACAATATAATTTTTGCTCGTCAATGATACATATTTTTTTGTTTTGTGTTGTATTAAAAAAATAATACACAAAATAGAGTATCCTTGACAATATAATTCATAATGTGCTACAATTACTAATGATTGTCTTTGTTGTATGTGAGAACACTTAATTTATACTTATAAAAAATGACAGTTATAGTAGTTTCATAATCAAATTTTAGGTTATGGAAAGGGCACTAGACCGGAAATTAATATTGTAACAGAGATAGGGCATCGGTAAACTTACCTGAGAAGTCAAGTCCACTATAACACTATTGTAGTGCCTTAAAGTGGTGCAGCCAGAAATTTCCGAAGACAGTTGAAACTCAAGAAGCTGCCAGTGTCATTCAAAATATCCCTGAAATAAGTTAGTAACCTTATTTTGTTTATTATTAATTATAATTATTTTTAGTTAGGCACATGCCAACATCTCCCTCTTATTAGGTCGTCATACAACCATATTTTGGAAGTATTCCCAACCATATCCGTTCCAAATCCTCAAATACCCTGCCAACCATAGGGCATATTAAATCTTTGATTGCTGTTTTTCATTTTATCTTTTTGCAGTGAAGCATTGTATTAAATGTCAGCCTAGTAGTACATTTTGTATTTTTATTATTCTATTACTGGGAAAAGTTGAGTTTTTTCTTTGTTATGAGAAAAATAGTGACACAGTTTTAAAAAGTGTTTTAAAAATATTTCATGCTCGATAAAAAATATTTCAATTAATGCTTCTACTACTGCATTTGTGCTCCAACTTGAAATAACATATAATAAATAAATAATTTTTATAAGCTGTTTACAACAATATTTAACTGACGTTAAATTATATTTGAAAACCAAAGAAAATATGGCTGGTAAGTAATAAAAAACACTTTTTAAAAACACGTATTGTTACGTGTGTCAATAGCCGTCTGTTGACGTCCACCGGACACGGTTCATGATAAATACGCTATGTAGGGTTATTTACTTTAGACAACTTGTGAGCTGAATTCCTCTTAGCATGTTTGAGTGGTCTTAAACATGGTCACTTTGGGATGGCGTGCCTGAGATCGAGAATCAACGCATTCAAGCACTAGTTTGGAAACCTTTGAGACATTCGTGTACTACTGCCGACCACCTGAGCATGCACTCACACACCCAAGGTCTTGTTCACAGACTGAAGACAGTAAAACACTTGAAAGGGATCTTTTTTGTTCCAGAGTGGTGTTGTGAATTCGGGAAAAGCCACAGATAGTACTGAAAAAAAAATTATTCTATAATAACTTATAAAATGTATAATACGCGAATTAACATAGCAACACTAAAAGTAAACCTATCTCCGACTTATGGATAGTTTTAATTGATGTGAGTCAAACATAAGTAGAATGAAGACGATTTTCCCAAAGAAATACTCATGACCTAAAACAGCCACTCTAACAGCAACAATACTCTATCACTGATCACATCTAGGGAGATAATATTCCTGCAACCTACTAGGTTTGGTCGTGTAGTTGATTGCTATCAACACGGTGGTAAGTGACACTTGCAGTCCGGAACAGACATTCTAGCGGTAACTTTGACTAGCCGCCGCACGGTCTTGGGTTATCACATCTAGGGAGATAATATTTCTGCAACCTAATAGGTTTGGTCGTGTAGTTGATTGCTATCAACACGGTGGTAAGTGACACTTGCAGTCCGGAACAGACATTCTAGCGGTAACTTTGACTACCCGCCGCACGGTCTTGGGTTATCACATCTAGGAAGATAATATTCCTGCAACCTACTAGGTTTGGTCGTGTAGTTGATTGCTATCAACACGGTGGTAAGTGACGCAGTCCGGAACAGACATTCTAGCGGTAACTTTGACTGCCCGCCGCATGGTCTTGGGTTATCACATCTAGGGAGATAATATTCCTGCAACCTAATAGGTTTGGTCGTGTAGTTGATTGCTATCAACACGGTGGTAAGTGACACTTGCAGTCCGGAACATACATTCTAGCGGTAACTTTGACTACCCGCCGCACGGTCTTGGGTTATCACATCTAGGGAGATAATATTCCTGCAACCTACTAGGTTTGGTCGTGTAGTTGATTGCTATCAACACGGTGGTAAGTGACGCAGTCTGGAACAAAACTTCTAGAGGTAACTTGACTGCCCGCCGCACGGTCTTGGGTTATCACATCTAGGGAGATAAACATTTCTGCAACCTAATAGGTTTGGTCGTGTAGTTGATTGCTATCAACACGGTGGTAAGTGACGCAGTCCGGAACAAAACTTCTAGAGGTAACTTGACTGCCCGCCGCACGGTCTTGGGTTATCACATCTAGGGAGATAAACATTTCTACAACCTACTAGGTTTGGTCGTGTAGTTGATTGCTATCAACAGTGGTAAGTGACACTTGCAATCTGGAACAAACATTCTAGCGGTAACTTTGACTGCCCGCCGCACGGTCTTGGGTTATCACATCTAGGGAGATTAACATTTCTGCAACCTACTGGGTTTGGTTCTGTAGTTGATTGCTATCAACACAGTGGTAAGTGACACTTGCATCCCGGAACAAAACTTGTAGAGGTAACTTTGACTACCCGCTGCATGATTTGGGGTTTCACATCTAGGGAGATAGACATTAATGCAACCTACCAGGTTTGGTAGTGTAGTTGATTGCTATCAACAGTGGTGACACTTGCAACCCGGAACAAAACTTATAGAGGTAACTTTGACTACCCGCTGCATGATTTGGGGCTTCACATCTAGGGAGATAGACATTAATGCAACCTACCAGGTTTGGTCGTGTAGTTGATTGCTATCAACACGGTGGTAAATGACACTTGCAACCCGGAAAAAACATTCTAGTGGTAACTTTGCCGGCTCTCCGCACGGTCTTAGGCTATCACATCTAGGGAGATAGACATTTCTGCAACCTACCAGGTTTGGTCCTGTAGTTGATAGCTATCAACACGGTCGTAAGTGACACATGCATCCCGGAAAAACCCTTCTAGTGGTAATTTTGACTGCCCGCGCACGGTCGGGGGTTATATGTTCAGACATTGCCCACGAGGGAAACTGCTACATCAAGTAATATCGCCGACTACTTCAACAACCAGCTTACGCAATAACTGTGTCCTCCAGCTGACTAGTATATCATTTAACACACTTATAGAAAGAATATTAATAATTTTAAACTCGCCTTGTGAAATAATCAAAAACCTTTTTTTAATGTTAGTGAATACTGTGCCGATTTAGTACTCCAGATTTGTCATAAATATTAATGAAATATGCTATAAAATTATCAAGTTAACGCATACTTTGGGGAAACGAGTCAAAAGTCAATTGATTGGGCAGTGTAAGAGGAGTTTGACAACTCATTCATATGTCAATTGATTGGGCAGTGTAAGAGGAGTTTGACAACTCATTCATATGTCGTTCCGCTGACCAGATACCAGAGTAGCACACTAGACTTTCTAAGACAGATTTTATCAAAAACTAAAAAAATACTTGTATACAGATGTGACCCAAACGGGTTGGTTGGTCGGAGTTATTTGGATTAAGCTGGTTTCTCTAAACACATTTTATTATTTTGTCATTATTAGGGTTCTAAGCCATCTAGTTTACGGATTACACAATCTGAGCAGTTGGTGTCTAGAGCGGTAACCTGTGAACCATACAAAGAGGTTATTCATATGCATTGTGAAACTTGACCGAGCCGGTAACCTTGTGAACCGTACGGAGATGTTGTACATGTGCATTGTAAAACTTGAAACCACCCGGATGTGTAGAGTGGTATATAAACTATGAACCAGGAGGGTTATTGTAAAACTTGAAACCACCCGGATGTGTAGAGTGGTATATAAACTATGAACCAGGAGGGTTATTGTAAAACTTGAAACCACCCGGATGTGTAGAGTGGTATATAAACTATGAACCAGGAGGGTTATTGTAAAACTTGAAACCACCCGGATGTGTAGAGTGGTATATAAACTATGAACCAGGAGGGTTATTGTAAAACTTGAAACCACCCGGATGTGTAGAGTGGTATATAAACTATGAACCAGGAGGGTTATTGTAAAACTTGAAACCACCCGGATGTGTAGAGTGGTATATAAACTATGAACCAGGAGGGTTATTGTAAAACTTGAAACCACCCGGATGTGTAGCATGTGCATTGTAAAACTTGAAACCACCCGGATGTGTAGAGTGGTATATAAACTATGAACCAGGAGGGTTAGTATAATTATAGTACTCCTTATAATGCATTGTTATACTTGTAATGACCAGGTGGAGCAGAGCGGTAACATGTGAACCATACTGTGATATTGAACATGAGCATTGTGAAATGGTTCACAGGTTACCGCTCTCTTGGTACTTGTTTCACCGGGTCGTTCCAAGTTTCACAAAGCACATGTACACAACATCCCTTCTAGTTCATGGGCTACCACTCTGTCGGCACATGTGCACCTGGTAATTTCAAGTATCAAAATGCATATTTTCAACCTCCATGTATAACTATACTTTGGTACAAGTACAACCTTCCTTTTAAGAATCTATTGCTCAGATTGTGGAAACGAGATGGCTTAGAACTCTAAAAATGACAAAATAATAAATAATGTTTGTAAAAGCCAGTCCAATCCAAAAATCTATAAAAACAGAGATATGAATTTAGCCTAATAGGCCTATTTATTGGACTTTACTGAAATGAACTATCATTGTGCAAGATTACAATAAAGCATTTTGTACGATTAAAGAATATGTCTGCGTGCCAAATTGTCTATTACTAGATAATTAGAAATTCCACAGCAAAATATATTATATATATAAAAATGGATAAATATGAGGAAAAATGCCCACAAAGTTACTGCAGAAAGGAGAGATAAGAAAGTAATATGAATTGAGGTGACATTTGAGATGCATCATTATCGCATATAAACCCCCAAATGTTTTTTATTGATGAAGAAATAACTGCATTCGGAATTTCAAAAATCTTTTATAGTTATAAAAAAGACGTTGATAGCATATGAGGAAGTTGAAGACAGAATATTTTGTTTATATATTTATCGAAACTAGAAAAATAAGATAGTTTATTTAACAATTAAAATTTGATGACCTAAATACTGTATTTTTAAAAATATATACTTTTTATTGTGATGTAGAAAGGGTTGTCTTAGATAGAGTAGGTTTGGTAAATGTCAGAGAGCATACAGAACTATGTAATTTTGTGAATATAAATTTATTTCCTAATGTATACAAAATATATTTACTGGAGATTAAGGCCAGTGGAAGTGGCCTCACTCGAGCGTCAGTCAACGAATACACATAGTAACATGGGGAATAAGTTACGGTAATAATAACTAATATTATTGCTATTCATAACCTTCTTCATAATTGGTTTATTGTTTGAAGTTGTCATTACAGATTATATATTGTTGTCAATTGTTGAAAGAGATTTATTATTACTATTGTACTGTAGTTCAATGTTAATTTATATACAGACTGTCCCACGAAGAGGCTTACACGTTTGATTTTATATTATTTGCCCATTTTTCCACCGAACATTTTCAAACTCTACACAATTCATTAAATATGTTTTAAAAATATTCTGTTAAAATTACAGCTCTCTAGAAACTGTAGAAACAAAATGGTGGCATTTTGAAAATTTACCATTTTGCTTCCTATAAAAATTCATTTCTTGTATTACCTGATTTTATTACTGCGTTGCAACAGCTGTTTAATAACGCTGGTTGTTTACTCAGAGTTGAACCACCTTGTAAGCCAAAAATGCTTTGGAAGTGGAAAAATCTTTTGCTAGAAACTGGAAGTATCCTAAAAAATTACTCTAGAGAATCAAATGAGGAAAGAGAAGTACTGGTATGCGCATCAATGCTCCGCTCTCCAGGTAACCGAAATCACTGAGGAAGGTTGAATATGAAACTGGCGTTCCAAAGTCTATAGCACAGAGATTAATTAGGAAAATCAAAAATTTAATTTTACAAAACACCTAGTCCGGATCTCGAAGATGATCCGGACAGGAGAGTGGAATTTTGTTCTCGTATAATTGAGTTTCATGAGCTAGATCCTGATTGGCAAACTAAAATTGTTTTTTCAGACGAGTCCACTTTCTACCGCAATGGTGTTGTAAATAGACACAATGGTAATTATTACAACACCGCCAATCCACACATTCTTGAACAGGGTCAACTCAAATCAAAAGGAATTACTGTTTGGGCAGCTGTCAGTTTTAATGGCGTGCTATCTTACGACATTTCAGACAGTACAAAAACTGGGAATAGATATGCACAGGTTTTAAATGAACAAGTATTGCCTCATTTTACATTTGCAGAAATGGATCAAGCAATCTTCCAACAAGATGGTGCTCCTCCCCAATCTGCAAATCCTGTCAAGCAATTATTAAATGACAACCTTCGTGGCCATTGGATTGGTCGTGGAAGTGATTTTTTAGATTGGCCACCCCGATTCCCAGATTTAACTGTGATTTCTTTCTGTGGGGTTACTTAAAGTAACAAGTTTATACCCGTAGCTTCAATAATGATGAGGAAATAAAACAATCAACTGAAGAGGAAATTCTCCGGATACCGCAGAATGTCTTTGAAAGAGCTTCGATTCATTTTTAAGCGCTGTTATCAATGTGTCGATGTGGATGGATTACGTTTGAATAATTTTGGATTACAGTTCGAACTTTAGAAGGAAGTTTGGCTATGTTCTAATTTTCTAATTTAAATGCTTTAATTATCTAGAATATGACAATAAATAATTTTACAAAACAAAAATCGCTGTTTTTTACTGTTTCAATGTATGGTTTTCAAAATGCACCATTTTGTTTCTACAATTTCTAGAGAGCTGTAATTTTAACAGAATATTTTAAAAACTTATATTTAATGAATTGTGTAGAGTTTGAAAATGTTCGGTGGAAAAATGGGCAAATAATATAAAATCAAACGTGTAAACCTCTTCGTGGGACACCCCGTATATATTATTTATCAAATTTTAATGTAACTTCAAATAATAGGGTGGCAGACGACAGAAGACCAGCCCAAGGATCCACCGCTGCGCTTCAGGGCCTCTCACCTTCTCCAGGTGACTGCGTGGCATGCTCCACCTCCCCACCCGAACCTCGGAGCTGGCAAGTCTGGGTAATTAGCCGGAATACATAGAAGTACAAAAGGCAGCCAAAGACCAAGTGTGACAGGCGCTGCCGCCCCAGCCAAAGGCGACGAAAGAAAAAGACGGGCGAACGTAACCAACGACCAACGCAACAAACACCAACACACAGAAACTCAAGAAAAAGAACACGTACACAACATAAAAAGGTGGGGATAGTGGCTATCCGAGAGAGATCGCAAAACTGTGCCACGGCACAAAACGATCCTCAAAATGACTGGAGAATGTGATCTTCCCTTTCATTATGAGTTCGTGTAGTGTTTCTTTCACGGTTGGGAATTGTATTAACGCGTCGAGACAAGTCATTAATATTTATTCCTCAAGCCGTGGACTTGGAGGCTTTAAATATGAGGGCGCTGGAATCCCGGCATGTACCAACGTGCATGCACGGTTCGTGGCATCCCGACCCCGGTCGTCATTATGGAAACACAACCTTTGATCAGCAAAACTTCCGCCTGGCAACAACTGCTCCGCATTACATACTTATGAGAGAAACTCCCTTATGAAACACTGTAGTGAATTATTATTATTGTTTTTCTGCTGGGAAGTTACCTTCAGAAGAGCGTCCGTCACACCAGGACATTACACAGGAGGAAATTACAAGTATTAATTAACAGGCATAAACTTTCTGTGTATATACTTAATTATTGGAATGTAGTTCCTGGAAGGTTCTGTGCCAGTAAAGACTTGGTTAATGTGCATTTTAATAATATATACTCTACATAAGGATATATGATTATTTTTATCATATCTATTCAAAATCAAGCTTATTTATTCTAAGGATTAAAATTATAAAACAAATACTAGTTAAACATTATTTTGTATTTGAATGTCGTTTGAAACCCAAAGCCTTAGAGACTAAGAGACCGTTTTATATATTTACCCAAACATTAAGTAGCAATTATTTGTCAATTACTAACACGACACTGTCTAACTGCATGAAAACAGGATCACAAAATTAGCGACCGTCATGGAATGTGCGAAATAAGCGAACAAGCCAACCCACACTTCCACTACCCCCACCACAACCATAGAGGTACTAGTAGGTTAGTGGGTTTATTCTAATATTGATTTAGGTTTCCCCGACTGAGAAAACAAATATACAGGGTGTTCCGTAAGTAACCAGCCAAACTTCTGGAGGTCATTCCTTGGGTTAAAACAAAAAAAATTTCATGTGTACAAATAGTCTATCTCGCTCCATTATCCGGCTATCTGTCTGTATGTGTTTTTTTACTAAAAACTTAATATCTCAAAGGTTATTTAAGATAAAACCATGAAAATTGGTATGAATGTTGATCTTTAAAGTATCCATGTACTATTTAAATTTTATTTTTTTACAACAATCTTTTTCAAAATGGCGGCCATTTTAAATATTTAAAGCCAAATATCTTAATAACCTTAAATTTTACTAAAAACTTGTAAGTTACAAAAAAGTTTAAGGATTTATTTCTATAAATAATTATATAAAACGTTTTAAGATTGAACAACTATTAACTGAGAAATTACAATTTTTATCAAATAAAAATATGCTTGATATTAATAAAATTGAAAACTTTAGTTTTCAATTTGAACAAAAATTGTAATTTCGGATGGAATTACATAAAAATGGAGTAGATAGCCGGATAAATGAGCGAGATAGACGATTTGTACACATGAAATTTTTTGTTTGTTTTAACCCAAGGAATGACCTCCAGAAGTTTGGCTGGTTACTAACGGGACACCCTGTATATATCCAGTGAGATTTGCTTTTTGTGTGGATAAAAAAAGAGCATACAACATACAGAGCTCACGCGAGACAGCAAAGAAATTGAAGAGGTTCACTCACTCATAAGCAGTTCTCACAAGCCGTTTCTCAAGCCCGATCATATGACCACCTCTAGCATTTTTCAAGTCTTGGAGATCTTCTTCTAAAAACTACAAAATGAGAAATTAACCAAGTTTTTTTATTTTGTCTGTAAACATTGGATGAAAAGTAAACAAAATTACTTACAAAGATGGAACTACTGCAACAGGCTTCATAGAACCACACGGCAATAATACACTGAATACGACACGAAGACAAACCATAAGAAATGAGGAACTGATCAAGTGTTAAAAGCCAAAGCGGGACACTAAACTCGTATGTTTATGAACATATAACTAAGCCTCGAAGGAAAACAATGAAAACTGAATTACAACAAAGTGGATATGGCTATTGAAAAATACAATCAAGAAGTATGGAGAAACCTATAATATCAAAACGTGTCCCCCTCCTACCATCCAAGATAAATTAAATTAGAAAGTTGTAAAAGCACTATGTAAATATGTTGTAAAATATATCTAAAATATTTTTGTAAAGTGACGCAAATAAAAACTAAAGAAATAATATTTAATGACTGATTTTAAATACACTTGAATGACAGTCTAAGGTCCGGATGAAGTGTGACAGTAATCAATTTCCGTAAGAGCAATATTACGAAACATCCAGCCATCCGTCCGTCCAGCCGCTGGTAAAAACATATTACAGTAATTTATTTCACTAGCCGCTTCTTCGCGACATCATTGACTTGAGACTATCTACATCTATAATTTGCATGAAATGATTTCAGCAATTTTTCAAACAAATTTTCAGGATATGATATAAACATGGTTTTAATTGACATAAAATGTTTATTGCATTACACTAAAGGCAACTTTCTTTTATTCATTCATTATTATTTATCAGTAAGACGCCGATCGTAAAGATATGGGTGAATATGAGGGGCGAATGAGTGTAGATGAACGAGTGTAGTCATTGTTACTAACTAAGGTCAACTGTCCCTAAGAAAGTGCAATTTTTTTAATAACCCAATAGCCAGAGCAACTAAGAGACCTACGGCTTTACGTGGAATCCGAACCACGTAGTGTTGGTCTGATTTTCAGCTATCTGACAAGCTTGACACTCAGTTCTCATTCCCTACACAACATCAGAATTACCATCCAACATGGACACGCCAGACTTTTCTAGTGTTAACACGTCGATGGCAACACTTATATTATCGACCCATTTATATTAGTCTATCATTTATATGGCCAGGGATAGTCTACGTTCGATAAAAGTAAAACTTATGCTTTATTCGTAAACTATAATGTTCACGAGCTTTTATCATAAATACAAAAGTACAATGAAAATTAAAAGGTATTCAATTTAAGCAGATTAATATAAAATAAAAATGTTCACACCGATAGATCGCATTTGAAATTATAACCATTTCTATGAACGTATACATAATATTTTCGGGTACTTTGAAGTCGGTTCAATCTAAGAAATCTGGGCACAGAAATATTCTAATAAGTAATAAATGCAGTGTTCTCCAGTTAGCGTGTCTTACTCTCATATTTCCAAGTACTATGCCACACCTTCGCTGTAATGCGTTACTTAATTAAAGCAGTTGTATGAAAGGAAAAACTGCTTTAATCATGTTAATCGTTGTTAAAATGTAATTTTGACTAAATATAGTAAATCTATTCTTCTAAATTCTGATGTATCATCACTAAAGAAACACAGAAATAACTAGAGTTAAAAAATATGTTTGCCTTGAATGAGATACCCAGACTAACCACGAGGTGATTGGGTCTGAGTGTTTTTATGTATGCCTATATCTTTCGTAAAGGGCGCATTCCCAAGCTAGATATGTAGTAGTTCCACATATATAGACAGATAAGTAATGTGGGGACAACATATCTTGACATTTTTGTAAGAAGTGTTACTGAAAGGTTTCCGCTAACTTCTGTTTCGAGTCGATTTTTTTGGGCAAAATCTCTGCTGACGCTTCTTCATTTACAAAAATAATAATCATTTACATATGATGGGTAATGAGCCACTCGTGTTGGAAACTCTAAGTTGGGGGACTAGTGAAAAATAATTAAATATACTTAGTGAAAATGTCAAGATAGTAAAGACAATTCCCCAAGTCAGAAAATTTAGAAAACGTCGCTATGGAGAGTCGACGATACGGTGTATTACGAAAAGCAGGAAATGCTCTAATTTTTCAAACAATAAACCGTAAGATGAATGAACTTTATTTAATTATTTATGAACTTCACGTATACGGGCTGTCAAAACTGCAAGTAATATTAACTGTCTAAAAGTATGAGTGAATTTATGTCAGTATTAAAAAATATAAATTGTATAGTTAAAAGAAAGATTTACTCTGTTTACAAAAGTAGAAATCTTTTACACTACCCAAATATACAGTACTTGCAATCTTGTGAAATCTTGATTGGCTCAGTTTCCTGTTTTGTTATATAAAGGTAAATTTTCAGATAAAGTCACCCTTAAGTTATGTAAGCATAAAGTTGTTTAAGAGATGTTGCTGATATCATCTGACTTGATCTTAGACATCTTATTTTGATGGTAAAAGTTAAGGTAGTAAAATAAGATGTTATGAATAGGAGGCTTTCTTGTATGTATAAACCTCTCAATCTGTTGTCGTCGGCAAAACATTAACAATCATGACCAATATAACGCCAAAAGATAACTTATAACCTATTATTGTTTAGTTTGTTGTCAACATATGTGACTGATAAGAAACTTGGTGATGTATATAGACTCAAAGATCTTGCCTGTTATAAGTTTATAATGGACTTTATTCAGTGTATTTAAATGGTGTTTTATACTTAAGTATAATATATAGTACAACTATAAGTTCAACAAATTCCAATGTAGTTTTTTTTCGAAAAATTATTTTATACTATTACGTGAACTTGTTCCACTTGGCAAAGCGTTCGTTATTCTCAAGCTTAATGCGGATGTTTGCCTGACAGACTCCACAAGTCCGAACATGCATCGTACTTCCTCGTTTTCGGATGTTATGGACGTAAAATTACAATACTATTGAACGTGTATGCACTTATAATTAGATTAAATGTGAGTTTTAACACTTCATAAAAATAATAGGAAAACAATGCAGTAATATAAGTCAAGTTATTAAACGTAAATTATCAAACTGAATTGGTACATTCTTGACAAAATAAGGTATGCAAGAAAAGTAAATATTAGTTTTGAATGGTGATAAAACACCATTAGAGGTAAGAAAAGGTTTTGTCAGGCTGGGTTTGGTGAGGTTAGGTTTGTCCCATCCTCTGAGACCTTCCAGTGGTGGTTACAGTGATATTGATCAACTCATACACAGAGACTAATATTGACGGAGGAGAGTCACATAGTGATGGGAGGCACTCCAGAAGCCCCTCAGCCCCTCTCCTGGGGTCATTGAGGAGGGGTATTGCATGGGACGAGAGATCAACGTAGTGGATGGTGGAGATGGATGTGAGTGGTAATCAGTGGGAGGCACATAAGGACAGGAGACACTCCAGAGGTCCCTCAGCCACTTTCCTGGGGTCATTAAAGAGGGGAATTGCATGGGATGAGAGATCAACGTAGTGGATGGTGGAGATGGATGTGAGTGGTAATCGGTGGGAGGCACATAATGACAGGAGGCACTCCAGAGGTCCCTCAGCCACTCTCCTGAGGTCATTGAGGAGGGGGATTGCGTGGGACGAGAAATCAACATAATAGATGGTGGAGATGGATGTGAGTGGTAATCAGTGGGAGGCACATAATGACGGGAGGCACTCCAGAAGTTCCTCAGCCACTGTGCTGGGGTCGCTGAGGAGAAGTATTGCGTGGGACGAGGGATCAGCGTACTTTGTGGTGGAGAAGGATGTGAGTGGTAAGCGGAGGGGAGGCACATAATGACGGGAGGCACTCCAGAGGTCCCTCAGCCACTCTGCTGGGGTCGCTGAGGAGGAAATGACAGGCCAATGGCCAGTCTACCATTACACCGTGGTGAAGGGCTTCTGATGAGCGTGTCAAGGCAGACTGCACCGTCACCTCCACTAGCCTCTCCCGATTGTCTGTCTACTAATGCCATTTTCGCAACCTATCGCACACTTTATCACTCTTTATATAACTGGCGTCATTCTTGCTCATCTCTAGACCTGTAGCAAGTATCCATATTGACATAAGAGACCACTGAACTATCCATCATTATGTGTATATATACAGTGTACAATAAGCAGTTTTCGAATGTATTATATTTAAATTTCACAATCCTGAGCTGAAAATAAAAAAAAATAAAAAAATAATATATTAATATAACAAATCAAGTATATTATGTTCACTAAAATTGTCCTTTTGTTATAACTAAAACGAATAATTTTTTACATACGCTGCCGATAGATTAACGTATTATCAAGTACCCCTTATCTCGTGAAGACTGTAACTTTTCCATAAAAAAGAATGAATATAGGAGGTTGGTAAATCTTGATCAAACTTCTTAATAAGATACCTCTAGAAATTGTACTAAAGAGGGTTAGCTGTCTTATATATATAGAGGTTACTCCAGATAGGAGGATTAATACTCTCAAATATACAAGACTGATCAAAGAGGATATTTAAGAATCCTAAATATACTCGTCAGACCAAAGACGAATTTTATGAGTTCTAAATATATACAGGTCAGACCAAAGATAAATGTTAACAGTTCTAAACATATATAGATCAAACCAAAGAAGAATGTTAAGAGTTATAAATATACACGTCAGACCAGAGAGGAGGGTTAACAGTCCTAAATATATACATGTCAAACCAAAGAGGAATGTTAAGAGTTATAAATATACACGTCAGACCAGAGAGGAGGGTTAACAGTCCTAAATATATACATGTCAAACCAAAGAGGAATTTTAAGATTATAAATATACACGTCACACCAGAGAGGAGGGTTAACAGTCCTAAATATATACATGTCAAACCAAAGAAGAATGTTAAGAGTTATAAATATACACGTCTGACCAGAGAGGAGGGTAAACAGTCCCAAATATATACAGGTTAGACCAAAGAGGAATGTTAAGAGTATAAATATACACGTCAGACCAGAGAGGAGGGTTAACAGTCCTAAATATATACAGGTTAGACCAAAGAGGAATGTTAAGAGTATAAATATACACGTCAGACCAGAGAGGAGGGTTAACAGTCCTAAATATATACATGTCAAACCAAAGAGGAATGTTAAGATTATAAATATACACGTCACACCAGAGAGGAGGGTTAACAGTCCTAAATATATACATGTCAAACCAAAGAAGAATGTTAAGAGTTATAAATATACACGTCTGACCAGAGAGGAGGGTTAACAGTCCTAAATATATACAGGTTAGACCAAAGAGGAATGTTAAGAGTATAAATATACACGTCACACCAGAGTGGAGGGTTAACAGTCCTAAATATATACATGTCAAACCAAAGAAGAATGTTAAGAGTTATAAATATACACGTCTGACCAGAGAGGAGGGTTAACAGTCCTAAATATATACATGTCAAACCAAAGAAGAATGTTAAGAGTTATAAATATACACGTCTGACCAGAGAGGAGGGTTAACAGTCCCAAATATATACAGGTTAGACCAAAGAGGAATGTTAAGAGTATAAATATACACGTCACACCAGAGAGGAGGGTTAACAGTCCTAAATATATACATGTCAAACCAAAGAGGAATGTTAAGAGTTATAAATATACACGTCAGACCAGAGAGGAGGGTTAACAGTCCTAAATATATACATGTCAAACCAAAGAAGAATGTTAAGAGTTATAAATATACACGTCAGACCAGAGAGGAGGGTTAACAGTCCCAAATATATACAGGTTAGACCAAAGAGGAATGTTACGGGTATAAATTTTTTTTTTTTTTTAAGGAGAGGCCGATCTCCTTCCTTAACCTTACTCTGACCATTCCCCATAGACCATTGATCTGTGCGAGGAACTTATTCAGTCAGAGTAAGGGGGTGAACCTGTACAGTACAAGGTGAATATTACTGATAAATCTTTCCAGTCTAGGCCGGATTCGAACCAGCGCTATCTCTAACCCAAGCTCAAAGTCCTGACGCCTTAGACCACTCGGCCACCGGCTCGCTCACACGTCATACCAGAGAGGAGGGTTAACAGTCGTAAATATATACAGGTCAGACCAAAGAGGAATGATAAGACTATAAATATACATGTTAGACCAGAGAGGAGGGTTAACAGTCCTAAATATATACAGGTCAGACCAAAGAGGAATGTTAAGAGTATAAATATACACGTCAGACCAGAGAGGAGGGTTAACAGTCCTAAATATATACAGGTCAGACCAAAGAGGAATGTTAAGATTATAAATATACACGTTAGACCAGAGAGGAGGGTTAACTGTCCTAAATATATACAGGTCAGACCAAAGAGGAATGTTAAGATTATAAATATACATGTTAGACCAGAGAGGAGGGTTAACAGTCCTAAATATATACAGGTCAGACCAAAGAGGAATGTTAAGATTATAAATATACACGTCAGACCAGAGAGGAGGGTTAACTGTCCTAAATATATACAGGTCAGACCAAAGAGGAATGTTAAGATTATAAATATACACGTTAGACCAGAGAGGAGGGTTAACTGTCCTAAATATATACATGTCAGACCAAAGAGGAATGTTAAGATTATAAATATACACGTTAGACCAGAGAGGAGGGTTAACTGTCCTAAATATATACAGGTCAGACCAAAGAGGAATGTTAAGATTATAAATATACACGTTAGACCAGAGAGGAGGGTTAACTGTCCTAAATATATACATGTCAGACCAAAGAGGAATGTTAAGATTATAAATATACACGTTAGATCAGAGAGGAGGGTTAACTGTCCTAAATATATACAGGTCAGACCAAAGAGGAATGTTAAGATTATAAATATACACGTTAGACCAGAGAGGAGGGTTAACAGTCCTAAATATATACAGGTCAGACCAAAGAGGAAAGTTTAGAGTATAAATATACACGTCAGACCAGAGAGGAGGGTTAACAGTCCTAAATATATACAGGTCAGACCAAAGAGGAATGTTAAGATTATAAATATACACGTCAGACCAGAGAGGAGGGTTAACTGTCCTAAATATATACAGGTCAGACCAAAGAGGAATGTTAAGATTATAAATATACACGTTAGACCAGAGAGGAGGGTTAACTGTCCTAAATATATACATGTCAGACCAAAGAGGAATGTTAAGATTATAAATATACACGTTAGACCAGAGAGGAGGGTTAACTGTCCTAAATATATACAGGTCAGACCAAAGAGGAATGTTAAGATTATAAATATACACGTTAGACCAGAGAGGAGGGTTAACTGTCCTAAATATATACATGTCAGACCAAAGAGGAATGTTAAGATTATAAATATACACGTTAGATCAGAGAGGAGGGTTAACTGTCCTAAATATATACATGTCAGACCAAAGAGGAATGTTAAGATTATAAATATACACGTTAGATCAGAGAGGAGGGTTAACTGTCCTAATATATACAGGTCAGACCAAAGAGGAACGTTAAGAGTTCTAAATATACACGTCAGACCAAAGAGGAGAGTTAACAGTCCTAAATATATACAGGTCAGACCAAAGAGGAACGTGGAGTTCTAAATATACACGTCAGACCAAAGAGGAGAGTTAACAGTCCTAAATATATACAGGTCAGACCAAAGAGGAATGATAAGACTATAAATATACATGTTAGACCAGAGAGGAGGGTTAACAGTCCTAAATATATACAGGTCAGACCAAAGAGGAATGTTAAGAGTATAAATATACACGTCAGACCAGAGAGGAGGGTTAACTGTCCTAAATATATACATGTCAGACCAAAGAGGAATGTTAAGATTATAAATATACACTTAGACCAGAGAGGAGGGTTAACTGTCCTAAATATATACATGTCAGACCAAAGAGGAATGTTAAGATTATAAATATACACGTTAGACCAGAGAGGAGGGTTAACTGTCCTAAATATATACAGGTCAGACCAAAGAGGAATGTTAAGATTATAAATATACACGTTAGACCAGAGAGGAGGGTTAACAGTCCTAAATATATACAGGTCAGACCAAAGAGGAACGTTAAGAGTTCTAAATATACACGTCAGACCAAAGAGGAGATTTAACAGTCCTAAATATATACAGGTCAGACCAAAGAAGAATGTTAAGATTATAAATATACACGTTAGACCAGAGAGGAGGGTTAACAGTCCTAAATATATACAGGTCAGACCAAAGAGGAAAGTTTAGAGTATAAATATACACGTCAGACCAGAGAGGAGGGTTAACAGTCCTAAATATATACAGGTCAGACCAAAGAGGAACGTTAAGAGTTCTAAATATACACGTTAGACCAAAGAGGAGAGTTAACAGTCCTAAATATATACAGGTCAGACCAAAGAGGAATGTTAAGATTATAAATATACACGTTAGACCAGAGAGGAGGGTTAACAGTCCTAAATATATACAGGTCAGACCAAAGAGGAAAGTTTAGAGTATAAATATACACGTCAGACCAGAGAGGAGGGTTAACAGTCCTAAATATATACAGGTCAGACCAAAGAGGAACGTTAAGAGTTCTAAATATACACGTCAGACCAAAGAGGAGAGTTAACAGTTCTAAATATATACAGGTCAGACCAAAGAGGAATGTTAAGATTATAAATATACACGTCAGACCAAAGAGGAGGGTTAACAGTCCTAAATATATACAGGTCAGACCAAAGAGGAAAGTTTAGAGTATAAATATACACGTCAGACCAGAGAGGAGGGTTAACAGTCCTAAATATATACAGGTCATACCAAAGAGGAACGTTAAGAGTTCTAAATATACACGTTAGACCAAAGAGGAGAGTTAACAGTCCTAAATATATACAGGTCAGACCAAAGAGGAATGTTAAGATTATAAATATACACGTTAGACCAGAGAGGAGGGTTAACAGTCCTAAATATATACAGGTCAGACCAAAGAGGAAAGTTTAGAGTATAAATATACACGTCAGACCAGAGAGGAGGGTTAACAGTCCTAAATATATACAGGTCAGACCAAAGAGGAACGTTAAGAGTTCTAAATATACACGTCAGACCAAAGAGGAGAGTTAACAGTTCTAAATATATACAGGTCAGACCAAAGAGGAATGTTAAGATTATAAATATACACGTCAGACCAAAGAGGAGGGTTAACAGTTCTAAATATATACAGATCAAACCAAAGAAGAATGTTAAAGATTTATAAATATACATGTCAGACGAAACAGGAGAGTCAATAGTCCTAAATATATACAGGTCAGACCGAAAAGGATCGTTAAGTGTCTTAAATTTATAGGTCAGACAACAGAAAGTTGTGAAGAGACTTAAGCACACCGATCAGTCCACAATGGAGTTTTGACAGTTGTCAGACAAACGAGGATCATTAACAGTTCTAAATATGCAGGCAATCAGGAAAATATCGTATATTGTCTGTTGAAGTTCGTTGTAGAGACTTCATGGTCCCCTTATTCAGATTAAAAGTTAAGATAAATGCAATTGGCAGACTTTTGAATTCACAGTGATTAATTGTGTTTTACAGGCGTAGAAAATGCATTCATAGTAGTATGCAAAATGTTTAGGATTGACCAGAGAAGCTGCATAAATCCACCAAATATGGAACTGAATTTAGTAAAAAAAAATATATCTATGTAGGTTTTTAAATAAGAAAAAACATTGACACAATGACAGTTTCTTAGCGAAACAACTACGAGTCAATGCAAAGTGAGTAAAATGTTACATCAGTAAAATTTCAGCAACTAAAATTGGCCAATGCATCTGCGCTTAAACGGCGAAACTATTTGCTTTGCTAAACAAACATTCAGTCCTTCCTTACTGCATACGTACGCTAACTGGCAGGTGCATCTTCACTTCAGGTGTCTCCTTAAGTGCTTTTAAAATGCATCTGCTTTCAATACCAATTTAAGACTATTGCAATAGCTCTCGTCTTTGCAGTTCATAAAGAGAATAAATATTGTTAGTTTGTAAAATAGCGTGATTTTTATTAGTTTAAAATGTTAGTCGTCACTGCTCAATGAATTCAAAGTAAAATTACAATTTACACTTACAATTTCTTCATTACCAGACTTATTACTCCATTGTTCAATAGTTTCTTCATTATCAATAAAGTACTAGTCCCTCTAATTATATAACAAATACAAAGTTAGAAAATTTTAATTAGCACTTTGTGAAATCTCAAAATATTGATTTTGTAAGTTCAGATATATGAACGAAATTGTGAGACAGGAGTGTTAAGAATAAATACAAACATGTAGAGAACTGTACTCAAAACCTTGAAATTGTAGCCACGGCCAGGTGCAGGAGAATAAGATGGATTGGTCATGTCAAAAGGAGAGACGAGGATAGAACTATGAAAAGAATATGAATTGGAAAACCGGAAGGAAAGTTCCTTCTAGAAAAACAAATGATAGATGAGATGATCGAGTGACAGGTGATGTGAGAAACTGGATGGTGACATAGAGTAGAGATGGCGTAAACTGTGGAGACAACTTGTTAGTTGTTGACTACAGCAAATCCAACTAGGATTGGGGTGGCCACAGGAGTAAGAGCAAGTAAGATTCCCCAATCTAGACCAAGGAAGTTTAATATGTTCTGAAAGTGAGGGATATTTTGAGTTACTAGAAAACGCTCTCAGTGTTTTGTCCTCTAACTGTGTTGGCTGTGAACATTGTTGGGTGTATTGTTTACGTGCAATCGTATCGTGCTTTAATAAGATTGATTGCCATGATTCAATGGTAAATGTTATGTTGCAAATAGTAAATATGAAACAGGAAACCACCAAGACTCAGAGAAATATTTTTTAATTGATATTATGTATGAGAGCATTGATAACGGATTAAAATAATATATAGTCTTAGAAATATAAAGAAAAACTCAACTAGTAAGACAAAACTCTGATATGGAATTTGATATTTTCATTCCCATCCCATCCCCAAATGTATGCGTATAATTTTTTCTGACTTGGATATTTAATAAACACCTTGTCAGTTTCATTGCCTTTGTACATCATAAAGTATTTTTAAGAACACTAAAGCTTTAAAGGAAATTGGTTAAGCTAAGGAACGAATATTTGTTTCCAAGTTATATGCCACTCAAGAACTTGTTGAAGACCAAAAAATTATTTTCCGAAACAAAACAGGACAAGATACTTTTAAGTATATTATTTCAACGGTTTTCTTATATAAAAGCCTACATAGATTTGGAAATTTAATTCAGCTCCAAACTTGATGGATTTATTAATACACATTTTGCATACTACTATGAATGCATTTTCTTCGCCTGTCAAACATAATTAATCAATTTGAATTCAAAAGTCTGCCAATTTCATAATAATAAATATTTTCTCAGGAATATTTAACATTTTTCTTAAATTAGATCCAATTTGAAAGAGAATTATATTGAAAGATATTTCGGAGTAAAAAAATTAACTAACTGATATCTTACAGATTTTTCAATCTGATTTTCAGAAAAAAATATTACCACTTAATCTGCAATTGTTATTCACATCTATCGTCTTTTTTAAATGACATTAACATACCCCATTTTATAATTTTTATGGCAGTTGAAAATTTACGAGAATTTTGAAATTATTCGTCTCAAAATAATTGTGAATAAAGACACTATCCACAGCGTTTCAATATCTGTGATCTCAGTGCTTTTGTAGAGTGTCATGTGTGTTTTAGACTACTTGTTAATTATATTTTTAATTTGTGTACATATCTGCCATGTTTTTGTAAATACATCATCAAATCAATTCTTTTGATCTAAGACATGTATACGTGCATGATCAGTCAACAATCAGCTAGCTATACATATTACATAGTACATTGTCAAAATTATCAACCTGCAAAAAAAAGTTATAGTGCTTAAAATACTACAGTTAAGAAAACACTACAGCCTATAAATAATAAAATATAGGCAATACATAAACTTTTAGATATTATTCTAAATAATGAAACTAAATAATGCAACCTAAAATAAAGAATAAAATTAATTAAATAGTCATGCACATGCAATCAATCTTAAAACTAAAATCAAACAGTAAAATTACAACTATATACAAATGGTTTTATCTCTGCCCACCAACCATGGCCACATTGCCTGTTAGAATTTCACAAAAAGCAGCTTCTGACAAGTCAAAAAACTCACTTGAAAAAAATACATTTTTTATTACAAAATTATAGAACCTAGATTTAAAAACTTTAAAATCAAGGCTACTTACATCCGCTGGTAATTTTTCAAAGAGCCTAATTCCCATCCCAATATGGCTTGTCCTGGTTTTCTCCAGCATAATGTGAGGTAATTCAAGCTTAGTCTTGTACCTCGGTTGTATGTGATGTATATCTTTTCTACAGTTATAGTTCCCCTTATTTATAAATGTAAAAAGAACCACCTGAAAAACATACAAGTTAACTATAGTTGGTATTTCAAGCCTAACAAACATAGGTTTGCAGTGTGCAGTAAAATCTGATTTTGTCATTATTCGAATAATCTTCTTTTGTAATACAGTAACAATAAATCGAGTATTCTAAGTGAACTCCCATAAACAATTAAGTCATATGAGATTAATGACTGAAACAAAGTGTAATAGGAATTTTTAACATAATTGACAAGAACATAATGCAAATGCCTATATAACAAAAACACAATTCTTGACAATCTATTAATAAGGTTATCTATGTGTGGAACACAAGATAATTTATGATCCAATAAGAGCCACAAAACTTGAAATAATCCTTAGCATCTACTATATTATCTGGCTCATGCTTGAGACTAAAAATGACACTCATCGTTTTATCATTATTTAAAAGAAAATTATTGGCTAGCAAACCAGTCACAGGCAGTATTCTTAAAATGCTCAACTTGGTCATTTAATTCTTTAAAATCTACTCCATGCAACAAAAAAGTTGAGTCATCAGCATCTAGATAATCAGGCAAAAATAGATATCAGAATCTAGATAATCAGGCAAAAATAGACATCAGAATCTAGATAATCAGGCAAATCATTGATAGATATTAAAAAAAGGAACGGCCGGAGGACCGAACCCTGAGGCACGCCACAAGGTACACTCACCTGAGCAGACCTCCTACCATTTACACATACAACCTGCTTATTATTGGCTAGATATGACACAAACAGTTTTAAAGCTGTACCTAAGATCCTATAATGTTGAATCTTAGAAACACATTATGATCTACACAGTCGAAGGCCTTGCTTAAGTCACAAAACTTGACTCAAGCGAAGCCCCTACGTTCGAATACTTCTTGAATCTTAGTGACTACAGCATAAATTGTACAAACCGACATTCTAAAACCAAATTGAAAGTTGGTAAATAAATTATTGTTCTCAAAATGTTTACTTACCTGTTGGAATATAATGTTCTCCAACACCTTGGACAGTATTGGAACCAGTGATACTGGCCTATAGTTAGCTGGATCAGACTAGTTTCCCTTTTTGAAAATTGGCGACTCGATTCAGGAAATATTCCTTCAAGCAAACACATGTTAATGACCACCATAAAGCGGGTAGGCTATACTTCCTATTACTCTCTTAACAACACAGTTGGAAAGCTCATAATAATCTAATGACATTGAATTCTTTAAATTTGAAATTACATTTATGACATCTACTGCTTCTATTGGTTGAAAATAGAATTTATGATCTGTGGTTAATGCGTTTTTCGAATATTCATCTGATTTCACATTCGAATTTCCAATACTACCACTTATCGTTTTAACTGATTCCACAAAATAACTACTCAAGCTTTCAGGGGTAATAGGAATGGTAGTTTTCCTCCCTGCTGCCTAACACTATTAATTACAGACCAGGCAGTTTTGCACTTATTATTAGATCTCTCAATCATGGCTGTATTATAATCTATCTTTGCCTGTTTAATACAATTTTTATAAGTTCTTTTTAAGCTTATATAATTACATTTCTCAGCCTCCTTCCCTGTTAAAACAAAAATATCATAGGCTGCAATCATATTTTTTTTCAACTTAGCCATCTCAATGTTATACCAAGGTTTATTGTTGAAAAATACTTTTTTTACTGTATTGAGAGGAAAACAATTATGAAATACTAAGTTAAACACAGAGAAAAATTCAGCTAGGCTTAGACTATTAGAGCTAGGCGTATCACTAGTAGATTCACCAGCAACATTTAATCCATTAGATATGACTCCATCAAACTGTTAATTCCAATCAATTAGTGATAGTTTATGTTTGAATTTTATAATATTCAAGTCTGAGAAAGACCTCCTCTTGACTACCTGGTTAGGTTCGCTTCCTCTAATCAATCAACTCGCTTCCCATAATCCATCAACCAACAAGTGAAACAAAAGCGAATAATGATCCGAGAAGTAGAAAGGCTCAACAAAGGAGAAACATACTCCTTTTTGTGCATGTGAAAAACATTATCTAAGCACGCATTTTCTCTTGAGGGTTTGTAATTATGACAATAAAGGTTATATTGTTTCAATATACTCATAAAGCATTCTCTGATTTACTTTTCTTCGTAACATCAAATTTAGCATTAATATCCCCACCGAGAACAATGGTATACGAATACCATTTAGGCCGGTTTAATTCAAGTAATAATCTCTCCAGAGTATTCAAGAATACATATTCATCCCCATCAGGAGTATGATATAGACATATTACAACAATCTTAGGTTCTTTTACTATTATTGCACAAGTCTCAAAATGTTTATCCACACAATATGTATTTAAATCCAATTTTTCAAAATCAAACTTGTCCAACACATAAATTAAGGTACCTCCTCTACTATATACATTTCTCTGATAATAGGTTTCGAATTTAAACCCTCTCAAATTCAACAATTCTATGTTGTCATTATTAACCCAGTGTTCCGACAAAGAAATCAAATCACAACTTTTATTTATAACTACATCTTCAATAATATCAAGTTTTCCAGCTAACCCTTGAATGTTCAAATACAAGAATGAAAACACATGAAAGAATGGTATAACTGCTTTAATAACTGATGACACCATCATTTTCTTTCCACGTTTTTTAAATCACTAAAAAATCCTCATGAACATTATTCTTCAAAGGTCTAGGTTTATTTACATAATTGCCTTTAGGAAGTATAAACAAGCCTTTAGGCCAAAATTCGGCATGCAGAACACATCAAGAAATCTCTCTGATACGTTTACCTTAAAGCTCGAGTAGTCATTGTGGCTACGTGGGGTTGCGCTCGTGGGGTTTGCGCCACGTGGTGTTTGCGACCTCCCTAAGATGTTACCGTGGGGTTTGCGCCCAAGATAATTAGGCACATTTTCCTCGTTTGTTATACACCTACAACCGACTGATTTCACTGTCGTCAATGACGCCTCTTCCATGTTTTTAACTTATAGATTACCGTATGTCCTTATCCATAGACACGTGGATGATTGGTTATTGACGTTACCTATAGGCTTGGATTAATTCTAAAGACTCTAAGAGTTTGGCTGTACAGTGGTATTAACCCACCCGCCCACCCATACACGTACAGTGGTATTGACCCACCCGCCCACCCATACACGTACAGTGGTATTGACCCACCCGCCCACCCATACACGTACAGTGGTATTAACCCACCCACCAACCCATACACGCACAGTGGTATTAACCCACCCGCCCCCCATACACGTACAGTGGTATTAACCCACCCGCCCACCCATACACGTATAGTGCTATTAACCCACCCGCCTACCCATATACGTACAGTGGTATTGACCCACCCGCCCTCCCATATACGTACAGTGGTATTACCATTATAGATCTATGCTATATCCATTATGCACATTAATAATACTCCTAATTATCCGCGTTTCTATTTGTAAAGTAAATACATCTAGGTCTTTCCTCATTACAACTTAACCTAACCCAAGTCATGAAATGTAATGAGATAAAATCCTTGACTCTAAATGTTTAGAGTCAAGGATAAAACGGACTACTTTTTAAGTCTCTAACAACAAGGAAAATGTGCCTAATTATCTTGGGCGCAAACCCCACGGAAACATCTTGAGGAGGTCGCAAACCCCACGAGGCGCAAACCCCACGAGCGCATCTCCCACGACACCGTCATTGTACCTTGTCTTAAGTTTTTCACCTTTGGAACCCTCAAATCCCTCAGTTGAAATATACTGCTCAATTTCAGTAACTGTTGTATCCAGAGAGCAACGAGACACAAAAATCCTCTTAGGTTGCTCTATAGGTCTTAAACAAACTGTCCACGTAGTTTCAATATTTGTGATCCAACTAATTTTACTAGAATCCTTTTTCGATAGCCATCACATATTTTATCGCTGGCTTCCTTCTTCTCGTCTTCAAACGTCCAAAACAACCACTACTAGCAAAACAAATACCGATACAAAGACAACTGAGACACACTCAGATGCCTGAATTTATATAAATTATACATATGCTCAAATCCTTACAATTCTCCGTGCGCAGTAATTCCACGTTGTAATTACCTGCAGAAACATCATACACGTGCTACGCAACTTGCAGGACGTGACATGTACTCAACTACAATTTACTCATATTAACGATAACAGAATTTAAGTTTTCCATCCTTATAAAAAACGTATCTGAAAAAAATATTCTTCGTTTAAAAACATTTTTGTTACATAAGCCAAGCGGCTAAATAAACATAAACAAACACATTGATATCCGCTTGAATAGAAATGTAATTCATACGACTTAGTATTTTTTGAAGCTCAACTTCATTTTCCAATATCTCTTCGCTAATAAAAGTTGAATTAACATTTACAACACTAATAGTTCGTTTTATCAACTTTAATTGTTAATTTTGCACAGCACTACTACTCACTCACCAGCGTGTGGTTTATGCAATCACCATTGTCATTAACACGTCACAATGAGTCTGCGTTGTCATCAAAAGACAATCGGAGCCAATCAGAGAGCAAGCCTGGGAGTGATTGGACAGCCTGAGATTGACCTTCCAGGCCGTCAGTGAATGACAGCGACAAGTAACAGCAATTAATTTATGGAAAGCGAGCTCCTGCGTAATGAGCCCGAGTCATGTCCTGCCTCCTGTCGACAGTGCAAAAATACCTGCCTTCATACTACCTGAACATTACAACTATAAGTAATGTATGTAAAACATTATAATGTTTTATCATTCAGTATTTCTTGGGCTCTGCATTTATTACTTGAAATTTGCTTTACTCTAAACGCTCCTTTTATTGCTGGATGCGGTTGTTCTTTAATGCTCGTAACTCCCAGGACAACAATCGTAAAGAAACACAACTGGAAAAGATGCAATTACCCACATCAACAGAAAACGTATAACACTGCTATAATCTTCATTTAAATCTATTGAATAACAAAATTATTTCTTTAAAAAGCACTTCAATAAATGTTATCTAAAAAAAAAAAAAAAAAAAAAAACTCCCTGGGACGATTTCAAATCCTGAAGGATTGACAATTTGTTTTCATGCAAAATAATAACTAGATAAATTTTATGCAAAAATAAATGTTACTTACAAAAAAAACTAGGTCATTAAATAAGGTTACTACGTAATGTGGCCTGTTTTACTGATAGTGACAAAACGCAAATATAATCCATAATGGTGTCAAATAAATCACACATTTCAAAGGAGTGCTGTTCAATTTTATTTATGTAGTTCCGTGTTTTGTATCTTTTTAAAATAAAATAAAAAATTATTATTTTACTATCTCCTTGTACAAAAATGATAACAATACATTGTCAAATAAAACAAAAACAGCAGAATATTTTCATTTGTATTTATTTCTTAACTGTACATAATCATTTTTATGAAGGGTTAAAACATTTTGGTACAATAAACAACCACCCCAGGATAAAAACTGTGTTGGGGTTGCTATTACTTAAATACTCTAAAACTACAGGAATTAAATTAAAATTCCATATAAATAAGACAGTAAACATAAACACAATTTGTTCCAGATTTTTTAACCATTATAACTGAAAAAATTATTATATGAAATATTTGTTGCTGTGATTTGTTAAGAAATGAATTTAACAATAAATAATAAATCTAATATAAAAATGTACGAAAACAACGGACTTTTAACACATCCTTCTTAACACCGACGATCTATGTCGGTGTTTGCGCTAACGTAAACGTCGTGCTGAGAGAGTGTGCTAAGAGCGAGTTGACTCTAGTCGTGCTGAGAGAGAGTGCTGAGAGCGAGTTGACTCTAGTCGTGCTGAGAGAGAGTGCTAAGAGCGAGTTGACTCTAGTCGTGCTGAGAGAAAGTGCTAAGAGCGAGTTGACTCTAGTCGTGCTGAGAGAGAGTGCTAAGAGCGAGTCGTCTCTAGTCGTGCTGAGAGAGAGTGCTAAGAGCGAGTTGACTCTAGTCGTGCTGAGAGAGAGTGCTAAGAGCGAGTTGACTCTAGTCGTGCTGAGAGAGTGTGCTAAGAGCGAGTAGACTCTAATCGTGCTGAGAGAGTGTGCTAAGAGCGAGTTGACTCTAGTCGTGCTGAGAGAGAGTGCTAAGAGCGAGTTGACTCTAGTCGTGCTGAGAGAGAGTGCTAAGAGCGAGTTGACTCTAGTCGTGCTGAGAGAGAGTGCTAAGAGCGAGTTGACTCTAGTCGTGCTGAGAGAGTGTGCTAAGAGCGAGTTGACTCTAGTCGTGCTGAGAGAGAGTGCTAAGAGCGAGTTGACTCTAGTCGTGCTGAGAGAGTGTGCTAAGAGCGAGTTGACTCTAGTCGTGCTGAGAGAGAGTGCTAAGAGCGAGTTGACTCTAGTCGTGCTGAGAGAGTGTGCTAAGAGCGAGTCGACTCTAGTCGTGCTGAGAGAGTGTGCTAAGAGCGAGTCGTCTCTAGTCGTGCTGAGAGAGTGTGCTAAGAGCGAGTTGACTCTAGTCGTGCTGAGAGAGAGTGCTAAGAGCGAGTCGTCTCTAGTCGTGCTGAGAGAGTGTGCTAAGAGCGAGTCGTCTCTAGTCGTGCTGAGAGAGTGTGCTAAGAGCGAGTCGTCTCTAGTCGTGCTGAGAGAGTGTGCTAAGAGCGAGTCGACTCTAATCGTGCTGAGAGAGAGTGCTAAGAGCGAGTTGACTCTAATCGTGCTGAGAGAGTGTGCTAAGAGCGAGTCGTCTCTAGTCGTGCTGAGAGAGTGTGCTAAGAGCGAGTCGACTCTAGTCGTGCTGAGAGAGTGTGCTAAGAGCGAGTCGTCTCTAGTCGTGCTGAGAGAGTGTGCTAAGAGCGAGTCGTCTCTAGTCGTGCTGAGAGAGTGTGCTAAGAGCGAGTCGACTCTAATCGTGCTGAGAGAGAGTGCTAAGAGCGAGTCGACTCTAGTCGTGCTGAAAGAGTGTGCTAAGAGCGAGTCGACTCTAGTCTTGCTGAGAGAGTGTGCTAAGAGCGAGTCGTCTCTAGTCGTGATGAGAGAGAGTGCTAAGAGCGAGTTGTCTCTAGTCGTGCTGAGAGAGTGTGCTAAGAGCGAGTCGACTCTAATCGTGCTGAGAGAGAGTGCTAAGAGCGAGTCGACTCTAGTCGTGCTGAGAGAGTGTGCTAAGAGCGAGTCGACTCTAGTCGTGCTGAGAGAGAGTGCTAAGAGCGAGTTGACTCTAGTCGTGCTGAGAGAGTGTGCTAAGAGCGAGTCGACTCTAATCGTGCTGAGAGAGTGTGCTAAGAGCGAGTTGACTCTAGTCGTGCTGAGAGAGAGTGCTAAGAGCGAGTTGACTCTAGTCGTGCTGAGAGAGTGTGCTAAGAGCGAGTTGACTCTAGTCGTGCTGAGAGAGAGTGCTAAGAGCGAGTTGACTCTAGTCGTGCTGAGAGAGTGTGCTAAGAGCGAGTCGACTCTAATCGTGCTGAGAGAGTGTGCTAAGAGCGAGTCGACTCTAGTCGTGCTAAGAGAGAGTGCTAAGAGCGAGTTGACTCTAGTCGTGCTGAGAGAGTGTGCTAAGAGCGAGTTGACTCTAGTCGTGCTGAGAGAGAGTGCTAAGAGCGAGTTGACTCTAGTCGTGCTGAGAGAGAGTGCTAAGAGCGACTTGTCTCTAGTCGTGCTGAGAGAGTGTGCTAAGAGCGAGTTGACTCTAGTCGTGCTGAGAGAGAGTGCTAAGAGCGAGTTGACTCTAGTCGTGCTGAGAGAGTGTGCTAAGAGCGAGTTGACTCTAGTCGTGCTGAGTGAGAGTGCTAAGAGCGAGTTGACTCTAGTCGTGCTGAGAGAGTGTGCTAAGAGCGAGTCGACTCTAGTCGTGCTGAGAGAGTGTGCTAAGAGCGAGTCGTCTCTAGTCGTGCTGAGAGAGTGTGCTAAGAGCGAGTTGACTCTAGTCGTGCTGAGAGAGAGTGCTAAGAGCGAGTCGTCTCTAGTCGTGCTGAGAGAGTGTGCTAAGAGCGAGTCGTCTCTAGTCGTGCTGAGAGAGTGTGCTAAGAGCGAGTCGTCTCTAGTCGTGCTGAGAGAGTGTGCTAAGAGCGAGTCGACTCTAATCGTGCTGAGAGAGAGTGCTAAGAGCGAGTCGACTCTAATCGTGCTGAGAGAGTGTGCTAAGAGCGAGTCGTCTCTAGTCGTGCTGAGAGAGTGTGCTAAGAGCGAGTCGACTCTAGTCGTGCTGAGAGAGTGTGCTAAGAGCGAGTCGTCTCTAGTCGTGCGGAGAGAGTGTGCTAAGAGCGAGTCGTCTCTAGTCGTGCTGAGAGAGTGTGCTAAGAGCGAGTCGACTCTAATCGTGCTGAGAGAGAGTGCTAAGAGCGAGTCGACTCTAGTCGTGCTGAAAGAGTGTGCTAAGAGCGAGTCGACTCTAGTCGTGCTGAGAGAGTGTGCTAAGAGCGAGTCGTCTCTAGTCGTGCTGAGAGAGTGTGCTAAGAGCGAGTCGTCTCTAGTCGTGCTGAGAGAGTGTGCTAAGAGCGAGTCGACTCTAATCGTGCTGAGAGAGAGTGCTAAGAGCGAGTCGACTCTAGTCGTGCTGAGAGAGTGTGCTAAGAGCGAGTCGACTCTAGTCGTGCTGAGAGAGTGTGCTAAGAGCGAGTCGTCTTTAGTCGTGCTGAGAGAGTGTGCTAAGAGCGAGTCGTCTCTAGTCGTGCTGAGAGGGTGTGCTAAGAGCGAGTCGACTCTAGTCGTGCTGAGAGAGTGTGCTAAGAGCGAGTCATCTCTAGTCGTGCTGAGAGAGTGTGCTAAGAGCGAGTCGACTCTAATCGTGCTGAGAGAGAGTGCTAAGAGCGAGTCGACTCTAATCGTGCTGAGAGAGAGTGCTAAGAGCGAGTCGTCTCTAGTCGTGCTGAGAGAGTGTGCTAAGAGCGAGTCGACTCTAATCGTGCTGAGAGAGTGTGTTAAGAGCGAGTCGTCTCTAGTCGTGCTGAGAGAGTGTGCTAAGAGCGAGTCGACTTTAATCGTGCTGAGAGAGAGAGTGCTAAGAGCGAGTCGTCTCTAGTCGTGCTGAGAGAGTGTGCTAAGAGCGAGTCGACTCTAATCGTGCTGAGAGAGTGTGCTAAGAGCGAGTTGACTCTAATCGTGCTGAGAGAGTGTGCTAAGAGCGAGTCGACTCTAATCGTGCTGAGAGAGAGTGCTAAGAGCGAGTCGTCTCTAGTCGTGCTGAGAGAGAGAGAGTGCTAAGAGCGAGTCGTCTCTAGTCATGCTGAGAGAGTGTGCTAAGAGCGAGTCGACTCTAATCGTGCTGAGAGAGTGTGCTAAGAGCGAGTCGACTCTAATCGTGCTGAGAGAGAGTGCTAAGAGCGAGTCGTCTCTAGTCGTGCTGAGAGAGTGTGCTAAGAGCGAGTCGACTCTAATCGTGCTGAGAGAGAGTGCTAAGAGCGAGTCGTCTCTAGTCGTGCTGAGAGAGTGTGCTAAGAGCGAGTCGTCTCTAGTCGTGCTGAGAGAGAGTGCTAAGAGCGAGTCGTCTCTAGTCGTGCTGAGAGAGAGTGCTAAGAGCGAGTCGTCTCTAGTCGTGCTGAGAGAGAGTGCTAAGAGCGAGTCGACTCTAGTCGTGCTGAGAGAGTGTGCTAAGAGCGAGTTGTCTCTAGTCGTGCTGAGATAGAGTGTTAAGAGCGAGTCGACTCTAATCGTGCTGAGAGAGTGTGCTAAGAGCGAGTCGACTCTAATCGTGCTGAGAGAGAGTGCTAAGAGCGAGTCGTCTCTAGTCGTGCTGAGAGAGTGTGCTAAGAGCGAGTCGTCTCTAGTTGTGGTGAGAGAGTGTGCTAAGAGCGAGTCGACTCTAGTTGTGGTGAGAGAGTGTGCTAAGAGCGAGTCGTCTCTAATCGTGCTGAGAGAGTGTGCTAAGAGCGAGTCGACTCTAATCGTGCTGAGAGAGAGTGCTAAGAGCGAGTCGTCTCTAGTCGTGCTGAGAGAGTGTGCTAAGAGCGAGTCGACTCTAATCGTGCTGAGAGAGTGTGCTAAGAGCGAGTCGACTCTAATCGTGCTGAGATAGTGTGCTAAGTGCGAGTCGTCTCTAGTCGTGCTGAGAGAGAGAGTGCTAAGAGCGAGTCGTCTCTAGTCGTGCTGAGAGAGTGTGCTAAGAGCGAGTCGTCTCTAGTCGTGCTGAGAGAGTGTGCTAAGAGCGAGTTGACTCTAGTCGTGCTGAGAGAGTGTGCTAAGAGCGAGTTGACTCTAGTCGTGCTGAGAGAGTGTGCTAAGAGCGAGTCGACTCTAGTCGTGCTGAGAGAGTGTGCTAAGAGCGAGTTGTCTCTAGTCGTGCTGAGAGAGAGTGCTAAGAGCGAGTCGACTCTAGTCGTGCTGAGAGAGTGTGCTAAGAGCGAGTTGTCTCTAGTCGTGCTGAGATAGAGTGTTAAGAGCGAGTCGACTCTAGTCTTGCTGAGAGAGTGTGCTAAGAGCGAGTTGTCTCTAGTCGTGCTGAGAGAGTGTGCTAAGAGCGAGTCGACTCTAGTCGTGCTGAGAGAGTGTGCTAAGAGCGAGTCAACTCTAGTCGTGCTGAGAGAGAGTGCTAAGAGCGAGTCGTCTCTAGTCGTGCTGAGAGAGAGTGCTAAGAGCGAGTCGTGTCTAGTCGTGCTGAGAGAGAGTGCTAAGAGCGAGTCGTCTCTAGTCGTGCTGAGAGAGAGTGCTAAGAGCGAGTTGTCTCTAGTCGTGCTGAGAGAGAGTGCTAAGAGCGAGTCGTCTCTAGTCGTGCTGAGAGAGAGTGCTAAGAGCGAGTCGTCTCTAGTCGTGCTGAGAGAGAGTGCTAAGAGCGAGTCGTCTCTAGTCGTGCTGAGAGAGAGTGCTAAGAGCGAGTCGTCTCTAGTCGTGCTGAGAGAGAGTGCTAAGAGCGAGTCGTCTCTAGTCGTGCTGAGAGAGTGTGCTAAGAGTTATATAGAGAGTGCTAAGACTGTGTTAAATCCATATACATGAAACTTTTTATTAACAAGTGATTTTCTTCATATATTTTCTGGCAGTATTTTATTGAATGAACTTTGATCAGCTTCGCTGTGCAGGAAAAGGTGCACTCTAATAAAAACCTAGGCCTACATAGTCCACCCAGCCCTATATAGTCCACCTAGCCCTACATAGTCCACTCAGGCCTACATAGTCCACCCAGTTCTACATAGTCCACCCAGCCCTACATAGTCCACCCAGCCCTACATAGTCCACCCAGGCCTACATAGTCCACCCAGGCCTACATAGTCCACCCAGCCCTACATAGTCCACCTAGCCCTACATAGTCCACCTAGCCCTACATAGTCCACCCAGCCCTACATAGTCCAACCAGCCCTACATAGTCCATCCAGCCCTACATAGTCCACCTAGCCCTACATAGTCCACCCAGGCCTACATAGTCCACCCAGCCCTACATAGTCCAACCAGCCCTATTTCAAATGTATTTACAGTGGTAAATGAATAATAAAAAAAAATAAAAAACTCTACATGTAGCGTATAACGGGCACATCCAAATTCACACCCCTGACAAACAAGTTTGATTTGAGCTCGCAAAATGTCCAAATGCACACCACTAGGCTCTGCTTGTATACTTTTGGCCTGGACTGTACAGTGTACACCCCGATTGAAACAGTTTACCTCAACAGTAAGTTAAAATTCCCCTACGCAACCAAAGACATTCTTAAACATACTACTGGCCCCTTTCCAGTCAATATCTGTCAGATTTCGAGGAAAGCAACCGTGAGGCCTCTGCAGACGTTCACCATTCAATAAGTCTTTGGAACATAACAAGGCCTTAACATGAATGTGGTATGATAGAATTGTTAATTTAAGTTCTAGTTAATTAATTGAATTTGTATTCACACTTGCAAAAATTATGTACTTTCTTTTTGCTGCGTATTTAAAAAAAGTTAATTTCTTAATAACTAAATTAAAAACCTTATTAACCCTCTTGTACGAAAATGTTGTTTGAATGCAACAACAATGTTCTACACCATACAATTAATTTACCTAATGTTTAACAGATACTTTCTTATCTATATATACTTTGTACCAACGAACACGTGAGAACATTAGAAGGGACAGGTCCATACATCCAGCATTGCAGGGACTGAGCTCCAGGCCGCCATCTTGGTATCACTTGGAAAGAGCAAAACATTTTAATGCTCGCGTTTGAAACAATCTGTTTGAAAAAATACTTAGAAATTAAATAAAATTACTAAATTTTGCATGTGTTGAAACAATTAGTTTATGATCATGATAGTGTAGTTTACAATAGTTAATTTTTTGTATTACATACTTAATAAATTAATAAAGTTGATTTTTTTCTATGTAATTTCGATCGTGACATGAAAAAGTTAGTCGGCTGCCAAATTTTTTATATTATATGTGGTATGATAGTATTGTTTATTTAAGTTAATTTAATTAATTGAATTTATATTCAAACTTGCAAAAATTATGTACTTTCTTTTTGCTGCGTATTTGGAAAAAGATAATTTCTTAATAACAAAATTAAAAACCTTTACTCTCTTGTACGCAAATGTTACTTGAATGCAATGTAGATAAATAGTTATATTTACAGAATCAGATTTTTTTAAAAATCTTTCTGGTCTACTTTTTTTGTAATTACTTTTTAAAGTTAAGCATTTGACTCGACCATGTATACGTACGCCGAGTCGAGTGACGCTGCCTGATATAGCCTGCTTACTGCTGTCTTCAGACCGAATCGAACTTTCAAGTTATGGTGTTATTAATATATTACTATTACTTTTTCAATTGTATTGTAAATAATATTAATAATTTAAAAATCTATTACATTAAGTATTCATAATCTAGTTACTATAAAGAATTTACCTGTGAGAAAAGCCAGATATATTAGTACATTAATTTTATAGTTGCAAAAATATACTACAAAATGTTACTAAAATTTAATCTCAGGATCATTACCAAAAAAACTGATGGATAAACTTAAACACAAAAATATAGATTTAGAAGTTTTTTTTTATTGTATAGTAACCAGATATTATTACTAATATAGAAAAAGTGAACAAAAAGTAGGGTACAAAAGTACAATAACCATGCTGATTACATATAATGAATAACATAATATAATATTGAATGATACAATAATGAGCAATACAAAAATACAATCAGCTTACTAATAATTAATAATATAATACAACACAATGCAAAAAGTAACAATACTATGGATAAGGAGCAATTTAATAATGAACAACAGAAATAACTTACAATTAGTAGCTTTAGAACTATACAGACTAAACACTAAAAGCGGCAAAATTTTAACTAGAATTAAAAAAAAACTTACATTACATCCAATTAATTAATCCAATTTAATTAGTAATTAATGCTTACTGACCCATAAATGTTAAAGTTTTTGTAAGGTGGTTTCTGATTTTTTATTTGTGTAATGGACTCAATTAATCATTTTGAAAAGTGAATCGCCTTAATGTAAAGTATTTTTTGCAAACAGCTTTCATGAGTAACGTGAAACGGTTATGGTCCGTACTGGACAATAGTCCGGACTGAAGTCAGGTGGAGAGTGCTCGGCAGTAAGGTGACTCTCGGCTGCCGCCGCCATCTTACCTGCTTTCGGCCGGCATCAACCTATGGATCTAATGCCCCTTCTATTGGTCCGATATTTTCGTTGCTTTCTACCTAAATAATGTATGCTTTTATACCCAAAGGCCCAAATAAATATTGTTAAGAACATACACAACGGGTTTCGTACAGCTGGGGCAAAGCAAGATGTCGTTGACTTTCTACCTTACATGAACACTGTCAAAATATTGTTGTTTCTTAATATATATTTGTTTAATTTTTTCAGGAAAATATGTATAATGTATATATAAGCTTGAAACCTATAAAGACTGGTGCAGAGAGGAAAACTATAATATATATATATAGTTTATTTAAAAAAGAATTCGTTTGAATAAACCTGAAGACTAGACGTTAAATGAAATAAAACCAATAGTAACTGAGAATAAGACCAGAATATCTTATTATCAGTTAACCTCAGTTATTCTCAATGTTAGCGTCTCTCTATAATCACTTGAAACATTTCGAAAGGCTGCAACTAGCTACTAAACAAGCAATTACATCTAGTAACTACATTTCAAATAAACAAGCTAAACCTGTGATTTTTAATAAATGCAGCAACGTACTTTAATCTTCTTAAGTAAATATAGTGTAATTTACGTTATTTCAAAGAAGCTTGAAATAGCAAAATAATTGTTTGCCAAGGCCTCTCACGGCTGGTTGCAAAGAGAGGTTGAGATTGCAACGCAGGCCTGAAACTTAGTTGTTATAGGTAGGTACATTCAAAACCAAAAACTTATTGAAAGTATTCCGATTTGACTAGGGATGTGAATTTTGACATTTTGAATCGCTGAGATTGAATTGGTTTGACAGAGGTGTGAATTTGGATGTGGCTGCTGGTACTCTTAATGGGGTGTGAATTTGGATGTGGCTGCTGGTACACTTAATTGGGTGTGAATTTGGATGTGGCTGCTGGTACCCTTAATGGGGTGTGAATTTGGATGTGGCTGCTGGTACACTTAATTGGGTGTGAATTTGGATGTGGCTGCTGGTACACTTAATTGGGTGTGAATTTGGATGTGGCTGCTGGTACACTTAATTGGGTGTGAATTTGGATGTGGCTGCTGGTACACTTAATTGGGTGTGAATTTGGATGTGGCTGCTGGTACCCTTAATGGGGTGTGAATTTGAACACACCCGCGTATAACGTATTTACATTAGAAACTATTTTAATGACATCATTAAGCCTTCAACTATTAATCTTACTACGTACTTATTCTGAAGAAATAAAGAACGAGCATTTCATAGCTAAGGCCACTTAATATTCAATTGTTCTTTTTTGTGAAAATTCTGGGGAAATATGGCAAGAGTCTTTAGGGGCAATTGAGGAGTTGTTTTCACAGTTTTGCTTGGAGCTTGGAAATTGTATCTGCACTAACTCACCTTTGATGAGAAAATCTAGATCTAACTTCCTCATTGGTTTTCACGTCATCTGAAATCTCTCATATTCCATAAGAAAATCCTACACAAGAAATTAAAAAAAAGCATGTCAGATTTTGATTATCACGCCTTCAAGACTGCTAGAAATTACTGCAAAGATCTTACTAGGGCATGTCACAATAATTATCTGAGAAGTATTGACCTCGGAGTGAAGGTGAAGGGTAAACGCAACCCCTAAGAGCTTTTGGGGTTATATGAAGACTCTTTGTAAGGTCAACCCGATTCCTAGCAGACTCCACTTCGATGGGGTCTCGGTGGATAAACCATTGCTGATGAGTGAGCTGTTCTCCGACTACTTCTCGACTGTTTACGCACCTCCATCATCCAACCCTACTGAATATGAATATAAAACTAATGTTAATATCTCAACTTTGCTCGTATCTGCACTTGAGGTAGGAGAAAAGCTTCTCCGTCTTGATTGTAATAAGGGTGCTGGGCCAGATAATATAACGCCTGCAATTATGAAAGCATGCAGCTCTGTTATTGCCCCTCATCTCTCTACCTACTTTAATCAACTCATGAAAAAAGGAATCTTCCCTGATGTACTCAAACCTGGGTTTCTGGTACCTGTTCACAAGTCTGGCGATGCGTGTGACGCGAAGAATTATAGACCTATTGTAATCCAATATGTTATCGCAAAAGTCTTCGAGAGCTTGGTGCTTGATTTTCTGTACTTCGCATTCAAGAATGTTATCATACCTGAGCAGCATGGATTCCGCGTTGGAAGATCTACAGTTACCAACCTCTGCGTCTTCACAAATTATGTGCACTCTGCCTTTTCTCAGTATCACCAGGTCGACTGCATTTACTTGGACTTCGCAAAGGCGTTTGATAGAGTCAGTCATGATCATCTCATCTCCAAAATAAAGGCACTTGGTGTGTCAGGTCCTCTTCTTCGATGGTTCCGGAGCTACTTGACAGGACGGACTCTTCGTGTGAGGTTTGCTGGCCATGTCTCTGATTCTGTCGTCTATGTTACATCAGGAGTACCTCAGGGCTCACTCTTAGGACCATTCCTGTTCAGCCTCTTTGTTACTTGTACATTGCTATGTACCTCAACTGCAAGTTTTTGCTCTTTGCTGATGATGTAAAGATTTTTCTGGAAGTGTCTTCAGCATATGACCAGCTCACTCTCCAAATGGATTAATGTGTGGTGTCGCGAGAATGATCTTCATTTGAATGCAGCCAAGTGCCAAGTGATGACCTTTGGCAGAACAAAACTTCTGCAATCCTGCGACTACCATCTTCATGGAACCCAGCTTAAGAGAGTTCATGTGATAAAGGACTTGGGTTTGTGCTTCACTCCTAATATGGATCCTGGTGAACATATAGCCAAGGCTTGTGCGAAAGCTAATAGAGTTCTTGGCCTTGTCACCCGTGCTTCAAGAGTTGCCTTCACTCCTGGAACAATCAAAATCTTGTATGTGTCACTTGTTCGCCCCATCTTGGAGTACGGGTCTACAATATGGTCACCCTATCAAATTGGACAATGCAACTCCCTTTAACGCAATCCAGATAAAGTTTCTTCAACTGATGGGTGTCAGAAGCGGCTTGGACTATCATAACGTGGACATCAATGAGATCGCTCATCAGTTTCTTCCCTATCTTCCAGGAGGTCTGTCATCGACCTGGTTTTCCTTTTCAAGCTTATCAATGGACAAGTAGACTGCCCGGAGCTCTTGTTGATGATCGACTTCCATACCCCTCATCTGACTAGATCAACCCAGCTGTTCGCCAAGAATCTGCAACTTACTGCCTACGCCTATCACAGTACCATACCTCGACTTATGCGTTTGGGTAATGCTTCCCAATTGGAGTTCTTCGGACCGTCCCCTCAGAATTTTAAAAGGCAGGCTCATAACTTTGTATCTAGTCTGTTGCAGTACTAGAATTGGCATGTATACTGTATTAGATTCAGTCCCAGTGTTCAGAATGTACTATATATTATTGAAGTTATTTATTATCAAAGCTATTTATCATTCGTTGTTATTCTTATGGTTATTAATTGTCATAGTGTTTTCAGTATCGTTATTGTTATTTATTATTATAGCACGTATTATCATTGATGTTTGTTATTATAGTTATTTATTATCGTTGTTACTTATTATTATTATAGTTATTTATTATTATTGTTATTCTTTTAATTATTTATTATCATAGTTATCGGCAGTTTTAGAAACTGCAACTCCCTTATCAGCCCTTAAATAAATTTGCGAAAAAGAAAAAAAAAAACAGTTAAAAAAGCGTAAGAAAGGGCAGAAGGGAGACTACTACTATTAACTTATTAGTCTCAGCAAATAGCCATAGTAGCAGCGAACTTGATGCATGTGTTACTTATTAATTAATTTTGTTCAGCCATTAACAAGTGGACAAACTGTATGGTAAAATGTATGTCATGTATGTAAAATGGTGTATGCCGTAAATAAATAAATAAATAATAAATATATCATTTGACCAAACAACCAGCTTCGTAAACCTTCTGGGGAAATATGGTTAATATGTTACGGGTAATGTGAATTAAAATTCAACCATACTTCCTGATTTATGCACAATATGAGAAATATGATAAGAGTTCGTCTTGGGTAATGTCAATTAAAATTCAACCATACGTCTTGTTACGTGAACATTCTGTATAAATACGACAAGAGACGGTCATGGGTAAAGTCAATTAGCACTCAACCATACTTTCTGCTTCGTAAATTTCAAAATATGTATACAAGTAACGAGACTGTCATAGCTGATTTAGTTATCAATGATCCTAATCTTCATGTATATAGAGTGTGTATGTGAGCCACAATAATGTGTATGTTTACAGTGAATTATTATCAGCACGATGACTTGGGATGTCAACTAGATACCAGAATTACTCTAAATGTCAGTATGGTGTCTACAACTAAGAAATTATTTATACTTCTTTACTAGGTTATAAGCATTTCCATGTATGATTTTCAAATATACCTGAAAACTAAGTACTGTAAATAGCACTCTTACTATAAATCATCTTGCAACCACTGCGTCACTCGATGAATTCTCTTCTCCCGCTGACAGTAACACCTGACACCACGAGCGCACTCACCGGCATATGTCACTGCCTGTCCGGAGTTATTGCCGCTACTTGTATACACTGTGAGAGTTACTGCACGTAGCCGAGTTTCGTCAGAGATCCACTGCCGGGCTTGTAGTAATAACTCTCTGCCACGACTGTTAATCGAACATCAATCACACAATTGCAATTAACCGCTCATCGCACCTTCTCGCTGACTGGTTGCAAAATAGCAAATGTATTTTATAAATAAATAGATCTTGGGTTACAACATTATTTTCTTATCAATAATACACCACCTGCTTCTAGAATAATGACTTTGTCCTCATTTTTGTGATATTATTGCAAGCTTTTTTTATATTGATACTTACTTTAAACATTTACTAGTACTTATTTTTATGATTTAATGACTATTTAATGACTGTATGTTTCCTAACTATTTTCGATATTTTAGAATATTTTTCCAAGCTTTTGTTGAATTATCAAGAGGTATCAACGTATAGTTGAAATGAGCTTGGTTGAGAGTTTTCGGTCTGTCAGGTTTTAAAAATACCTTAATGTTTGTTTCTCATGAAGCCCTTGGAAAAACTTACATTTTTCATTTACAGTATTATAAATTTTTATTTATTTTTATATATAATCTAGGCCTCACCAAGTTATACAAAACTTGGTGAGGTCCTATAGTAAAAAATGAAAATAAAAAACTTAATACAGAAAATACATGTTTTTTTCATTTTTATTTTTTCATAGAAATTATCAACATTAGGTGGTTCAGGGCAGGCACATATCTTTAAATATAAATATTGCAGCTTTATATTGTTTTACTAACTAGCGGTAGAAAGGAAAAATTAATACAATTAATCTGTTGTGCAATGTGGCAACAACAGAAACGCTTGGAGATAACGAGTGAAAGTTTGTAGATAATTTTATCCTGTTGGCCAAAATATTCCTGTTCTCTACTCTATGTCCTATTCCTCTAGAACACTCAGTTCGGCAGTGTGTGGAATGTAATACTATAACTGTAAATACAAACAACTGACATAACCTTAGCTTATTTTCATACTGTAATTTAATTGTTGAAAAGGAAGAAAACTTAGGGTTTACTGAATCTGATGTTATGAGTAATTTGTTAAAATATTTGAACAGTGTAGTGTATTTGGTATGACAATTTTAATTTTCCATTGCTGGTACATGTTTGTGGGTCAATATCTCTCTCGGCTGTGTTGTTTTGGTAAATCTTAACTTTCACTAAATCGTTGCTACCAGGAAAGTTCGTTAGAGTAAATAATAGTTTACAAAAATATGTAAGAAATCATTGAATCAATCTGAGTTTGTGAAGTTACATTACTGTAACAAATAAATTAAGATGATTTTGCGCTGTGTTACATTGGTGTTGGCTTCCTTGGGGTTTCAGTAAATGTTCACTTTCAGTAAACCATTGTTACTAAGGGAAGTTCGTTAGAATTAATAATAGTTTACAAAAATATATAAGAAATAATCTGAACCAACCTGCGTTTGTGAAGTTACATTACTGTAACAATAATGTAAGATGATTTTGTGTTGTGTTACATTGGTGTGAGATAGTGCAGTGATTATGTGAATAGTAGGAAATAATGTACAAGACAGTGAATGGTTCTGCTATCATTATAAGACAGACAGGGATAGAGAGAGACAGAGAGGGAAGACAAATCAAGTGTAGGCCTATAATATTGATTATATTATAAATAATTTTGGAGGAACAAACGTTTATTACGTTAAATATGTTTCTATGAGATTCCATTTTAATAGTTAAAATTATGTCAAAACAAATGTAAGATTTTCATAAATAAAGCGTGAGATTGTGTTTTTCCGTTGAGCAGGTTTTTTTTACCATTGAACAGGTTTAAACAATGATAAATAGTATATAACCGTTTATATTTTGAAAAATAATAAGTATAATAATTTTACGTCTGCCAATACGTAGTCGGTTCCCTTAAATATAACAAGGAATTGGTCATAAACAGACATACATAACATTTAAAATGTTACTTTGCATTGACTTACAAAATTAAAAAGGTTCCAGAACTACGTTAAGGTAAAAAGTACACTTTTTTATACATTTTATTTACCAACAGAAATTGGAAAAGCTAAAACAATGTTTAAGTAGTTAAACACAACTGTATATATTTGCAATACAGTAATATGTTACAAGGCAGATAAATAAATGAATAAATAACGTGTAGCCTACGTATATTTTCCGGTGACAACCTCGTCAAGGTGCTATCTACACTGTATGACAACCTCGTCAAGGTGCTATCTACACTGTATGACAACCTCGTCAAGGTGCTATCTACACTGTATGACAACCTCGTCAAGGTGCTATCTACACTGTATGACAACCTCGTCAAGGTGCTATCTACACTGTATGGCAACCTCGTCAAGGTGCTATCTACACTGTATGACAACCTCATCAAGGTGCTATCTACACTATATAATATACATGTTAGCCAGACGTTTCGCCCATGCTGTGATGCGGCATCTTCAGTGGTATCGCTGGGACTGAGATCGGCGAATGACCTTCCCATTTCAATCTCTACGATAGCACTAAGGATCCCACATCACAGCATGAGCGGAACATGTAGGCAGTACCTAGATTCGGTTTTTACAGGAAAATGTAGATTCTAGTTATGACAGGCTAAGATTTAAAATAAAGTATAGTTTAAATTTCTGTTCATTTTTTGTTTGAACTGTGTATAAAGTTGTATTTATGTAATCCTAAGCGGTACTTAGTTAAATTTGTATACATTATTAATTTTTAAATAAAAATCAAATTATTAAATAAAATATACATGTAACAATATAAAAGCATTAATCATTTTAAGAAAGTAAGCATATTTTGTATTTAAATAAATCTTAGCAACAATATCCTAAATATGTTTTGTGAACTGAGGATTTTGAAAAGTTACATTTTACTTATAGTTCGTCATCTGATCAAACTTAGATTTGTGCAAAAGTGATCTTACAGGTTGAACATGACTTCGATGTAAAAAATTTCATTAAATTAATTTTGAGACTTTCAGGTCCAATTCTCTCAGATCTAAGGCATCGACAGAGAATCACCTACTGAATTCACTCTTTAATATTATGTATGACTTTTTCGATCAGAATAATTGAAAAGAAAAGTTTGTACTTCTTTTTTATCAATTTACTATATGAATCCATACAAAAACTTAATATGTAGCGTTCATTAAGTACCATCAATTTGAAGTTATAACTGATATAGAGTATAGAAGAGTATAGCTAAACTAATTTTTTTAAACTTGTCATAACTTAGATTCTTAAATTTTAAAAGGGAGGCTGCTTAAATTTAGCACGCGCCACTCGAGTTTGTGTTTTTGTAAGGTAAAATTAAACATTACGCTTTTATTTGCCATATTTAAGTACATAGAACGTATATAGTGTGATCCAATCAAAGGTTACAATTTTCAATTAAACACATGTCAAACATGATTTTAGAACTCAAGAATGAGATTTGCCAAATCACACAAGAAAATTCACAGGAACTGTGCAGGAATGTAGGGAGGAGATCTTTAAGGTGGCCATTTGAGCGAAATAATTGTTGTTTAATGTATCTTTTATAAATATATCTTGATAAACTGTAAGTTTAAAGCAAACCATATAGTTTATTTTCAATTTAAAATGATTGTAACCTTTAGTTGGACGACCATTGTAACTTTAAAATGATTGTTACCTTTAGTTGGACGACCATTGTAACTTTAAAATGATTGTTACCTTTAGTTGGACGACCATTGTAACTTTAAAATGATTCTTACCTTTAGTTGGACGACCATTGTAACTTTAAAATGATTGTTACCTTTAGTTGGACGACCATTGTAACTTTAAAATGATTGTTACCTTTAGTTGGACGACCATTGTAACTTTAAAATGATTGTTACCTTTAGTTGGACGACCATTGTAACTTTAAACACTCCCAATTAAATTACTTTTTACTTTCTCCTACTTAGGTTAGCATAGAGAAAGTATTGTGATGGAAAGTGTTTTTTATAAGTTGGTCAAAATCCATTTTAGGGCACCTGAACCCAAAAAGTGTTTTTCTTGAAAAGAATTTTTTTGGGTCTCTGCGTATGTGTGTTTGTGTACTTAGCTGGAAACAAAAAAAATATGAATAGATTTTTATGAACTTTTTGAAGTTATACATCTTTGCGCCCGTTAGACACTTTGGGATGGGATGTTGGTCGAGAAACCGCGTCACGCTGAAAAGTAAGAACAAATTTTTAAGAACTATCGATTAATCGATTGTTAATCAAAGAAATTTAATCGAAGAAATTACTGATAATGATAATATAGGTGTATAATATAATAATGAAGTCACGTATAGTATATTGAAGATAAATATATTGAAGATAAATATATTGAATAATATTGAAAAATGTCTTATATTTCATTTATATATCCTGTCTGTTTGTGTGCGTGAGTGGGTGTATGAGAATGGCCAAAGAAGTATAACTTCCACCGTGTGGTCCGACGCACACCCAATTTTTTTTTTATGTAGGTGTATATAGCCAATATCTCCATACAGTTTTTCATTTTTGAATTTTTAGTTTTTTATAATTTTTATGAGAAAGAAACACAAAAATATTTTCTCAAAAACAGCAATAACGATTTTAATTAAACTTTCAGGAAAGATGTGAGTTACAATTTAAAATATTTTAGTAAAAACCTCATGTCTCTAATTTGACTAGTTTTTGAGCTATGGCAAAAAATATATTTGAGAATCAAACTGGTAATTTTCAATGTTTTGATTTTCTTAGTATTTAATATGGGAGGAAGTGTGTGCAAATTCTTTGGAATCATTTACTTTTTTCATACTTTTATTTAAATAAAATACGAGTTTCATCTGTACATTCCTTAGAAATGTAATTGAGCACTTATTTTATTTAGGTTTGTTTTTACATCCTTTAATTTTAATTCAATTCATCAATATATTCATATTCAACATCAACATGTTACTTGAAAGAAACGTTCATATATTATTATAAAGTTTAGAGAGATTGTTTATGCCAGTTACTTGGTACCATTTATTTTAAATTAGTGTTTAGTTGTTCAAACAGCTGCTATGAGAGAAATAACCGTACTATGACGTACATGCCCAGTAGATTTAAAAATTGCTCACTCACTCCATCAACTAAAAATAATAGCTTTATGTAATTTATTGAAATTCTAAATTTATGGATCGTTTACTAAAATTTAGGTGTTAGAACTTCTAAGGACATTAGAACAAATGTTGTTATAGAGTTAGATCCTGTCTAGAATGTTTCATTTCGGTTCATTATGTAAGTTTAACAAGACGCTCAGTTTAGGGATATCTCGTTATAATCAACCGCTCGCCTCCATCTTCGGTTAACCTTTCTCTTTTCCTTCAAACTACTATAGTCGGGAATCTCTGTCCAATGAAAGGTTATCCAGTCCACGATGTTATCCAAGATTCTGCCTCAGTTCCACATTCCATCCAAGGATGATCTTGAGCCATTTGCATATTTATCCTGTTGACATTACGTCAAGCTATACTGTCGTACAAGATCGAACACTCAACCTAATTAGACTCGAACTCTAGAAAACAAACAAAAGCAGTACTTACTGTATTATCCATGAATTACACATTATACAGTTATCAATAAACGTTATATATTATTTTATACATATCATACATCGGATATCTATAACTAGAAGCTTAGATATTACACATCACCCAACAATGTCTCATACGATACAGTACAAGACAGTTACTAAGGATCTAAAATCCCTCTTGGTTGAAGGAGGTAAACGCGGGTTTCCAAAATCAATCACATTTGTGCTTGTTGTGTGATGTTTTTACTTTATTGTTGTAGATGTTACGGGTTTGGTGAAACACAATAAGGCAATCCAGTTTAGGTTTATATTCAATTTTTCCCAAACGCAGATACAAAGTAATTAAAAAAATTAGTTCCTTACCTTCAAGGGACGATTCTTTACTTAAAAAAACCTCCTGAAAACTTCATTTGATAACACCGTATTTTATCCAGTAGATACTATTTTACTTATCTTTAATTATATATGAATAGATACCATTTATAAAAAAAAAAAAAAAAAAAAAAAAAAAAAAAAAAAAACAGATGTCATTTATTGGGATAGTTTAGTAATATTCTATATTCTATACGATATGGCTTCACGATTTAGCAATGAACATAAATTAACAACGTTTCTAGTAAGATACAATATTATTATGATCGTAAAATATACACATAATGCAGAAATAATATGGATTATATTTTTCGATCAGAGCTGTTCAGTTATGCTTTGGTAAATTCTTAAAAGAAGCGTTATTTTAGTTATTATTTCAAGGCCTACCTTAAACTTTTTATTGGACTTGGAGTAAAGTTTAATAAAATGAACTGATTTTATCTATTCAAGAAAAAATTACTGTATTAATATTTAAGGATATGTTAATTAATTCATTTTAGTGACGTATATTATTTTTGGGTTGCGTTATGCACTGCCATGACGAATAGCACATTGTAGACCACTGGAATTAATTTAAAAGATTGGTCTATGGTCCCAAAGGACTCTAACTTAGATATCCCTATCTCGACAGCCTATTCATACCAATATCCACCCTATACTACCATTCCCGAGATAAATCGGTGAACTGACAGGGTCACAGTGATTGCTTCTCTTCAAAAGTTGTACCGTGCCAAAAGATCTGTATATATATTTATATAAAGATTCCTCCTGCCTTACATCCAGAGATCTCCAAAGAGAGTCGGAACATTTTAATAAGGTCCTTGAGTTGACAATTCCGGAACGACAAAGTTATAAGATTAAAAAATATGACATACCAGACATTTCAAGGTTTGCATATTGTGGTGTCGATTCCGGTTGGACTTTCCTGTTAATTTTCAATTTATCATCTCCATAAATTACTTTCGCCTTTATTTTCCCTGTTTCTCTCAGGCTGCGCACAAGTCACACCCACAGTAGAGAAGAGAGACGAGTTCCGCTTCCCACACCAGTTGACCCGAGGGCCTGCATTCCGTCGTTCCGCGTCCAACCGATTTCACACTTGTCACTTCCACTGACTGTTTATTTTCAATACATCGGTGTATTCAAACAATAACCTTAAAGTTTATTTTTACACTTGTTTTAACAAATGTAATATCCCAAATATTTTATTTAGATAATAAACTAACTAACCACGAAGCTACAAGTATATTACGCGCAGAAAAATCCATATTATACTGACGCTTTCTAACAATCTTCTGATGGCCTCATAGTCGATGAATGGCTTAGAAATTAATTAATGTATGATAAATCAAAAACAGTATTAGGCTTGCCTTAGTGAGCTGATTGGTTGTACAATATTTGTTTATTCAATATCATTATATAAAAAGTACAATTTATTTTATGATGTTAACGAGCTACAGTTTACTGTTTTCTTTATATAGACTTTTTAGTTATTTTACTTCAATTTGGTTAGCAGTCAATTAAATATTGTAACTGATTATTTAAGTTGGGTAAAACATATATATACTTACTTGGAATAATGGTATTAAATATTGATTGTTTATTTACTTACTACTTGAATAATCCTCGAGGGATTTGTGGGAAAATTCATGGTCCTCACATAAGGAGAAAAAATATAGTTTTTTTTAGATATATTATTTTAATTGGTAAACTATATATCTTAAATATATTATACATTGTATGCACTAGTTCAAGATGAAATCTTCATCTCCTGCACGACTCAGTGCTTCGCTGTTTCCGGCCGGAACACAGCTGAGTGACCGCTGAGAGATGAGATGAGATGGTTGGGTAACCAGGAAGGGGGGTGGAAGGGGGAGGATGTCACTTGCACTATTGCTATCCTAGTAGCATTGTGACGTAACGATGCGCAAACATGTAAACGTTTCCGCAGCCAGCTAATCGGGTATTTCCCCGTTCCGAGGTGAGGTGAGGTGAGCTTTCTAAGGTCAGGCGAGAGTGTGCGGTCACCGCCGACGGCGAAAGTTTGGCCCTTTACCGATCATCGCGGCCCGCGAATTGTGCAACAACGGGACTACTTCTGCATAGTTACTAAACATCTACAACTACTGGTCTACTAAATACCCTTTCGCAGACGAGTCTATGGGACCGGCACGACCACAATTGCAAAAGGCTGCTAATTCCGTAGAACTACATCAGGGCAGCTTGCTTCTGATGTATGGCCCATGCTGACGATACAACAGAATTATAACTTCTAAGTATAGACACGTCCAAATACTCTGCGGTAAATACCACTGCTGATACACACTTGACACCTCTTTGCTGTGTGTTGAGACCAATAGGCATCTTCACTCAGAAATGGCGCCACCAACTCCGCGATTGACCTCTACTTTCATGGCGGCGCGGCGATTAGTCACCCTACTTTCGGCGCAGAAATTATATGGACCCGAGTTTGAAGGTTGTTTAGTAAGAAACCAAGAGGCTTATGAAAATCCAATCATACAGTGTTTTTTCATATTTAATTCTTCGTTATAAAATTTGCATTTTCAAAATTTTTTGTAAGTTTTAGTAATATTTATCTTAGTATGACCAATAAAAGTACTAGTATTTTAACTAGTTTTCACCGTGCATCAACTTTACACTTCTATTACTAAATTGTTGTAGTATGTATTATAATTCTATCGTTTTCATAATGTATTACGTGGTTGACAAGAATGTTTTGTATAAGTTTTATAAATTTTAAAATTTTAACTTTTTAATAATAAAAATTCTTAACAATTTCCTGAAACAACGTTTTCTCGGCTTCTAGAGGTCATAAAATTAATTGCTTGGTCACGTTGTAAATCCTTATGAAATGTAGTTTCGATACATTAAATTTATATACGTAAGTAAATGTGCATATTTTTAAACCACTTCGAATTAATATCAGTGAAATTAATAAATGAAATTAAAAATACAATTTAATTTATACATTTTTAAACATGGAAAAGGTCCCATGGGCAATGAACCTGTGCGTGGGAACCGAGTTCTACAGTCTCACATACTTTTGAATAATTTAATCGAATAATTTAAAATTCATGCTGACGCTATGACAGACGAATGACTGAGTGCCGACAATGTCCAAATACTCAAGAGTAACATTCTCTTAAATATAGTAACCTACCACTACAAGCTGACACACTGCTATAGGAGTTATACAGATTCTTTACTGATGAACGCTTTCCTAGCTGTATGTCCTCGTCTATATACCATAGAACTGGCAGCTGGAAACAATTCAGTGACACAAAACAATCATTCAATGATTGAAATAACTCAATGTAATTAACGTAATAACTTTACGATGTATTGCACAATTTATGAAGTAAAATAGATTCTCTCATATCTTCACTGGATATTAGATGTGGATTGTGGCGTCTACCGGCTTCTGATTACTTCCTGTCAAGTGAGGTTGAATTAAGACTTGCAAAACCTGTTACCAGTTAGTTGTCAAACCTGTAGATTCAATCAGAGTTGCAACCATCAATGTACCAACAGAAACAGATCCGTATTAATCTCAGAGTTGTACATCGACAGCACATACAAATAATGTTCTAAGTGTGATTGTATTTAAATATTTGTAGTTATAATACAAATTTCGAAGAGTTATCATTATTGTTAAATTGTATAAAAATATAGTCTGATGTTATTGTGTTAACAGAGTCTTGGCTGCAGGATAGTGATTGCAGTTCTATTCAATTAGAAGGGTTTGACGTATATAGTAATAGTCATAAAAGAAATCAGAATGTTGCTTGCTATGTTAATCACAAATTCAGTATAATTTTGTCCGAAGTAAACTCGCATGGTGCGGCTAGTTTGACATGTTGGTTGGTGTCGCTACACCGTGGCAACTCTGGTGGCAGGGACCTTGACAAATAATGTGATAGCCGGCCAAAAACCGCACTCACTGGGTAGTATTGAATGGAACTATTGTGTTCTTGACAACAATACAAGTAACTGGCAAAGCGATATTTAGATGTGCTTATCACTGAGGGCTTTTTGACATGTATAGATAAAACACCCGTACCACTGCACTGATTATGAGTTTGTAAGTAACGTGTTTTCATGTATTGAAAAATCAGAAATTACAGATCATTATATTTTAGCAGTCAACTGGAAAGTAACCAATAGGTATCATCACACTATACTTGCTTCACTTCTGGAGGAACAAACTTGCAATCCTGTATTTAATGCGTTTAGTGCCGATGAGAGTGCAGAACAATTTATTTTCTGCATTCATCAATTGATAAGCGTATCCAAAAAGCAAGGTATCATAACAGGCATCAATAAGAAAATGGATAACGTGTGTATTAATTAATTCTATTTGTTCAAAAGACAGAATAAGCAAGCGAATACACAATGTAATTTTAAACCGGTTAACCTAACAGAAACATTTTAAACGACACATTAAAATTGTTGAAAGAAACATCCTAGTTATTAATGCGTCCCTGAGAATCCTAAAAAGATTTGGAAAAATGTAGCAGAGTTAACAGTATCGAATAAACAGAATAAGAATAAGAATATATTTATTTTCTCGAAATATACACTTAAAATACATATAATTACATTTAAACATAAAAAGGTTTCTTCTTAATTCTCTGTTAACAAAATAAAACTTATACTACTAGAACAAAACCTTTCATAAATTACATATTTCAAGAAAATACTAGGACCTCCTAAGGCAATGCCTGTTTAAGAGGTTCCTTCTTTTCAAATAAATCTTAATATGCGCATGAGCAAATAATATTAATTTAAAATAAAAAATCCCAATTCTTCAAAATATAAACACTAATATAAAAACATAAATAGCTTAAACCTTAACTCTAAATTTAATGTTATCCTAACCCTAACAGTATAGCTATATAATACAATAATAGGAACAAAATAAAAACGAAACAATTTATGACTAACCAAATATGTATACTTTACTATGTTATCTGAAATAAATATATGATACAGTGAATAAGTATTTACAAGGTATTAAAATTTATACGATTATAAATGAATAATAAAAATATGTTTGAAAGTGTATTGCTTTAAACTTGAATATTTACAAGGTAATCTATACTTTCTTGCTTTAATAACCAATTTTTTACTTTGTTGGAAAATAATTTTATATTTTTCAAATTTTGCAGAACAATTGGTATTGAGTTAAACATTTTTGGTCCCAGAAATAAATAACTTTTTGTATAGAAAGTGAGATTTGGTTTGGGAACCATAAATACATCCTTTTTTCTTAGCTTAACTTTATGTATTTCGACAATTTCAGGCAAATTTCTCTTCATTACATAGTACATTTTTAAAACTGTATGAACAAACAATAAAATAAAATATTCCCCAATAGAAGATTTTGTACATTTAAATGAGAGTGATAGCGTTGAAGAGTATAATTTTAAAGTTGCAAATGAATTAAATGACTATTTTGTAACTGCTGGGGAAGATTTGGTCAAAGAATTGCCAGCGGTGGATTTATGATAAACGACGCGTTGAGTTTCACTGGGTTGTAGAGCAGCATACGGACTGCGTTAAGGGTGTTCGTCCGGGCGCCCAGTTTAGCGCTCTAAGGAATTTAGTTCTAGATTTTATCGCAACAGCCGCTAAAAGTAGTAAAGATCCTGACTCACTAACGAACAAACAATGTATTCCCCTCCCTTATCTCCCCCTCATAGCCCCCTCTTGCCCCACTCCACAAATTTGACAGATAGGCTTAATTCATACACTTATAGTAAACTCTAGCACTGAATTTTTTTATACAGGGTTGGGAAAAAGTCTGGAATATATTTATTAATTTCAAAACCATTGAAAGAAATGTAATGAAACTTTGTAGTTATGTACATGTCCATATACCAAACATTTAGACATATTTTACCTGTTTTCGCACAGCCAGAAGATGGCCCACGAAGGAAGTCTTAAAAAATTTAAAAGTAAGCCTACCTCGAGTTATACCTCATTTTAAAGACCTTTGTTTGTAAAATACAAAAGTCCAAACCTGAGGTCAAAAGGATGACCCAGTCAGAAAATACAGCAACAAAGAATTTAATGTCAGGGTTGGGCAAAAGTCTGGAATGTATTTATTAAATTTAAACTTTTAAAAGAAAAGTAATGAAACTTTGTAGTTATGTACATGTCCTTGTAACGTATAACAATTGTAACTTGGGCCTTGTATTGTTTCTAGTTTAAATCAATGATTTTGGCAAAGTTCAATTAGATAAGTTATTGTTTGCTGACTTTACGTTTTTACTATTTGAAGGGAATTCTGGGGAAGAAGCTCATCGCAGTGCTGAGGGTCAATGTAAGCAAGACGAAGCACACAGGTGTTTGTTTGAGAGCTCCTAATGATTCGGCAAATATGCAGTTGGAATTGCGCAAGAAATAATTCTCTTTGTCCTGCAGTGGAAAGAGTAAATAAGTACCAATATTTAGGCACAATTCTTGATAATAGATTACATTGGTCTGAACATGTAAAATATTTTATTAATAAACTGTGCAAATATGTTTATATATATCTAGCCGGTGTTATCCAGTGTTTTGGTTTGTAATCTTCTTAAAATAGTTAATTACGCATATGTGCAATCCATTATACAATACGGAATATTGCTTGGGGTGGCTGTAATACAACTGTTCTTGTTCATTACACAAAAATCAATGATGAAAAAAATCACTCAGGAATCACTCGCTGTAATATGGCGTAGAAACAAACGTCGAGCTAATATTTGACGTAGGTATTGAAGTTAGTATAAGAGATCACAATCTTGAATATCTTATTACGCCAATTACTTCTTTAAATCGTTTCTTTACCACAGGCAAGTATATTTTAGCTAGGTATATTTTTAGGTCGGCCTAGTGAAATAAGTTAATTTCTAAATCTCCAAAGTCTAGATGGTCAATGAGAAGTTCTTAACCATTTTTTTCCGCAATGTATATTTGCTTATTTAGTTATTGAAGAGTAACCGAACAGAATTGATAAAATTATCCTACGAATAAATAAAATAGTGGAAAAATAAGAGTGACTAGAGGGAACTTAAATAATTTCTAAGGTAATGTATGAATATTCCTGTAGTCGAGTTTAACTGAAGCGAATATGTTGGGGCTTTAGTGTAATGAAGTTTGGAGATAGTGATTTTTAATTTCATTATTTCAAGACAATATTTATTGCACCAATGTGTACACATTAGGTAGGCGTATTGTATGGATTTGGTAAAGAGGAATGCAAATTATGTAGTGCAAAAGGGCCAGGATTTCTAGTGCCAACAATGATTATGAAGCGTCAACTTACATAGTTTATTGTGCATCCCTCACTAATACTTCCTTACCCATTCATCCCTGGAGTTGATCATCAAAAAACCGTAATTTGTATTTCTGTTACCACAAGACACTTTTAATATAAATTTAAATGAAAAAAAAATACAGTACAAGTAAACGTCACACAACACAAATTGTACTGTATATGTACCAACACGTATTATGCTAATTAAAAAACTATGAAAAAATATAAAAATACATTAAATGCACATCTAAGGTGTGCTTTTAGGCACAAATAGATTATATTGAATCTCTGACATCAAATAAAACCTTAAAATAAAATTCAGTTATGGAGTAATAAAACATGTACAACAGCATTTTTCATCTTTAGTCGGAATTAATGAAAGCGGTTTCGTAGGGGTCTACTGCGATAAATGAATAGAAACATTAGTCTAAGGCTGTGACCCCTGTCAGATGGAAGTGAGGTGGCGACACTGTGAGACAGGTTTGACAACAGTATCAGACATCTCATCTGTCATATTTTATGATTTATATCTTAATCTAAAGAGCAAATACACGTGGAGGGGAGATGTAGTAGGTTTCCAACGAACAAGCAATACGTACGTGCCGTAGAGAATACACGTGGAGGGGAGATGTAGTAGGTTTCCAACGAACAAGCAATACGTACGTGCCGTAGAGAATACACGTGGAGGGGAGATGTAGTAGGTTTCCAACGAACAAGCAATACGTACGTGCCGTAGAGAATACACGTGGAGGGGAGATGTAGTAGGTTTCCAACGAACAAGCAATACGTACGTGCCGTAGAGAATACACGTGGAGGGGAGATGTAGTAGGTTTCCAACGAACAAGCAATACGTACGTGCCGTAGAGAATACACGTGGAGGGGAGATGTAATAGGTTTCCAACGAACAAGCAATACGTACGTGCCGTAGAGAATACACGTGGAGGGGAGATGTAGTAGGTTTCCAACGAACAAGCAATACGTACGTGCCGTAGAGAATACACGTGGAGGGGAGATGTAGTAGGTTTCCAACGAACAAGCAATACGTACGTGCCGTAGAGAATACACGTGGAGGGGAGATGTAGTAGGTTTCCAACGAACAAGCAATACGTACGTGCCGTAGAGAATACACGTGGAGGGGAGATGTAGTAGGTTTCCAACGAACAAGCAATACGTACGTGCCGTAGAGAATACACGTGGAGGGGAGATGTAGTAGGTTTCCAACGAACAAGCAATACGTACGTGCCGTAGAGAATACACGTGGAGGGGAGATGTAATAGGTTTCCAACGAACAAGCAATACGTACGTGGAGGGGAGATGTAGTAGGTTTCCAACGAACAAGCAATACGTACGTGGAGGGGAGATGTAGTAGGTTTCCAACGAACAAGCAATACGTACGTGCCGTAGAGAATACACGTGGAGGGGAGATGTAATAGGTTTCCAACGAACAAGCAATACGTACGTGGAGGGGAGATGTAGTAGGTTTCCAACGAACAAGCAATACGTACGTGCCGTAGAGAATACACGTGGAGGGGAGATGTAATAGGTTTCCAACGAACAAGCAATACGTACGTGGAGGGGAGATGTAGTAGGTTTCCAACGAACAAGCAATACGTACGTGGAGGGGAGATGTAATAGGTTTCCAACGAACAAGCAATACGTACGTGGAGGGGAGATGTAGTAGGTTTCCAACGAACAAGCAATACGTACGTGCCGTAGAGAATACACGTGGAGGGGAGATGTAATAGGTTTCCAACGAACAAGCAATACGTACGTGGAGGGGAGATGTAGTAGGTTTCCAACGAACAAGCAATACGTACGTGCCGTAGAGAATACACGTGGAGGGGAGATGTAATAGGTTTCCAACGAACAAGCAATACGTACGTGGAGGGGAGATGTAATAGGTTTCCAACGAACAAGCAATACGTACGTGGAGGGGAGATGTAATAGGTTTCCAACGAACAAGCAATACGTACGTGGAGGGGAGATGTAGTAGGTTTCCAACGAACAAGCAATACGTACGTGCCGTAGAGAATACACGTGGAGGGGAGATGTAATAGGTTTCCAACGAACAAGCAATACGTACGTGGAGGGGAGATGTAGTAGGTTTCCAACGAACAAGCAATACGTACGTGGAGGGGAGATGTAATAGGTTTCCAACGAACAAGCAATACGTACGTGGAGGGGAGATGTAATAGGTTTCCAACGAACAAGCAATACGTACGTGGAGGGGAGATGTAGTAGGTTTCCAACGAACAAGCAATACGTACGTGCCGTAGAGAATACACGTGGAGGGGAGATGTAATAGGTTTCCAACGAACAAGCAATACGTACGTGCCGTAGAGAATACACGTGGAGGGGAGATGTAATAGGTTTCCAACGAACAAGCAATACGTACGTGCCGTAGAGAATACACGTGGAGGGGAGATGTAGTAGGTTTCCAACGAACAAGCAATACGTACGTGCCGTAGAGAATACACGTGGAGGGGAGATGTAGTAGGTTTCCAACGAACAAGCAATACGTACGTGCCGTAGAGAATACACGTGGAGGGGAGATGTAATAGGTTTCCAACGAACAAGCAATACGTACGTGGAGGGGAGATGTAGTAGGTTTCCAACGAACAAGCAATACGTACGTGGAGGGGAGATGTAATAGGTTTCCAACGAACAAGCAATACGTACGTGGAGGGGAGATGTAATAGGTTTCCAACGAACAAGCAATACGTACGTGGAGGGGAGATGTAGTAGGTTTCCAACGAACAAGCAATACGTACGTGCCGTAGAGAATACACGTGGAGGGGAGATGTAATAGGTTTCCAACGAACAAGCAATACGTACGTGCCGTAGAGAATACACGTGGAGGGGAGATGTAATAGGTTTCCAACGAACAAGCAATACGTACGTGCCGTAGAGAATACACGTGGAGGGGAGATGTAGTAGGTTTCCAACGAACAAGCAATACGTACGTGCCGTAGAGAATACACGTGGAGGGGAGATGTAGTAGGTTTCCAACGAACAAGCAATACGTACGTGCCGTAGAGAATACACGTGGAGGGGAGATGTAGTAGGTTTCCAACGAACAAACAATACGTACGTGCCGTAGAGAATACACGTGGAGGGGAGATGTAGTAGGTTTCCAACGAACAAGCAATACGTACGTGCCGTAGAGAATACACGTGGAGGGGAGATGTAGTAGGTTTCCAACGAACAAGCAATACGTACGTGCCGTAGAGAATACACGTGGAGGGGAGATGTAGTAGGTTTCCAACGAACAAGCAATACGTACGTGCCGTAGAGAATACACGTGGAGGGGAGATGTAGTAGGTTTCCAACGAACAAGCAATACGTACGTGCCGTAGAGAATACACGTGGAGAGGAGATGTAGTAGGTTTCCAAGGAACAAGCAATACGTACGTGCCGTAGAGAATACACGTGGAGAGGAGATGTAGTAGGTTTCCAACGAACAAGCAATACGTACGTGCCGTAGAGAATAACAAATATACTTTGACTATGACTTAACTACGATCTTTTATGCGAGGTTGCTAATGAAGGCCTTCCAGCCCAAAAATAGTACTCGTTTGCCATTTAGAAAAGTTATAGCAATCTTCCAATGATTTATCTTCAATACACCATGTAGGGTTGCTACTGGAGTCCTTCTAGCCCAACTATGGAACGTCATTGATACTACAACACCACTGATAGTTTCACTACAAATATTTACGATACACTTCATGGGTTAGCTACTGAAGGGTTTATAATCCAACAATGGCACATCTTTGATTCTACATCATCACTGGTATTTTCACTAAAAATATTTACGATACATTTCATGGGTTAGCTACTGAAGGGTTTATAACCCACCTATGGTACGTCTTTGACTCTAGAAAACCAATACTAATGTGTAAAATATAAGTCCAACCCAACTGAGGTGTCCCAGAAATCTTTAATGCACGTCCTTGTTGACCTCGTTCATACCACAACAAGATTTAACACACGCTATCACTGACGTTATTTATGCCCCAGCAATATTGAATACACGCTATCACTGACGTCATTTATGCCCCAGCAATATTGAATACTCGCTATCATTGACGTTATTTATGCCCCAGCAATATTGAATACTCGCTATCATTGACGTTATTTATGCCCCAGCAATATTGAATACTCGCTATCATTGACGTTATTTACACCCCAGCAATATTGAACACTCGCTATCATTGACGATATTTATGCCCCAGCAATATTGAATACTCGCTATCATTGACGTTATTTATACCCCAGCAATATTGAATACTCGCTATCATTGACATTATTTATGTCCCAGCAATATTGAATACTCGCTATCATTGACGTTATTTATGCCCCAGCAATATTGAATACTCGCTATCATTGACGTCATTTATGCCCCAGCAATATTGAATACTCGCTATCATTGACGTCATTTATGCCCCAGCAATATTGAATACTCGCTATCATTGACGTCATTTATGCCCCAGCAATATTGAATACTCTATCATTGACGTCATTTATGCCCCAGCAATATTGAATACTCGCTATCATTGACGTCATTTATGCCCCAGCAATATTGAATACTCGCTATCATTGACGTCATTTATGCCCCAGCAATATTGAATACTCGCTATCATTGACGTTATTTATACCCCAGCAATATTGAACACTCGCTATCATTGACGATATTTATGCCCCAGCAATATTGAATACTCGCTATCATTGACGTTATTTATACCCCAGCAATATTGAATACTCGCTATCATTGACGTTATTTATGCCCCAGCAATATTGAATACTCGCTATCATTGACGTAATTTATGCCCCAGCAATATTGAATACTCGCTATCATTGACGTAATTTATGCCCCAGCAATATTGAATACTCGCTATCATTGACGTCATTTATGCCCCAGCAATATTGAATACTCGCTATCATTGACGTCACTTATGCCCCAGCAATATTGAATACTCGCTATCATTGACGTCATTTATGCCCCAGCAATATTGAATACTCGCTATCATTGACGTCATTTATGCCCCAGCAATATTGAATACTCGCTATCATTGACGTTATTTATGCCCCAGCAATATTGAATACTCGCTATCATTGACAAACGGAGGTGTCTCTGTTGACCTCACTGATTTGTTTTATTTTCGTGCTATAAAACGGCTTATAACCTAATTACTTATTGTAGTTGACATACAATAACAATTTAGTAGTGGGTTGAGTTCAGTCTAAGCCCACTCATCTCAATATTACATCAGCATAATAATATATAACATTAATATAACATAAATAATAACAATAACAAAATAAGATACAACAATTAATAACAATAAATATGCCATAGTAAGCTATAATATATGCCATGTTGACCTCTTTGATGCTACCGAAACAACTGAGATTCATTCGAATGCATTGACAAATCTACAAAAGAAACGAGGGAATTTCCAAATCAGGAAGAAGGGTTCTATGTTACAGGCAACTATTTCTTTTTTCATTCCTGTTGGATTTAAGATCAAACAAGGCTATCATATAATAATTGTATTCAATTGCTTCCTGTACTACTGCAAGCAGTTTTCTACACTCACTATATGGAATGTACATTCTGATGTTACTTCCAAACTGCTAATTTAATAAACATGTTCGAATGAAAGTACTGGACTGGTTCGAAATAATTGAGTTACTCGTTCCGCATTGCAAGCTACGTGACGTGGAACATAAGAGCATTTTTATAAATCATACATGTAGTAAACTTCCAATTTTATATGCCTAATTACTTCCTGCCTGATAAAATATTCTTCAAAAATAAAGAATATGCTATTTCTTTTAAAGATACTAGAAAATGAATCTTTCTTATTTGCAGTTATTAGATGTAAAATAAAATACCCTAACGTGATAAAAAACGCTAAATACATTTACACGGAGTATATGTAAAACTGTCGTGAGACGTGCAGTGGATGGACCTCCTCCCGTGGCAGTGGGTGCCATAGTTTCAGAACGGAGTATATGTAAACTGTTGTGAGACGTGCAGTGGATGGACCTCCTCCCGTGGCAGTGGGTGCCATAGTTTCAGAACGGAGTATATGTAAACTGTCGTGAGACGTGCACTGGATGGACCTCCTCCCGTGGCAGTAGGTGCCATAGTTTCAGAACGGAGTATATGTAAACTGTCGTGAGATGTGCAGTGGATGGACCTCCTCCCGTGGCAGTGGGTGCCATAGTTTCAGAACGGAGTATTTGTAAACTGTCGTGAGACGTGCATTGGATGGACCTCCTTCCGTGGCAGTGGGTGCCATAGTTTCAGAACGGAGTATATGTAAACTGTCGTGAGACGTGCAGTGGATGGACCTCCTCCCGTGGCAGTGGGTGCCATAGTTTCAGAACGGAGTATATGTAAACTGTCGTGAGACTTGCAGTGGATGGACCTCCTCCCGTGGTAGTGGGTGCCATAGTTTCAGAACGGAGTATATGTAAACTGTCGTGAGACTTGCAGTGGATGGACCTCCTCCCGTGGCAGTGGGTGCCATAGTTTCAGAACGGAGTATATGTAAACTGTTGTGAGACGTGCAGTGGATGGACCTCCTCCCGTGGCAGTGGGTGCCATAGTTTCAGAACGGAGTATATGTAAACTGTCGTGAGACTTGCAGTGGATGGACCTCCTCCCGTGGCAGTGGGTGCCATAGTTTCAGAACGGAGTATATGTAAACTGTTGTGAGACGTGCAGTGGATGGACCTCCTCCCGTGGCAGTGGGTGCCATAGTTTCAGAACGGAGTATATGTAAACTGTTGTGAGACGTGCAGTGGATGGACCTCCTCCCGTGGCAGTGGGTGCCATAGTTTCAGAACGGAGTATATGTAAACTGTTGTGAGACGTGCAGTGGATGGACCTCCTCCCGTGGCAGTGGGTGCCATAGTTTCAGAACGGAGTATATGTAAACTGTTGTGAGACGTGCAGTGAATGGACCTCCTCCCGTGGCAGTGGGTGCCATAGTTTCAGAACGGAGTATATGTAAACTGTTGTGAGACGTGCAGTGAATGGACCTCCTCCCGTGGCATTGGGTGCCATAGTTTCAGAACGGAGTATATGTAAACTGTCGTGAGACGTGCATTGGATGGACCTCCTCCCGTGGCAGTGGGTGCCATAGTTTCAGAACGGGGTATATGTAAACTGTTGTGAGACGTGCAGTGGATGGACCTCCTCCCGTGGCAGTGGGTGCCATAGTTTCAGAACGGAGTATATGTAAACTGTCGTGAGACGTGCAGTGGATGGACCTCCTCCCGTGGCAGTGGGTGCCGTAGTTTCAGAATGGAGTATATGTAAACTGTTGTGAGACGTGCAGTGGATGGACCTCCTCCCGTGGCAGTGGGTGCCATAGTTTCAGAACGGAGTATATGTAAACTGTCGTGAGACTTGCAGTGGATGGACCTCCTCCCGTGGCAGTGGGTGCCATAGTTTCAGAACGGAGTATATGTAAACTGTCGTGAGACGTGCAGTGGATGGACCTCCTCCCGTGGCATTGGGTGCCATAGTTTCAGAACGGAGTATATGTAAACTCTCGTGAGACTTGCAGTGGATGGACCTCCTCCCGTGGCAGTGGGTGCCATAGTTTCAGAACGGAGTATATGTAAACTGTCGTGAGACTTGCAGTGGATGGACCTCCTCCCGTGGCAGTGGGTGCCATAGTTTCAGAACGGAGTATATGTAAACTGTCGTGAGACTTGCAGTGGATGGACCTCCTCCCGTGGCAGTGGGTGCCATAGTTTCAGAACGGAGTATATGTAAACTGTCGTGAGACGTGCAGTGGATGGACCTCCTCCCGTGGCAGTGGGTGCCATAGTTTCAGAACGGAGTATATGTAAACTGTCGTGAGACGTGCATTGGATGGACCTTCTCCCATGGCATTGGGTGCCATAGTTTCAGAACGGAGTATATGTAAACTCTCGTGAGACTTGCAGTGGATGGACCTCCTCCCGTGGCAGTGGGTGCCATAGTTTCAGAACGGAGTATATGTAAACTGTCGTGAGACTTGCAGTGGATGGACCTCCTCCCGTGGCAGTGGGTGCCATAGTTTCAGAACGGAGTATATGTAAACTGTCGTGAGACTTGCAGTGGATGGACCTCCTCCCGTGGCAGTGGGTGCCATAGTTTCAGAACGGAGTATATGTAAACTGTTGTGAGACGTGCATTGGATGGACCTCCTCCCGTGGCAGTGGGTGCCATAGTTTCAGAACGGAGTATATGTAAACTGTTGTGATACGTGCAGTGGATGGACCTCCTCCCGTGGCATTGGGTGCCATAGTTTCAGAACGGAGTTTATGTAAACTGTCGTGAGACGTGCAGTGGATGGACCTCCTCCCGTGGCAGTGTGTGCCATAGTTTCAGAACGGAGTATATGTAAACTGTTGTGAGACGTGCAGTGGATGGACCTCCTCCCGTGGCAGTGGGTGTCATAGTTTCAGAACGGAGTATATGTAAATTGTCGTGAGACCTCCTCCTGTGGAAGTAGATGCCACGTACATAATGTCAGGTGAAATGATAAATGAAGACAGAGAACTCCTGTTGCCACATCAGGTGAAAGACCCCCAGTTTCATTCATTGATGTAGACAAATTAATTTACTCTCCTCTTTTTTTTCATTTTAAGTCAATTTATATTTTTTCAGTTTCTTTGTACTCTCTGTATTGTAATCGTTTAAATTGAAAATTTTTTTCTTTGGGAATTGGTCTTTCTCTAAACAAACAACTGACTCTAGATTGCAGTCGTCTTCTGTTCCATCTGGAGTGAAAATAAACACACAAATAATACCCTCCTATTGAGTATATTTATCAAGGTACTTGTAGTCAAGTTCTAAAGAAACTAAAAGTTCTTTTAATGCAAGTTCATATGTTCCTTGTAGTAAAGTCCTTATTACTGAATATTTTCATACGATTGAAAAACAAAAACTGTCGGTAAAACTCTTAAATAATTAAAAAACTTATTTAGTATCACGTAGGCTGTAAGCTTAAAACTACGAGTTTCATAATCAGCACATTACGTGTTGGTACAGGTACAATACAAGTGAACGTCACACAATACAAGTGATCGTCACACAATACAAGCGAACGTCACACAATACAAGTGAACGTCATACAATACAAGTGAACGTCACACAATACAAGTGAACGTCACACAATACAAGTGAACATTACACAATACAAGTGAACGTCACACAATACAAGTGAACGTTACACAGTACAAGTGAACGTCACACAATATAAGTGAACGTCATACGATATAAGAGAACGTCACACAATACAAGTGAACATTCACATTCCGTACAAAGGTACAATCAAGTGAACGTCACACAATATAAGTGAACGTCATACGATATAAGAGAACGTCACACAATACAAGTGAACATTCACATTCCGTACAAAGGTACAATCAAGTGAACGTCACACAATACAAGTGAACGTTACACAGTACAAGTGAACGTCACACAATACAAGTGAACGTCACACAATACAAGTGAACGTTACACAGTACAAGTGAACGTCACACAATACAAGTGAACGTCACACAATACAAGTTAACGTTACACAGTACAGGTGAACGTCAAACAATACAAGTGAACGTCACACAATACAAGTTAACGTCACACAATACAAGTGAACGTCACACAATACAAGTGAACGTTACACAGTACAAGTGAACGTCACACAATACAAGTGAACGTCACACAATACAAGTGAACGTTACACAGTACAAGTGAACGTCACACAATACAAGTGAACGTCACACAGTACAAGTGAACATTCACATTCCGTACAAAGGTACAATCAAGTGAACGTCACACAATACAAGTGAACATTCACATTCCGTACAAAGGTACAATCAAGTGAACGTCACACAATACAAGTGAACGTTACACAGTACAAGTGAACGTCACACAATACAAGTGAACGTCACACAATACAAGTGAACGTTACACAGTACAAGTGAACGTCACACAATACAAGTGAACATTCACATTCCGTACAAAGGTACAATCAAGTGAACGTCACACAATACAAGTGAACGTTACACAATACAAGTGAACGTCACACAATACAAGTGAACATTCACATTCCGTACAAAGGTACAATCAAGTGAACGTCACACAATACAAGTGAACGTTACACAGTACAAGTGAACGTCACACAATACAAGTGAACGTCACACGATACAAGTTAACGTTACACAGTACAGGTGAACGTCAAACAATACAAGTGAACGTCACACAATACAAGTGAACGTTACACAGTACAAGTGAACGTCACACAATACAAGTGAACGTTACACAGTACAAGTGAACGTCACATAATACAAGTGAACGTCACACAGTACAAGTGAACGTCACACAATACAAGTGAACGTTACACAGTACAAGTGGACGTCACACAATAGAAGTGAACGTCACCCAATATAAGAGAACGTCACACATTCCGTACAACCACGTAAACCACATTTACCTTCCTCAGATCAGAGGGATTCACTATAATATTTGTGTCGTGTGACGTTCACTTATATTGTATATACATGTCGATAACATGCTGCTTATTGTATGCCCCACCTACCCGTCCCAGAGTCTAAGGCAGGTGTATTTTAGTGAGCCTAATGTTCTACATATAGTAGTAGTAGAGAAAGTGCCATTTGACAGTCCTATAATAAATGTTGCTCAGGAATGAAATAACGAAATAGAATTACCACCTTTTGTAGAGTGAATAGTAAAAGAAATTTAGCAAATTAGCTTACAAAGGTCAGCCCTACCCTTGTGACTCACATACTCTCGCTTCCTCACTTTCCTGTTTGCTTATTTTGGATTGGATAACCAAACACATAAAGGCGCCGGAAGTTCGAGTGTCCTGCCCGCAGATAAGTGGAAGCGAGTTAGTGGTTAGGCAATACCATTTATTTATGTGTATTATAATCAATGGTAATACTCAGATCAAATGTATTGATAAAAATGACGATTAAAAATGAAAGACTGGACAACAAAGGGACGAAAATTATAAAATAAAATAATTAGGCGCTCTAAAGCGACAGTTGAAACTGAAGATCATAGATTTCGATTTATTATGTGAAAAGTTAAACATTTAAAACGAAGATATTTTTTTCTGGTTGGTTATAAATGTACAAATACAAACTAAGAGGGCAAAATAAGATTCAACATCTTCAGGGGGGGAGAGGTTATATTAATTAGAAAGTTTGGTAACTTCTAGCCTAGTTTCCGGCCAATACAAATTTATTCTCATAAGACCGGCATGCATGTTACATTTACTGAAAAACTTTTATTCCTTTAAACGTTTGTTAAATAACCGAATATTATTTAAATTTTGACAATTTCTTACATAAATGTGTAATGTTGATTGTTTTGGTTTCTCTGATTTGCTGGTGGTTTCGTTTCAAAAGTTTTCGTTTTTGAAATTAAGAAAATTTTTAAATACGCTGAAGTTACAAAAACTGCCTACGTTAAAGTTATCACGTAGGCAGTTTTTTAAATACTACTGTACATGTATGGGTGGGTAGGTGGGTCAATACCACTATACGTGTATGGGTGGGTGTGTCGTTCAATACCACTGTACGTGTATGGGTGGGTCAATACCACCATACGTGTATGGGTGGGTGGGTGGGTCAATACCATTGTACGTGTATGGGTGACCCACCCATAAATGACCCACCCGCCCACCCATAAACGTACTGTGGTAATGACCCACCCACCCACCCATAAACGTACTGTGGTAATAACCCACCCACCCACCCATACATGTACAGTAGTATTTACTGTCAATTTACGTGTATGAGTGGGCGGGTGGGTCACTGTCAATGTACGAGTATGGGTGGGTGGGTGGATCACTGCCAATGTATGTGTATGGGTGAGCGGGTGGGTCACTGCCAATGTACGTGTATGGTTGTAATATCCACTACTAGTAGTATATTTACGTTCTTATTTTATGTAAGATCGTATTTATGTAACGTTGGGGATTAACATAGGAGTTGTTACGAGAGGTACTGTTTTTAGTACTGTTACTAAATTTTTCTTCATGTAAAATTTTATTTGTATGTTTAGAACTTTTATATGAACTAAAGGCTATGTGCTTATTGCAGTTAGATATGTCTTGAAAGTATTGATAACTATTTGCCATAAATGTGATGTATTATTTGTATTAACCTTTGTATTGAAATATGTATAACTATTTCATATTGGACAATACCCGCCCCTACTGTATGTGTAGGGGCGGACGGGCGGGTCACTACCACTGTATGTGTAGGGGCAGGCGGGCGGGTCACTACCACTATATGTGTAGGGACGGGCGGGTCACTACCACTATATGTGTAGGGACGGGCGGGTCACTACCACTGTATGTGTAGGGGCAGGCGGGCGGGTCACTACCACTGTATGTGTAGGGGTAGGCGGGCGGGTCACTACCACTGTATGTGTAGGGGTGGGCGGGCGGGATATAATTTTAATATCTTGTGGCAGGTGATTAAATAACTTAATACCTATCACAGTTGGTTGTTTTTCAAAAAATGATAACTTATGACAAGGCATTTTTAATTTAATTCTAATTGTATTAATATGTTTTCCATAAAGTCCATAAATAGACGCTGTACGTGTACGGGTGGGCCAATACCACTGTACGTATATGGGTGAGTGGGTGGGTGGGTTAACATAGGAGGCTATGTTAACCCACAGTGGGTTAATACAGTGGGTCAACACCACTGTACTTGTATGGGTGGGCGGGTGGGTCAACACCACTGTGCTTGTATGGTGGGTGGTTGGGTCAATACCACTGTACTTGTATGAGTGGGCGGGTGGATCAACACCACTGTACTTGTATGGGTGGGTGGGTCAATACCACTGTACTTGTATGGTTGGGCGGGGTGGGTCAATATCACTGTACTTGTATGGGTCGGCTTGCCATGTCATCTTGGAATGCGAGGGTCAGGCAGCTTTGTCTTTTATTCTAGGCAGGACGCAGTTCAGTTGTCATTCATTCATAAAATAGAGTTATTCAAATGATAAGTTAAAAAACATCACAAGCTAGTGTTGGCGTTCTTCAGGGATGAGTATTTGGTCCTCTAATGTTCCTGTGGTATGTCAAGAATTTGCCCTCGATTGTTTTTTTATGTAAACACACCCACCAATACCACTGTACATGTAAGGGAGGGCGGGTGTTTCAATACCACTGTACATGTATGGGAGGGCGGGTGGGTCAATACCACTGTACGTGTATGGGCGGGCGGTGGGTTAATACCACTGTACGTGTATGGGAGGGCGGGTGGATCAATACCACTGTACATGTATGGGAGGGCGGGTGGGTCAATACCACTGTACGTATATGGGTGGGCGGGTGGGTCAATACCACTGTACATGTATGGGAGGGCGGGTGGGTCAATACCACAGTACGTGTATGGGAGGGCGGGTGGGTCAATACCACAGTACGTGTATGGGTGGGCGGGCGGGTTAATACTACTGTACGTGTATGTGCGGGCGGGTGGGTCAATACCACTGTATGTGTATGACCGGGCGGGTGGGTCAATATCACTGTACGTGTATGGGCGGGTGAGCCAGTGGTACGTGTATTGGGGTATGTTGTATACTCCTGCCATTCGGAGCGCTAGCGCCGCACTAGTCCCATGGCACTGCAATGAGAGTGTCGCTACCAGCTGTTTTATACTGTGGTAATAGAGTTAGTAGCAACACTGTCACATGCATAGACTAACTGCTCCATCAGTAAGCCTGGGTTTATTAACATTCCATCGTAGGATTACAACATTTGTAACCTAACCTAACCCACCCATACACGTACATACCTTAAAATATGCCGTACTAAACATAACATTGCTGAAAATAAGTAAAATAATGGCTTTTCATTTCAATTTGTCTTATGGTGAATAGATCTGAAATGATCGACCACTTCAGCCCCCCCCCCCCCCCGTCGTATAGTTTGATTTTATTGCAAATTCATACTTAGTAGACACTTTGGTCGCTAAAATGAGTAGCTCCCCATTTTTGCCGTATGAAACTGCTTCAACATCAAGGATCTCTGCAGCAGTTGTGAGACACGACAGCCGCCCCTGACGGTGGTAACCGAAACTACAATAATTTAACTGACGAAATGCTTGTTTTATTGTTAATCAGAGTAACTTCATCAGCCATTAACTATAAAGTCCTTCTTCGATTGTCTATCTCAAGAATCTATTACGCACACAAACCACATCCGACTAACTCAACTCCCATGACCTATTACAAATGTCAAGTTTTTGTCTCGCCAATTCTTATCGACAAACCTTTACCACGTTAATAGGCCTATTAAACCATCGTTATTCCAGCATCCATTAATATCCTGCCTATTACTGCATTCCCGTAACAGTCAACCCTGGACAAATAACCAGCAAAACGAGTTGCGATATGGTAGACTCTCCTTGGTCTATGGATGCGATATGGTAGAACCTCCACTTCTCAAATCCATCTGTCTAGATATAACAAATAATACTGGCTATTCAAATTAAATATTTCAATAAAAATCACAAAATTTAAATAAAAATAATAGAGTTGAACGGCTTAAGCCATTTAGAAATACTCATGCCTTCCTGTCAGCTTCTTAATACAGTTACTTTTATTCTTGTATGATTTTCTTATTTATCAGGGATAATATTTGGCCATGATATATTGTTCTACAAGCTTTTATTACTCCTTTCAATTATATTCAAGCTAAGCAATTTTATCAAACTTAAAGAAAATCTATAAAAAAATTTCCTTTCTCCACAAAAAGATTTTAAATACGCCAAACAATAAAGAACTATGTGTCTATAAAGTAGAGTAAAATTGTTTTCTATTTGTTTAGGGTTAGTTATATGGCTTAACCAAAATGTAATCTATCAATATAGAAGCCATGTTTATAATGCCTGAATATATTCTAAACAATATTCAATTATCAGTACCCTAAGAACTAAAGGAACATGAAGAAGATCTCGTCACCATGTGTAGAACGTTATAACACATCCTCTTGGATTGTAATTTTAAGAGATACAATGCATTTTTTTAGTCTGTACATGGAAATAAAAATCTACGTGTAAAAAAGAATAACTGAGGTTAATGGAGCGGAAATACGAGACATGACAACCCACGTATTGGTATTGTGAAGGTGACTTGAGTATGTGGTCTACTTCTCGGTCTGAATGTCAGATATCTAAATCTGTCTGAGAATTGTGAGGCCATATTATTAAAAAATACTCGCTGAGTTGGATGATTAAAAAAACCTATTCCCTATCCCTATTCTATTTTTACTTTATATAAATGATTTATCTAGTACAAAGAACAATGCAAATATAGTGATGTACGCTGATGATGTTTCTCTGTTGTTGTCAAGTAGAGATGCAATTGAATTGAGAGCAAGTGTTTCTCGGGTAGTCACAGAGGTAAATGAATGGTTTGAGGAAAATGGTTTGTTGTTAAACATTAATAAAACAAAATATATTAATTTCACTACAAAAAATGCTAAAAATAAATCACATAATATTTGTGACGACATAATTGTGAACCCTAAACAAACTCTACAGAACGACACATCTGTAGTGTTCCTCGGTGTGACTGTTGACGAGACTGTTTGCTGGAGACCACACATCGAAAAACTCATGCGTCGTATCAATTCAGGTACCTTTGCAATAAGAATATTAAAAGCTTCGTGTAGTAGAGATATCCTTCTTGACGTGTACCGAGCTTATTGTGAGAGCATAATTCGCTATGGATTGGCTATCTGGGGAGGTTCATCCTCTCTGGAAGGAGTTCTCAAATGTCAAAAAAAGATCTTAAGGATAATTTTTGACGTCACTGACTCTCATTCATGCAAAAGCCTGTTTATAGAAAATAAAATAATGACCATTCATTCCCTTTATATATTTGAGGTTTTAATTTTAACATTCAAAAATATTGACGCTGAGGCCAAAATAGGAAATTTCCATTCATACAATACAAGGCATGGGGAGGCACTATGCTACCCAAATGATAGGACAACAAAATTTGAAAAAGGTCCAGCTTATATGGGATTACATTTTTTAACAAATTGCCACTAAAAATTAAAAAAGAAAACAACATTTCAAAGTTTAAAGATTTAGTAAAGTCCTTTCTTCTTTCGCATGCCTTCTACAGTGTAAAGGATTATCTTAATATGGAAAGTGCCAAGTTTTGATTGTTTTAAACTGTTTTAATTCATATATAACAGTTTGATCCATTTGACAACATTATTCAATGTATGCTTAAATATATATTTTGAGTGTTCAAAGTTACAATTATTTCATACATTCGACTACCTCACATGTCTGTAGTACAAGATTATTAAATATTAATTAATTAATACAGTATTATATTAGTAGTAGTTATAGTTAATTTGACAAGACACAAAATTTTTACAAATAAAATTTATAATTGTAACAAATATTATGTGTTAATAAAGGATTTGATTTGATTTGATTAATAGATAATTTCGAGATAGAAAAACATAGGGTGAGATAGAACAATAAGATAGAACAATAATAGATAGAAAAATATTGGGTGAGAGACATTACCCTCATTTTATACATTCAGTAATTGTAGATGGGATTCTATAATAAAAATCAAGCGAACTACAACAATCGAATCTAGGAGAAGTTAGTAGAAGTCTCTGACATGTTTTAGGTTTTGTAGATCAAAATAATTTGATAAAATATGGCTAAGGATGATGTGAGTTCCTTGCAGCACATGCTTTGTTATACTCGATCACACCTTTTATGTTAATCTTGTGTGTTTTATAATATAAACTATATTGAAAAATGTTGATTTGAAGATTTTTTGGGTGGGTAGACGGGCGAAAGGCTTTTGTTACTGTAATATTAAAAAAATAAATAAAAAACTCTTTTTTCTATGTATATTTTTTAATTATTTGTGAAAACCATCTCTTACCCCTGCAGTTTGCTTACATTGCAGACCTAAATTCACCTGTACAGTACTTCCACAGTTCTTAATTTTCAAAATGATCAATCAAATTAGCCAATGTATTCAAATTTCACAGGAATAAAACTAAACAATCTAAAATATCACTCGAAATCCTATTCATTTATTATTTACTAAGACGTTGGACTTAAAAGTATGGATATTACATTCTAATGGGTGTAAATGAACAAGTCGTATTAAGGTCGACTGGTCTTTTGAATGGCCCCTCATTATGTCAATAGCCTAATGCCAGGGCAACACTTAATGTCGTAACTAAATAATCATTTTATTTTCTAAAACTAGCGTTTTGTAATTAAATGTGGTTGGTTTGAGGAACAAAGTTTCCAAAGAACTCGCAAGGACATCCGATCTGGAAGGAGAGAGTGGTTGGTGGTCAGGGTTACGTAGTTGTCCACTGGGTGCTCGCGTCGGTGAACCAGTTCAGTGCTGTTACATCACACGTCCAGTGTCACGTCTTGAACTTGGTCCACTTACCGTCCCCGGTCCTGTGGCTGTTGTTGTACAGGGGCAGATAAAGTACCCTAAACTACAAGGCAGGGTAAAATGCTCAAGGTTACGTAGTTGTCCACTGGTTGCTCGCGTCAGTGAACCAGTTCAGTACTGTTACATCACACGTTCAGTGTCACGTCTTGAACTTGGTCCGTTTACCGTCCATGTACCTGTTGCGATGTTGTAAAGGGGCTGACAATGTTGGAATTTTACTGTGCAAGCATTTAGTTTATAAGTGGGCATTTTATTTCTAATTAGATTTATGAAATTTAGTTTATTTATGAATTTTATTTAGTTTTAGTAAAATGAACAATCTTCAATAATACAACAGCTGCCTCTTTTTAAATAAGCTAACAATAATAACACATGCATATTTTCATAGAGTAAAGAATGTTTTTAAATATCCCATTAATTAACAGTTGTTATATAAAATGTAAATTTATATATCTTAATAGACAAAGGACCCAAAACTAGAAGGGCAGGGTAAAATGCCCAAGGTTACGTAATTGTCAATTGGGTGCTTGCGTCGGTGAACCAGTTCAGTGCTGTTACATCACTACAGTTAGTGGTGCACCAGCAAAATATGACATTCGGAATTTCTTTTGATACGGCTGGGTGTTTCATTTGAAGTTTTATGTTTCGGGGTTCAAGACATTTCTAAGCCAAACCTAAGCCTGGTAGTGTGTTTGGAAACTGCTACATCACCGCCACTTAGCGTCAGACACGTGTGTTATGGGATGGAATAAATAGTTTACGTTAGATACAGAATTGATGAAAGATTTTACATTGGTCTGAGAATTTCTCAGCAGATTGACAGATGTGAGTGTTTTTAAGGTATAGTTTATAGAAATCAACAAAGAGTATGATTTTGACAACCTCCTTGACCAAAAATATTCCATCACTTTGCTGTTATTATTACTTAATACATGATTATATGTTTGTTGTATATTTTAAGTGTTAATTAAGATTGTTCATCGGTTTTCTCGGAATTAGAGTTGAACTAAGAAAAACAATCGGTGAAAATAGAAAGGAAACAGACAAATTCTGATGAAATTCTTTATGACTGTTAAAATATCATTGGCTCACAATCAGAATGGCATGTGAAATACACAGTAGCTTTTCTATGATGCGTAATTCACGTTCGTAGGCACGTCATGAAGGTGAAGTGCCATGTGAAATACACAGTAGGTTTTCTATGAGGCGTAATTCACGTTCGTAGGCACGTCATGAAGGTGAAGTGCCATGTGAAATACACAGTAGGTTTTCTATGAGGCATAATTCAAGTTCGTAGGCACGTCATGAAGGTGAAGTACCATGTGAAATACACAGTAGGTTTTCTATGAGGCGTAATTCACGTGCGTAGGCACGTCATGAAGGTGAAGTGACATGTGAAATACACAGTAGGTTTTCTATGAGGCGTAATTCACGTCCGTAGGCACGTCATGAAGGGCTTGAACATGCTCCACTTCGACGCCTCGTTTACGAGAGTGCAGTGACAGCGTTGGTACGACAAGAGTAATGGTCAAGATTACTGAATGGCCACCCGGCGCTGAAGAACCAGTTTGGTATTACGGCACAGTATCACACTTTGAACTTGGTACAGTTCGCTTTCAGGCGCTGTATTAAATGGCACGAAATAAGAAGAATGATGGCTGTGTTCATGAATTAGCTATAATGTGACTCAAATCGTATTCCATAAAATTCTAGTTCAGAACTCAGTGGTAGTCTAGTAAAATTGTAGACCATACAGTATTCATTGCATGAAAGAGCTAGCTAAAAAAGTACAAAAAATATGGTCCTGCTTTGAGGCCTATAATAACAATAACCTGGGACTTGGAAGAATACTTGGGCATGAAGTTAATACAATCAGAGGTTAATAATGAAATGTTCTCAATATTTGTCCTGTAGATATTAGAGGCAGAAAGGACTCCTGGGTTGTTTTAAAGTAATGGGCACAAATTTGTTCTTTGGACCAATCCGGTGGGATGAGAGGAAAATGTTTCATACAAAATTTAAAATCTCTTAAAGTGGTTGGCTAGATTGTTTATGGTCAAGAGTTGCTCGAAAATCACGTTTTAAGTGTGTGATGGTGCAGAGGATAACAGATTTTGCCAGTTTGTGAAACAGAAGATTATGACTCGTGTTCTTCAACTAATTTTTATTCTTTTAAACAGTGTTACCATTAATTCATAGATATAGTTCTGAATCTGTGCCAATAGAGTAACAGGTGATTTATGACAATAATGGCAATGTTAAGTTAAGAGACCAGTCTGCACAATGATTCAACCTGTAACCCAGTCCAGAATCTTGCGATGGCGTAGTGTCCAAGGGCTCGGAGGTTGGCCATTATTCTCCATTATGGTCTTTTGGTAGTGATATGGATGAAGTTCAGTCGTAACTCCTCAATATCTCAGAACTTGAGTCAGTGGTCAGCAGCTAGGTCTTGACAATACCCAATGTCCTCTCATGAACTAAACTATGAACCAACTCCGGTTAGTAGTCAGTCACACGTGGTAATTTGTCCCCACATATACAGACTTATTTGACGTGATGCTATTATCCTGCATCAAACCTTTTCCAAATATCAACAAAGTCTTTTCAAAACAATAGTAGATCAGTAACAGGTATGTTCTCAAAAGTCTATAAGGTCTATGTTGTAATGTTAGCAGGAAAAAATACACAAAAAACGTTGTTCAAAATTAAAACCAACAGAAAAAATCATTTTCATACTTATAATACAGACCACACACTAATTAAGATGTAAAGATACGAGAGACTTAGTAAAACCCAACACGCAAATATTCGTAGGAGTGCAAAATCACTTGATAAATTGCCTATTTAAAATCGAGAACATCTAGTTTGAGTTTATTTTAAAATGTGTTTGATAACAGCTTGAAACAATAGTATATTTCATAACAAGAGTGGAAAGTGGGGTTTTGCATGTTCGAGACCATATGTTTGAAGTGCGAGACTTGTCGAGCACTACAAATGGTCGAGAACATACAAAACACTTTCACTCGAGTTTTGAACGATACTTTTCACTACACTACGGAATAAAAACAGGTGTTGTTGACTGTGGAAAATTTTCGGTTGTAAACAATATTACTTTCGGTAGTAAACAATAGACAGCTGTTGAAAATATGATGTTTCGCAGGTTGTAAACACATAACGAAAACAGCTAAACTCATAGTAGTGTAGTGAAAAATGAATTCCACTCCTTGGAAGAGACTTATTTACAGGATATTAGTTATTTACAGTTTTAGCAGTTCATATTAGTAGTTAACTATGATTATGATTGAATTTTGCATGATAATAATTTTAGAAATTGATATTGAGACTTTGTCAATGCATGTAGAGACAACAAAAACAATTCTTGTTAAAATATCTCGCCAAGTATTTGCAACAAATTTAGCCATCCAGATTTCAAAAGTTATACTGTAAAGTGTTCAATGACAATAATGTAGGCCTTTTTATAAACTCATAATCGTGCTCCCTTCTTCTGAATGCGAGGATATTTACAAAGTACAATGAAATAGATAAAACAACTTAATTTCTCCGAGAAAAATAATGATAGTATTCGTATTGAGCATTTTCAATGTTTTTTACAAAGGTGCTTTCAACAACGGAAAGTTCGTCTCATTGAACATAGATTTGTTGTGCAGTGAACTGTAGCTGTGATTGACACAACATACATAGTGCCACGGAAGTGCAGGGCCAAGAGAGCTATGGCCAAGGTTACGTTAGGCACTACCTCCTCTGGGTGACATACACACCCCCTCCGGACTATCCTACATCACTCACGTTGTAGCCACACCTGAAGTGGCTGTCTACCGGGTAACTTTTCTTGAACTTTGCTAATAGCCTACATCACTCTCGTTGTGGCTATGGATAGAGTAGCTCTCTACAGGGTGACATTTCGTGTTGAACTTAGCTCAAACTATCCAAAATCGATAATGTTGTGGCTATGGCTGGAGTGACTGTCCACCAGACGTAATGATCTGATCCACGTTCAATCTAGGCTACATCATGTCACCTGTGTCTATGGTTGGAGTGGCTATCCACCAGGCGTCATATTCTTAACTACGTTCAATATAGGCTACATCACGTGCCTTATGACTATGGCTGATGGTTGGAGTGGCTGTCCACCAGATGTCATGTCATTCTGATCTACATTCAGATCTACGTTCAGACTAGCCTACATCACGTGCCTTATGACTATGGCTGATGGTTGGAGTGGCTGTCCACCAGACCTAATGTCGTTATAATCTACGTTCAATATAGGCTACATCATGTGACTTGTGGCTATTGCCGGAGTGGCTGTCCACCAGGCGTCATATTCTTAACTACGTTCAATCTAGGCTACATCACGTGCCTTATGACTATGGCTGATGGCTGGAGTGGCTGTCCACCAGATGTCATGTCATTCTGATCTACATTCAGATCTACGTTCAGACTAGCCTACATCATGTGCCTTGTGGCTATGGTCGGAGTGACTCAATACTGTGGCCAGCCTGCCGTTATACTGATGTTTCATTGTGCAATCTGGGTCATCATGATGGAAGGATGAGAGTTGAGACACTTTACTACCGAGTTATTCATCTTCCTCTTTGAGTCTGACTTTATGGTTGGTGTCATAAACGTTAGGTTGTTCGAATTATTAAATTTTATGATATATCCAAGTTGACTTGAATAAAGTGGATGGCATATCTCACCTTTATCGTGTGCTAGTAAATTTATAAATAGTACATAACCTTCATATTAAGAATTAACAAATAAAAGAAAGACACTGATAATGAATGTAGAAACGTTATTGCTACATTATAAGTATATGAGAAGTGACATCTTTCCGACTTCAGATATACAAAATGGATAATCACTAAAAACGAATTTCTAAAATGTAGCTGAAAGTAATTGTAACAGTATTATTGTTCGAAGTTCAATTTCACTGTTACTGATAAAATTGTAGATAAAATATTTCTTTTTTTAATTGTTGACTGAATTTAGTCTAGATTGGTCATGCACTTTGTTAAGAACTAAATCATTTTACGAAAGGATCTATAATCGGGTCCGTTAAAATAAATGATATGTGATTGGGACTAATAAAACTTAAGTTGGATATATTGTAATAATACGTATTGTGATATGATTTACTCATACAAAGTTACTAAAACACAATACAAATGAATAAACACGAAACTTAAAATGCAAAAATTAAAGGCCCTAACTGTAAATACAAAAGGTATCAACTCAAAAAATTTAGTCTATTCACAGTTAAAATTTCCATAAACAATTTTTCTATTAAAAATATTCAATTATAATTAATTATATTTTATAAATTAATCTTTATTTAGTACATTTTTGGTAGTATTTATTTTATTAAATATTTAATTTGTAAACACAAACAATGGATGAAGTGTTTTATCAGCTGATCACTGCTTTTATATTTGTGTATTGATGAGATGTTACCGTCCCCTATTGGTCAACAGCTTTCTTCCAAACCGGTCCCACCTTCCCACTCTCAATGAAGGATTAAAGTTCTTTATCACAACTATTCAGTAACAACACGGTGGGCTTTCTCTTGGGAGGAATTCTCTTTATTTGGTGAAACTCATCGTACAACACACCTTTAATATACCAAACAGTAGAATCTGATGCATAAGTACAATTCTAGCCCAGAACTAACGTAAATTAAATGTGGTCTTTTTAGACAGTTTTCAACGTTTCATAATTAACGCCTCTGCTCCTTTATAGTGCCAGGTTTTTACCTAACTGTAAACTCTTCGAAATAATGGTGCTTTTGTTTTTTTAATTTGTATTTTAACCTCAGAAGGGAACTTACCTCTATAGATCGTAGTCGATTCAAAAACAACAAATTAAATTATAAAAATACTAATTAATGGTCAATTCAAATGGACCAACTTAAAAAAGTAACAAAAATATTCATCCCACGGATTTTATTAGTTTAATTGTGACGTACATCATTCTTTTCCCCACTACATTGAAAATTGTAATTTAGAGTTTGACTGTGACGTACACCATTATTCCCTCCACTCCAGTGAGTTTGCCCTTTGGAATTTGACTGTGACGTACACCATATTCTCTCCACTCCAGTGAAGTCTGCCTTATGGAATTGGACTGTGACGTACACCATTATTCCCTTCACTCCAGTGAAGTCTGCCTTATGGAATTTGAGTGTGACGTACACCATTATTCCCTCCACTCCAGTGAAGTCTGCCGTATGGAATTTGACTGTGGCGTACACCATTATTCCCTCCACTCCAGTGAAGTCTGCCTTATGGAATTTGACTGTGACGTACAATAGTATTCACTCCACTCCAGTCAAGTCTGCCTTATGGAATTTGACTGTGACGTACACCATTATTCTCTCCACTCCAGTGAAGTCTGCCTTATGGAATTTGGCTGTGACGTACACCATTATTCTCTCCACTCCAGTGAAGTCTGCCTTATGGAATTTGACTGTGACGTACACCATTATTCCCTCCACTCCAGTGAAGTCTGCCGTATGGAATTTGACTGTGGCGTACACCATTATTCCCTCCACTCCAGTGAAGTCTGCCTTATGGAATTTGACTGTGACGTACAATAGTATTCACTCCACTCCAGTGAAGTCTGCCTTATGGAATTCGACTGTGACGTACACCAGTATTCCCTTCACTCCAGAGAATTTAGTACTGTAATGGACTGGTTGATAATAGTAATTTATATATTTATATATTTTCTTTAACAATTTTTGTTTTTAATTTAGAAGCTCAAGTTAGATATAAATTCCTTAGTGGTCAGTAAAACCACAGAATATATCTGTCTATATTCTGTGGTAAAACGTACTCAGTGCGACTATAAAACTGCAATTTATTCCGTATATTATTCATCACACTGTGGAATAGTAAATCAAAGTGGCTTATTGCTAAAATTATTAGTCAAGGCTATATTTGTATACAGTATTATTTTATCATACAAATTCAATTACTTGACTAATTAAATAAATGACTAAAAGTCATACATTCCCACAAACCTTTGCTTAAAAGTCATATTTCAAGGGGTAATCTTCGAGTAAAATTCAATTTAACATACATATAGGTGAATTAAACATAAATGGAGAAATTCCCGTCTTTGTGTTTATATGAATGAGTAAATTCTTGTTCCACGTAAAAAGCTGGCCTAGTTGAAAATTTTTATTTTTCCAGAGCATTACTTTGTTCATAAGCGTATTCAAACCTTGTTGTTTTGTGAGATGAAAGGCTAATGAAATAATAGTTTTTCAATGTGATATGTGACTATTTGTCTACAAAAATTATAATTAGGCACTGAAAGATGGCATACATATCTAGTACTATACTTATATGGATTTATTATGATTATATCGATTTATTATAAACGGCTTCACATTAAATAAGCTGCATTTTTACTAAAAATAATAAATGTATTTTCGTGATTATTCACATTATTTTTGTACAGTTAAATATTGGCTACGTAAGACTATGACTCCTATCGTTTGGGGCTCTGTCTCCAAAATTTCTCAAAATAAAAAATCTGGAGGCTTTAACTACTACGCTTGTCTTATGTAAGGTTTAAGCACCAGAATCAACAATGTTCGAAGTTGGTCTCAAGGTCAAATACGTATTAGAAAATATTATTAAAACTATGAAGATAAAACGAAAACGATAGTTACTTAACTGGAATGCTACTCCAATATCGTATTCCTGAGAGCAGGCAAAATTTCACAAAACTAACACCTGAACTAATTGATTGATTGAATAATATCAATCACTACAGCTATAATTGAGTTTGTCAGTTACTGATATTATAGACGTTTATAAAACGATTCCATTCTTTTTTTTCTGTTATTTGAAACCAACGAACGGAATAAAATAGTTTTTTACTTTCTAAAGATCACATTGATTAAAAAAAAACGGTCGTATTCACTAATAATTAAAATATAACTTCAGATACAGGATATTATATTCTCTTTAATTAACTTTTCCTCTGAGTTCCTAAAGACACTAATTTATAACAACTCTTTAGCTGAGGTTATGGTTAGGATTCATATTTACTAAGTTAAGAACACTTCCCACAATTTTACGTAAAATTTTGATAATGAATTGGAGAATCGGGGTTCCTTCTACGTTGATTAATTGGTTTACGTAGTATGTATTGCTGATCTGAGAAGTCGACATTATTTTACACTATTCGTTTCCTTGGACATTAGCTTTGTTGTGCAGTCAACTATAGCTGTGATTGACACTATGTTGTGTTAATCACAGCTATAGTTCACGGAAGTGCAGGGTGAAACCATAAACTGCCATAAACCGCCATTACCAGGGTATATACTACCAACAGAAGTTATTACTTTGATCTTAAACCAACCATGTAATAAATAGACGTTTACGTAGATAGATAGCTAATGTTGATCCCGACATTTCCACCTGGTCACACATCTCACACACGTAGTTGTGTCGGTTCGTGATGTGTGTTTTTAGTGATTTTTTCGCACCGTTCATCGCTGAGTAGGTCTCGTCTCCTTTCACAGGTCACGCTGTGATGTAACCGTGGCTGCTGACCTCCCCTCTATTATCCGCTGTTACTGTGATTCTTGCGTGACACAGACCACACTCCTTCGGGAAACTGACTAATTATTAATTATGAAACTGAAATTTCGCAAACCTCCAAACACATTAGTAAAGTGTTTTGACTATGAGATTCCAATTTTCACTCGTCAATCATTTCGTATTCGGATGCCGTTGTATTTACTACCGTGACTTATCAAGTCTTTTAAGAAACAAATACAACGTTTCGGCAGGTATAAAAACTACTGTCATCTTCAGGTGTTACTTACTACTTTTGCATTCATTTTTAACTAGTTGTTTTTCTCCTTAACCCATAATATTTTAGAAAAAAAGTAAAAACTACGTGCTTTCATTCGTCTTTGACGTTCATAGGTGTAGTGGTGTGAGGTACCGAGTGTGGTGTTGGAAAGCTGGATGGATAAGTTAAATATTTTTCTATATAATAACCTGCTCTGTGTATTGTTAAGATTTCCATATTTTGTATTTCAGATTCCGTTTTATATTTTGTTGTAGTTGTGTTATGTGTGATAGTTTTTAAGAGCGCGTGACTTTCTTAACAGTCAACCATAATCTATGAGCATGTAGTTTTTAGTGTTTTCTTAAATTATTATGGGTTAAGGAGAAAAACTAGTTGTAAATATAGGCTAAGGTAGAAAGTAACACCGAGTTCGACAGGAGTCTTTGTATACCTATAGAAACGTTGTGTTTGTTTCTTAAAACATTTGAAGCATCGGAAATATCCAATCATATTTCTACCAAACATAGATAATCCAGTGTAAACAAGTTACTTTCAAACAACAATGAGTTATCAATTTAAATATATGACGTTTTCCAGTTAAGATTTCAGTCTGTGCAGGCATGTACACTGAAAAAACAAATAGAACGTAAATTACGTGTCCCAGATCATTATAATGTAAAAAACGGTACAACCATCACATAAAATAGATGTATTTTTAATAATTGGCATATTTGATAAACATTATCTATAAATAATGAACTAATATTAGTTTAATTCAAATAGGCTTAGAGGATATTATTAATGGCACTATTAATAATATCCTCTAATTTAAATGATTTGTTTACAATAATTTCTTAGATTTAAACGAGTGATTATATCATCTATCTGTTTTAACAATCAACTCACAAATGTATTTGTTGAACAGGGACTGATTTTGTTTAGTTTATCACCTTTTTGCCTATTTACCCCAGATATCAATTAACGTTTCTGCAACATAATGAAGAGATTTCTATAAACTTCTTGGACTTTTTAGATGTAATCTTAATAAATGCATCAAATCAGGCCCTAAATTGATATTATATTTAGCAATTTAAATATTGGAATTAATAATAAAATAAATATTCTCTTAGACGAATATGACAAGGTAAATTTAAGAAGAAGTATATAAAAAATATAAAGTATATAATAATATAACTAGGGGGGACCCCTGCACGCTTACGACACATCGGACTTCGGCCCTGGTCTTTAACTTTTGACGACAAATATTAGTAGTTTCACAGTGTGAAAATATTGAACAACGAAGAACTTACTGCACTTATACAAATAAGGCCACATTTGTTGACACCTCAAGTTAAAATTGATCCACAAATTTGGGAGGAGTTACGTTAACAAAGCTTCACGTATTACATATAAGGATACTCTTTGATTATCAACAACGATTCTCTTAAAAATATCAAAATTGTAGTCGTAGATCGGTGGACTGGGCTTGTTGGGAAGTGATGGCTTGTGGGGTAGGCTAGTTACATATGGAAGATGAAAGTGAGTGTGTGGGGACGCAGTTTCACCTCCATTGTACACCATGACTCGCACACCCTAGGCGCAACTGATACCGCAGATTGCAACCGCATTGCTCTTCACTTTTCTAAACATAATGTTATTTCCTTCTCCAGTGTAACCATCAGGTACGAACGTGTCATCAGTAGGGGGTGGGGAGGGGGAAGTGGTTGATTGAATTTCCAACGGAGATTTCAAAACGTCGTATTGTTTGAATAGGTTTGTACAAGAAAACTGAAACTATCACACTGTATGTTGAGACATGATACGGTTATCTTAGATATGTTGTAAAGATGAACCTGATTTTCACACTTGAAGATTATTTTAATGTAAAAGTACATTTGAACTTGCAAATCAGGCTCAAACCTTGAACTGCAATTCTAAAATCGAGAATGAAACGAAGAAAATCTTCTTGCTTACTAAAACTATTTTTAACTTGAAAATTAGGCTAAAATATACTAATTCTTAAATCAATAATATTCAATTTTTTGTCGAAATATTACAATAATAAGAACTGCCACCGTACTTGTATGGGTGGGAAGGTGGATCAGTACCATTGTACGTGTATGGGCGGATAGGTGGGCTAACAAAACATATAAGAGCAACGGTGGTTACGCTTTAAAATAACATGCCTAACCATAAAAATGAAATTGAAGAATCTATTATTTGGTAAACAATAAAGCTTTTAATATTTGCCTGTTAACTGTTTACTAAAGTAGGTAAATCAACGTTCAAGCTCTGGTAACGCACTAATATCTTATATTCCATTCTATTTACAAATTTAATATTACTTTAGAATATATTTTCCTGTACGTATAAATAATAACAAGACCACTTTTCTTATCACATATAATACATAATAAAAGTATATAAATGCGTTTGAAGGTGTGTTTAGTAAAACGTAGCAGTGACAACAAGTCACAGAAGACCAGAAGTGACTCGACAGTAACTCATCAACGTGACTACTCCGTAAAGGACACTTCTGACTAATGCTGTAGTTCTAAAAGTAAAACAAATACATTATTTATGTATTAATTAAAATATTTATTATTTTATATTGTAGAGAAGCAGATACAGTTAGTTTTTGAGAATTTAAGAATTAAAATATTATGATTGGTAAATTTTCTGAATATGTCCAACGCTTAAATTGTTTGAAAGAATTCTTGTAGCTTTGGAAATCTGCAACAAATTTAACAATCATGAACAATCCAATGTACTGTCGTAGTTTGCAAGGTACAGCACAATATTTACATGTGTATTTATATTTAGTTGTTTTTAAGTGAACTTAATAATAACTAATAACAACTTCATAATAACAAATTAACTATCACTTTTATTCGTAGTTTTAACTAAACATTTTTTATATTTGTATTAAGTATAGTTATAATATGTGAAATGTTTGATTATAGTGCAAAATATCAACCTGACTCATAAGATCAATATTTTTAAGTATGCGTAAACAGCCTTAAGAACTCTGAATTAATTTGTGATATTCCCTAATCTATATTCCTAATTAACGAAATATTCATAACTTAAGTTGTTTTTTGCAATCCTTAAAAACTGAAAATAAAAAATATTTTTTTGCAGATTCCGTGTATGCGATAATTTTAGTTATCAACACAGTTTCTTTAGTTTTTTTTTTAACCAAGTTTGTATTTTGTTTACGTGTAAGTCCTCTAGGACAGTAGTTGACCAAACAATCCATCAGTACTCAGTAGGCAGGCACCTGGTGAGGAAAAGGGACCAAAGGGCTCGGGGTCTCCTTGTTTGTGGAGAGAGTAGTGACCCCAGACAGAGAGGCCAGCTCGCACTTTCCTTAACGCACGAACTACCACTAATATGACGTAACACAGACTCGAATCTGTGACGTCACGATGTCAGTGGCACCTCGATGTCTTCTGATTCTTCAAGCAGGTCTTAGCAAATCTCGGATATAAGTTCTAGCTGGTGCTTTTTTTTAAAGGAATAACATTGTCAAAAGGCATATTCGTAAACAAATATTCATAACCAAAACCTATTGAGACCATACAAAATATTCGTTCTATGAGTCCAGTTAACTTGGAAAAGCATACTTGTAAGTGAAATATGGAATAGAACACACAATACGTGACAGAAGTAACAGCATGGAAAGCAAACTACATGGGCAATCATCTATGTCACCCGTACCTGACCTCAGTATGACGCTCGTAGCATTGTTTATTGTGAGTCTCAGGATGGTGACATGTGCAGGTCTCTTTAAGGATGGTCATCTTGATGGCCTTACTTTGTAAGAAAACTGAGGTTCCCTGGCATCTGAAAACGTTCAGTTATAGTGACGAATTTCACATGTTTGGCTCTTGAAGAGTGTCAGTGTCAGGCTTCTGAAGAACAAATGTTGTCGCAGACAATGCACGCTATTTTGTTAGAATTTTAACCTATTAGTATGGTAATAGAGACACCTCCAGTTCTTCGATATGTACCTTAAGATGATCTATTATCTCATTAGTATAATTAACTAAGGTGTGGATGTGATGAAATAACGCAATACCTTCCAATTTGACAACTAATTCTGGATATCTCTCTGTGTATTTGAACAGCGTTGGTTTTATTATAGTATTATCATCCTGGGAGTGCGGCTTGACGCCAGGTAGGTTCACTCACAGATAATCACACCATTTCAATAACTAGTGTAATTAAATACAGACTTTTTCACGCTTAAAAGGAATCAATATTTTCCGGAAATACAATTATTTTTATTTCAATAAAAAGTAGTAGAACTATAATTTTTTCTGGACACTCCGATCTGCTTTACATAGCTAAATAGATTATTATTAGCTAACCTAACCTAACCTAACCTGACCTAACCTTTTTTTTTTAACAACCTAACAACCAAATTTTTAAACTATTTGACGCCGTTAAACATTTTTATTGTAATAAATTTCTTTGTTTAAGTTAAACTATAAATTGTCATTGAGCGATGATTAATTATTGAATCATCGTTAATCATGTGTCTCATTGTATGGCTGTAGTTTTCAGATAATTTTATCACTGTAAATATATCAACTATTAGCCGCCAGAACAACACGGCCACACTGCTAGCCGAAGCGCCATGTCGCACCTCGAGTGTTAGTTTTGGGTTCTCTTTCGCTGCATGTCGCACCTCGAGTGTCCAATTATGACCCTCAGGTAGTCCATGTCGCACCTCGGGTGCCCCCCACTCACACACACGCAGAGCATTAGGACCGACTCGACCCACCCGGGACCGGCCGCACTTCTGCTCAATTAGTCACTTAGTCAACCTTTCCAGTCAGTCAGTATTTTTTTTAATTTTGCAATTTTATGTCGAAATGGTTAATAAATAAGAAATCTACTCAAAATTACAAGGAATATTGTTCCAAACAATCTGTGATTTGCTGTAGTGCATTAGTTACAGTAATGAAAAGTATTGCATGATTTATATATTACTGCGAACAATTTCCGTAAGATAAACTAAAGTAAATATATATGGTTTGGTATTATTTTCCTTGTAATTGTGAGTAGATTTCATATTTGTTAACCATTTCGAGATAAAATGGCAAAATTAAAAAAATTACTGATTGATTGGAAATGTCAACTAAGTGACTTATCCAGCAGAAGTGCGGCCGGTTCCGGGTGGGTCGGGTCGGTCCTAATCCCTGCGTGTGTGTGAGTGAATCTACTGAAGGCCAGCCGTACTCCCAGTTTGATAATGCTATAGCGTTCATGCAATTCTCTATTTCACCATCCATGGACACAATCACAGTCTGTCATAAATGTCATGATTTTCAATGCACATCGTAGGGTGTCTACTACTACGTAGAATAAACATAGCCTCATCTCCTGTTATAATAGATGGAAAGGTCATTAGTCGATCTCATTCTCAGCGATACCATTGAGAATTAATTCCACATCTCAGCATGAGTGAAACGTTTGGTTATCTTGTAAATAGTAGACAGCACCTTGGCGCGGTTGTCATTGGAAAAAATAGATTCTAGTTATGACACCGGACGCTTTAGCCTAAGATAGCCTCACTTTCATAACACTTATCGTTAATGTAAATTGGGTCAACACTGATTCTAACATCGTACCTTATAGAGCTGCAGGTCAAATTTGGTCAGTGTAGAAAGATCTCCCGGTTACTAAAGGTTGGAAATCTATAAGACTGTTCTCACTTGAGAATCGACCGTCTTCTTATTGAAATGTTCTGACATCCAGTAAGAACTTTGTGACTTATTGGCCATTAACGAACCATCTCACCCACTGAAACCTTGACGAATGCAAATGAGATCCATTAACCAAAACAGAACGTGTCTTCCAGTTTGCAAGCATTGCAGGTTTACGACGGGAGAGGTCGAGTTCCTGAGATTGAGAAGATTCAAGTCTGTGAACTCGTCTTGAGTGATATTTTTCCCCTCAATCTTGGAACTAGTCAGGTCTGATTATTTTAAAAGAGGCCAATTATATAAAAAAGTTATAACGAAAATCATTATAAAACAATAAATGCAACTCCTCTAAAAACATAATTTAAATATTGAAACTTATATACATATTTATAACATTGCTAAACATAATATAAATCCCTAAAATCTATAAATTAAAATACATCATAGTGTTTATAGTATAAAATTATATTAAATTGGAACTATCACACATCTATTATAATACTTTAATGTTATAAGATAAAACAAACACTCCAGTAAATATTTTTTTTGGTAACGAAGTTACCATCTTCAGACACAGAAACTAAATTAACATTGTTTACATTTGTTTGCTTATTAACATTGTTTACATGTTAATTTAGTTTGTGTGTCTGAAGATGGTTACTTTGTTTCCAAAAGGCCTAACGAAATTAAAAGAATTATTTACTGGAGTGTTTCTTTCATCTTATAACATTAAATTATATCCAGTAAGAAACGAGCTTGAAGAATGATATTATAATACTGTTTAGAGAAAAATCGAAATGAATGGAAAATTCTTGAAATAAAATCACAAATAAACATTGCATGGTCACAAATATGATATCTTTGCCATTCCTTTCGCTTTTAATTTTTCTGACCTAGTTTCATGAAATATTAAAATAAAATGTCATATTATTCATAAATTATTTGTGCTACTTAACATTTAAATGTTTTTCAACTCATGTTAAAATGCTGAAAATCTAACTAAATTATTATATTTGCAAATGTTAATATATATGTATTTACTATCCTAACAGTGATGTACCATATGCAAATAAAATACACAGTGCAGTACATATAAATTTGATCATCGTATTAATCATAAATACGAGATTGGGCTGTCATCTTAACTATTAAATGCAGATCCTACTATAAACATTTTGGTACACATCACATGATGTTAAAACCCTGTCCCAGTTATAACCTTCATCGCAATTGTCTCATCTAACTACAGTAAATATTCTGTTTATTTTTGATCGCTTCATAATCTTCATTATTATCAACCCCTGATTTAGCAACTGAGCTTCAAAACTCGTCCTTGTGACACGGTGTTGTGGATTTAGAATACCTTGCTAAATGACTGTAGCAGATCGTCTAGGAGTCAACCACATACCTCAACTATTTAATGGTGATATTTGCTGATTTAAAATACGTGTTCGTAAACAGCACTCAACCAACCAGAAACCGTCTGCATCGATTGGTTGCTAACACATACGGCTCATTTAACTTGATAAAGGTTCCGTTCGCTAAGAAGTGGATCGATATAGACTGCTTATCCATTGGAAGCCAGTGATCGTATGAACGATAGTAGGATCCTTGATAGAAGATTAGCAAGACGGAGAGTGAACCTTTGCACTTGATGGAAGTCAATGCAATAATGGACATTGTTCATAAAACCCCAACTGTCGCAACTCCCATGAACGAACTATTATCGCATACCATCGTTGAAAATTAAGGACAAAACAGAGCTAGACTCGATGTAGGATGAATGAGGGTTAGGTTGATCTTTGTGACATACAGACTCTAAAGCTGAAATGTAACAGTTTTGTCAACAAAGAACGGCTTTTACCTCTTGTTCCTTTACATCCCCTTCTTGAGATGCAAGCTGCCACATTTCTACAAAAAAAATATACGGAACAGGAAAATCGTAAGTGTGATGGTATTATGACCAGGGTTACATATAACTTACATATTTACATAACAAATAATAAAGTTAACGTACCTTTGTCGTCGTCAGCTACAAAATCCTATTTATTGGACTACCGGTTTGAGAGCAAGAACTCCATGGTCACATCCACTGTACGTTGTCAAAACAGTCACATTAAAAACATTGTACAAAAATTTACATTGTAAAAAAAAAAAAAACAAGATAACACGGCTGGCTAGTATGATGGTCAGATCCGGATTGAGCGTGCAGCTGGAACGTGTTATCCAATGCCTACTTGACCTTGAACCATCTTATCTCTATTTGGCTGTATGTCTTCTTTCATCGGTTGACTCAAACTTGTAACTCGACTACATAAAATATTTGTAGAGAATTTTAATTTTTCATTAAGCACAATGAATAAATTACATATTTACTTTTATTTTAATGAGACATTTCTGATCCAAGATATCTTATTGGCAGTCTCCGGCATACTTACAGTGGTTCAAGGTTACATAAGTCCTGCTAGCTGAGGAACGTTACTGTCATAGACACATGATTTGGTGAAGGGAAGTAGCTCTCTTATGATTTTCATTAATTTTGGCCATTTTATCAGGCTTAACGTTTGGAATTGAAATTGTTTGTTTAGAAGTTCTATAAGGAAAATCCGAAGGACAAGAACAGACTAGTAGAGTTGGCTAACAAGGATTATTATTAGATACATTTTTTATGGACATCAATAACATGTTGTTTCCAATTGAAGAATATATTGAAATTTGGGACCTTTTCCGTTAATTCACTACCACTACTTTTTCCGTTACTTCACTGCCAATATTTTTTTATCGCAATCATGATTAGGTTAGGTTAGTTTAGGTTAGGTGGATACTAAAGTTGATCAGAGACTGGTAAATCCAATGATTGATTTACCGCCGAATGCGCTCTCCATGTGCAAGTTCTTGGAAAGCGATAAGATCGGATTCATAGTGGATAAGGAATACCACAGAGGACTTAAAAATTATTGGGGAATAGTTTTTAGAGCAACATATTTATCAAGTGGTAGAGAATTAACGGAAAAGATCCGACATTGGTATTGGAGCTGTTATGTAAACATCATAAATACGTAAAATGATGTTGAAATTAAAAAGTAGTGGTATTTGTAAACTGATTATAGTACAAATACAAGAAATGATTGAAAGAATGGATCGATTGAAGGATAACACAAAACTACTCAATATACTAAAGATTATTTTATTTTGTATTTTATTTTATCATTTCTCTACTTATAATAATAAGTGGTTCATTTTAATTACGCTACAGATAGGATAAACCAATTTAAAGACAAACATGTTTGGATGACTCTTGTTAGCGATATCTATAACGAAGTTAGTTATTCACTGTACAAAATAAATTGTTATCTTATTTAAGTTAAAAATGCATATGTATTGAGTTCGTGACTAGACTTCATTAGACAATAAGTAACTTGAAAAATGTTGCTTACAATCTGACTCTGTTATAATTTACCGTTAAGTAACAATCATCGAACTTCATCTATGGAAATTGAACTGTACTACTAATAATTAAATTGCGGATTGTATATAGCTAAACGTACAGCTGAGTAACAGTAAAAATGACATTAACCTTTTTTCCACTAACATTTTTAATATTCCAATAGTGAGTTTCATGGTTATGTTTAGTTCTAAGGACTGAAGATGTTAACACGCATCGACATAAAACAAGGAGGGAAGTCGTAGACGTTATGGCATACTAATCTGTCCTTGAAACACTATAATTTATTTAAATACGGTAAAATGAATATTACTAGAGGATATCTCTGCACGCTTCGCGTGGCCACCCGTCACTCGATGCACTCTTATCGTCTTGGCTTTAACCTCAGACTGTTACTATTAAAATCAACCAAACAAAATTTAATATTACTTTTTCTTGGCAGATTTTTTATATACAAAATTTACACCAGCATAAAAATTATAAACATAAACAACTTTTGTAAGTATTGACAAAAATACTGCAGTGATAGAACATAGTTGGATCTTGTAAGGCTAGTGAGGTGGAGCATAGGTACATTTCTGATATTTTCCCAACAGTCATTTACTTATGTTTTGAGTTTTAAAATAAATATATGCAAGCTACCTTATATTCTTTCAAGTAATAAAAATTTCATGGTGACCGAATCGCTAACGAAATATATAGATAAGCAACAAACTACCTTAGAAAACCAGTATGGTACGGTGTAAATGACTTCATCTTGTTTAATGGGATCAGTTTGTTAGCCATGAAGGGAGTTGGTAATCAAGAGATTGAGAGTTAGTGAGAGACTTCCTGAAGTCCTCATTCCTGGACAGCAGTTCTCGCAACTATACTGGAATTAAATGATGAGAAGTCCTGGATAAGGTGGGAGACGATAAAAGTGGTCACGACTCTAGAGATTTCTCTTTAAAAATGTTAAATGCTGCGGAATTTATCAGGAAGAATAAAATAAGAACGGATTTACATAAATATGTAGCGGAAACAACGCAAACTTGACCAGGAAAATAATTTGGGGTCACTCCTTGCTGGGATTATCAGTACATGCAACGGAAACAATAAATTATTTTAGACAAAATGAGATATACATAAGACATTTTTTGGGTGGATGAATTAGGTAATGTATAATTGCTGGATATTGCAAAAAATCCCACACATACAAGAACGAGTGAAAATAATTAATTGGTTTTGAATTACCGTGTCAAAAGTAACTGGTCTGTGTTTAATTATTGCATGAATATCCCGTGAGTGAGTATTTGATAAGGAGAAAAGATAATTAATAATATGATCTCCTGTTCTCTCTGAATTTTAATTTTTCCCTGACTACTGTTAAATAATATTGGATGTAAATTAGGTTATTAATTATAGGTGAATCTGGTACGGTTGTGTAGTCTTTACAACAATTCTATGAAGAATTTCATTGCGCCAGAATTGACCGCAACATAGTTATTTCAGTAATTTGAGGCTAATAATGCAATCTTGTTTGATGTGAAGACGTTATCATTATTTTTCATTGATCTCTCAACCACTCATATAAACGCGAATTAACGATTTACTGTTCAAGTACTAAACTTATGAGATTTATATAGAAATTACAAAATTTTTATTCAATTCCTTTTAAAAATAGTGCATCCCAAGTATTTATATAAGAAATACATAAAATCCTAAGATAATAATGTAAAAGTAAAGAAAGTATGTAAACTAGTATTTTTTAGAAAACATAGGTCAATTAAACACTTATGAATATATAAATCAATATATAAGTATGAATTATCCATATATTTTACTATTAATAAATATGATGTGTGATCACAATATGTTCTATTACTAAATATTTAATGTACAAAATAACAGTAAGTGTAAAATAAAACTAAACTCCAAACAATAAAATCATACGCAAAATTGAGCATTCTTTATTTAAACTAAATAAGGAAATTTTAGAAGTCCTGGTCCCAGAAATCAAATTAGTACTTTACGATAAAATTACAAACACCACTTATTGGCAATAAAATCTCTCAGTTCAAATTGGAAGGCAGAAAAAAGTCATAATTACGGAAATAATGTTACACAATTAACACTAATTATTAATAGTCAAATGTAATATGAGTGATTTACAAATGTGAACACTTAAACAATAGAAGACTAACTTTTTCCAAAAAGGTGGAATGAACGAGGAATAAATAGCGTTATAAACACTCGCAACCTAATAAAATAACAAAATATAATTAAACACACACACACACACACACACACACACACACACACACACACACACACACACACACACACACACACACACACACACACACACACACACACACACACACACACACACACACACACACACACACACACACACACACACACCCGTAGATAACGAAATGTACAAACCGTGGGTCCCATGCAGGAAGCTAGTCAGCGATTCGGTTTACCTGAGTCATATCAACAATGTCTTATTATATAATTAGATTGTGAAATGTGTACAGAGGTCACTAGAGGTCACTGTTGCCAAAGTTTCGCGTGGTCCCTGTATCTACTCTAACACGTTGTACGACCTTTGGAGAAAGTTCAAAGATGAACGCTTCAATTCCTTATAATTTGACAATATTAGTGAAAGTATCTTCATAAACTAAGTGTAATAAATAAATTCCTTGAAAATATTAAAGTATTAACAAAAGTAATAAAGTTATTATTATTTTAAAACTTCTTTATCAAAATAATAATGATTCTCAATAAAGTACATTATTGTAATACGTATTGTGAATTTTTTCGCCCTCCTATTAACCTTACTCTGCCCATTCGTCATAGACTATTGATCTGAGCGAGGAACTTATCCAGATGGTGTAAGGGGCGAACCAGTACAGTAGAAGCTGAATTCTACTGATCAATCTGAAATGACTGGAAGATTCGAAGGTTAGGCCGGATTCGAACCAGCGATATGTCTAACCCATGCTCAAAGTCCTGACACCTTAGATCACTCGGCCAATTGTTGTTTGAACTACACTGAGTCGCAATACGTAACGATTCTGCAACTTTTGAATATTGTCCAGCATGGTAAGACTACTAAGATCTTACAATCTTTACTGATTGACGATAACCATGGATTTAGAATCTACTGATTGACGATAACCATGGATTTAGAGTCTAGCTAACCTCTAACTAAACGGTAAAATTTTACCGTTATGTACAAACTGTCGCGACAAAACTTTATTTCACTTAACATTTGCTTAGTTTACTTTTGAAATACTTTTCACTTGGGAAAATATAGTTAACCTTGAAGTGTAGTTTTAAATGATTTTGTTACGGAAATCATTAGTTAACATACATGCTGAACAATCCACTCAATTTAAGCTATAGCATAGTAATGAACAATTTTATTGAAAGTAAATGTTAGCCACTTTAGTATGTATGAAATAAACATGACCATAAAGTTCTTTAAAGTTTACTAATTATAATGAATAAACTATGTAATTGCTAAATTAGCCATTGCATAGATTGAGACATTTTATTTATGAATTTAACTCATCATATTGATATTGTACGAGAAGTATTCGTATTGAAAAGTGGTAACGAAGTATTAAATAGTACTTATAAATGGTTCCAAACCTATAATAGTAAGCATAATAATAAAAATGTATTTTTACACTAATCCTAATCATAAACATATAAAAAAATCGTCAGACAAAAAAAATAGTAGCTTTTGAAAAAGAAATTGAAAAAAGAATATTTAGAAACGAGTCACTTTCAAAAGAGTTCAACGTAATACATCAAAAATTTTTCTAACAGGAACCGCCATAATTATTATGTATTTTGTTAGCTTTAGCTACACAAGCCTACTTCATTCCTATGTCTAACCTAACTTTGCGGACCCGAAGTGCAATAAAATAAATGTAAGGTCAGGGGTGATTTTATCGTTACAGAATCCAAAAATTGGATGGACAGAATAAAATATTTTACAAAATCCTTTTATTAGGTCAGCTAAAATTACCAACTTAATCAATACTATCTGCTACAAAGAGTAGGAAGAACAGGATTTATGAAGAGTTCTAAATTTTGAAAACAACCAAAAGTTATTTACGAAAACCTACTGTGGTTTCGGTGAGTAACAGGAGTTATATTGATGCATACAATCCACTTTAAAAATTACATTAACTGTGGTAACTTTAATATGGAAACGTTAAGGGAATTCAAATGTAATATTATCTGTTATTGTAACAAGTTTTAGTTCCACTTGCCTAAATAATTTAGGGAAAATATTGCAAATAAAATTGAAAGTAATTTCTTGTGGGGGAGGGATAGATCCCAGATTAAGCAGATATGTCCTAATATATTTTGTTTTAGTAATAATGCACGGTGTCGTCTTCAAAGTAATACAGAGGCGTGGCTCTAAAACCTTAAGTTGTTTTTAATAATAACTAGCCATAAAGTGTTAAATACAATTTTAAAAAGTCGGACAAATTTCAGTCATAAATAAGTGAACAAGTGTAAATAATACACAAATACAATTATTAAATATAAGCGTGATCACCCAAAAAGGGCCTATAGCTCTTCAAAAATAGTTCATTTTTCCAAAAACTATGTGTCATATTATTTCGCAACATTTAAGTAAAAAGTGTAAAATAACAATAAATGATACTATTTAAAAGAAAAATCCATTTCTAGAATAATTTTGAACAGATACCGATTAATTTAATTGACTTTGGATGGTAATTTGCTGTTAAGTACTTGGCCTACGTTCTCTTTGTAATACTTTAAGAATACCTGATTACCAAGTATTACCAACCAAATAAAAACATTTTAAAATTTATTTTTTTACTTATGTTTTAGATTTACTATAATTGATACTATTTAAGTGAAGGACAATGTATTGCTTATATTGATATACATGTGATATTAGTTTTGAAACATGATTGTTGACCAATCATGTTTATGCTTAAAATGATGTCGATATTAACATTGTCTTAAGGTTTATAAAAAATATAGTTTACTTGTACATTCTTGAAATATCATCAAGACACCAGTAAAAAAAAAAACTTTTAACGTTTCAGATTATTTGAAATTTCATGTAAAATATTCATTATTAAATTGTTAAGTATTTGCGTACATAATAATGATAGCCATATTCATCTCGTCAGGTCAGTCAATAAACAAATTTTTTAAAGCTATTAAGTTGTAAAATAAATAATACTAAAACAAACTGTGTTTAAATAATACCATTTTGCCTTTTGTTTTAATGAAATTAAAGTTTGTACACTTTCTATTATAATCCCGGTTAAAGAGTTTTCAGCCTGATACTTGCTTGCCAATGTCTCCACAAAACGACTAAATTTATTGCGACAGTTTTCAGTTTTACATTTTAGCAGCCATTTCAAAATTTACATTCATCAGGAGGAAGTAAGCACAAAAATGCTCCTTTTAATTATATTAGAAATATTTTAAACTGAAAATGATTATACAATATGTACAAAGGAAGGAATGATTCAATCAAACAAGTGGGCAAATGTGTGCATACACTATCAGCATTTTATGACAGAAAATGTTTACCAATTGATGTGAGGGTGAACAATATTTCTAAGAAAAAAAATTGTTTTGCTACTTTTTTCAGCTTTTCTATCATAACTCATTTAGCGATACTGTTCTAACTCATCCATACTGTTTGTAAGAATAATTTTTTGATTGCAACAATAAAACATACATTAGTTGTTCTCATCTGATTATCAGCTGTTAAAAAAACAGCAAACAACCGCAGTTTCTATTACAGCGATGTTCTGTTGTGGTTTGTGGCATTATATTTGGATGGTTATTACCTTCCAAATGATGATCAAGTGATATTAAGTTATACTTTCTACTTGGCATTTTTTTGCAATACATTGCACAGACCATTTCCTGATGGCAAGCAGTTAACAGTTGCAAGGAAAAAAATGCTAAAATGTCAAAAATGTTACCAAAAGTTTGTTCGTTCTTAAAATGTTTTATTTCTACAGACATCTTGAAAATTTCAATTAGGGTGAAATCTATAGTATATTTTACAGTCCGAAGTGGTAATTAATTTATTTGAAAACAGATCAAATTAAATGCTTCATTATAATAAAAAAAAAAAATCAGAAATTAAAGTTTGATAATTGAAAAATTATTAAATTAACAGAATTATTGTTTAATCATGAAATTAGTATTAAATTGTTGACTGCATTTAACGTTGATTGGGATTAAATTGGTGATTTCCAGTCCATGAAGTCGGTACTTACCCAGCTGCCCACGTCACGCATGGGCTCTAACAGACGGGAGATTTTCACTGGTTAATTTGCACCGGTTGAAACACCTCAACCCAATCACTGAAGGGAATTGACGGTGAACTCAGGAGGATGCTGAAACCATTACACTAATTGGCGGATCACATTATGAGAACAATCGGCTTAACAAATTTAATCTCGAATATTTCTACTAATTATTTCACTATGTGAAACCATGCACAGTTATTAGATGTGAATCCAATTCCATTCTCGAAAGTAAAAGGAATTAGAATGAATTGGATGTAAGGGAAAATATGTACTATTCCTAATTTGAATCTTAAGAGGATAAATATAACTTGGCTGTTGTAAGTAACAATAAATATTCTGTATTATACATTTTAAGTGTTCAAATATTTTGTTACTCAAAGGAGAAACGTTATTAATGTTATTAGTGCTTTAAAGTCCAGAATGTCTTCCAATTAAGCAAAGCTAGAATTGTCTACTGTAGTTATACGAAGCTCTTAACCTCTGACCAACAACATGACTCATGTACCATTGAAGTGGAACAGTGAGTAAACGTGTTTGCCATCTGTGCCTGGGAGTTTGATCTTAATCAGCTGCGCTACAAGCCAGTGTCTCATAACCTTTCATTTCAGCCACGATCATTGTAGCGGCTCAGTTAGACTGAGAAGCGAAACACTACTCTAAGAATAGATGACATCAACGAGTGAAACAGGAACTATTAAGGGGCCGTTTTGCCTAAAGAAAATCGCCAAATACGTAGGTTTCTATTTCAACGATTCGGTTCGTAATAACGATGTTATCGTAACACTCGATGAGTCCATTGATAGGATAAGAACTTTTCAAGTTGGCCATACTGTAAGTCAGTTCTTGTAAAATATGGGGTATTTTAATAATTTTTTTAGTTTTAAATATGTGAAACTTTAAATATAATTTAATGTACGTTGTTCATTATAACCCATTATAACAATAAACACGAACCTTACATTTGAAATAGAAAAGCATGGTTTAGCCCGATGACGGTAAATTTTAATATATACTATAAGACCGCCCAAGTCAAACTTCCCAGCTTTATTAAAGGTATTAAAATAAACCATGTAATGTACAGTGCCCCACCCCATGACCCACCCGCCCACACATACACGTAAAGTGGTATTGACCCAACCGCCCACACATACACGTAAAGTGGTATTGACCCACCCGCCCACACATACACGTACAGTGGTATTGACCCACCCGCCCACACATACACGTACAGTGGTATTGACCCACCCGCCCACACATACACGTACAGTGGTATTGACCCACCCGCCCACACATACACGTACAGTGGTATTGACCCACCCGTACACGTACCCCCCCCCTATACCCATACACGTACAGAAGTATTGAAACACCCGCCCACCCATACACGTACAGAAGTATTGACCCACCCTCCCACACATATATGTACAGTCGTATACAATACAATACCACTGTACGTGTATGAGTGGGCGGGTGGTAATTTCCGTGAAGCTAATTAAAACAAATGCTGCCAGTCTCGGTGCTGTACTGACCGGGAGGCCGGAGACGTGTGGATTGGAGGTAATTTAAGAGAGTCCTGTACTACATATCAACTTCTTTAACAATAAGACAATTTTTAATCAGCAATTTGGGAACCATGTACACATCAAGTTTCATGCCTGTATAGCTTGGGTGGTTTGAGAAATGGCTACCTAAGAAGACAAGAGATGCGTGGTGTACTGTAAGATAGTGGAGTCCAAGAGGGGCCTGCTGGACTGTCAGATGGTGGAGTCCAAGAGGGGCCTGATGGACTGTAAGATGGTGGAGTCCAAGAGAAGCCTGCTGGACTGTGAGGTGATGGAGCCAGGAGGGGTCGGCTGGACAGTAAGGTGGTGGAGCCCAAGAAGAGCCTGCTGGACTGCAAGGGGGTGGAGGTCTAGAAGAGCCTGCTGGACTGTAAGACGGTGGAGTCCAAGAAGGGCCTACAGGGCTGCAATGTGATGGAGTCCAAGAGATGCCTACTGGACTGTAAAATGGTGGAGCCCAAGAGGGACCTGCTGGACTGTAAATGTGGTGGAGTCCAAGAGGGGCCTACTGGACTGTAAGATAGTGAAGTCCAAGAGGGGCTTGCTGGACTGTAAGATGACAGAGCCCAATAGGGGTCTGCTGGACTGTATGGTGGTGGAGTATTGCGTGGGAGACACACACAGTCCAAACAAGGAACTTGGCCGGTGTGAGTGAGGTGACTCCCACGTTGGCAACCAAGTACTCTAATGATAGGTGGCCAGGCTTCCGCTATTGATACCATCAGGCTGTTCTGAAACCTTTCCAGATCGAAATCTTTATGTTTGTGAAAATAGCCATTCGAATCTAGGATACGGTATGCATTCCACTATTCATTTCTTATTCATGAATGTTCAAATATTAGGGATTATTCACAATTATACATTTATTTTTATAATTAATGCTCAATGACTAGGAATATAATATAATATATATTATTTGAATTTTGGCTTATTTGTATACTGATTTTTTTTCTTTCACCAATCACAATGGTTTTTCAACTGTGCACATTTTAACATTTCACACGCAATAATAATCATCGATAAATTGTTCAGAAGAATATGTAATTTGAACTGAACAATTACTCATTTTTTCATTAAAAAATCTTTAGTTTCATTTTGTTTGGTATTATAAAATTAAATGTTACAAAAATTACTTTTCTTTGATGTTACAAACGTAAGAATGGTGTAAAAACTGTCTCTTTGACCTTTACAAATATTTAATTGAAATTTGGTGCAACTACATAAAGGGTGCGTGTGATAGTATTGTGTGAAATATCCAAAAGGACAATAGAACCCTTGAACACATTTTTTATATTTCAATACATATTAAATACATACATTCAATTTAATATGTAATTAAAAATATTAAAAACTTAGTTAATTTTGGGGAGACAACACTGAAACTCTTAAACTGAATTATCACACTTGATAGAGTACATGAAAAACGTACTACCATCCTATGTACTACCATCCTATGTACTACGTACTACCATCCTATGTACTACCATCCTATGTACTACCATCCTATGTACTACCATCCTATGTACTACCATCCTATGTACTACCATCCTATGTACTACCATCCTATGTACTACCATCCTATGTACTACCATCCTATGTACTACCATCCTATGTACTACCATCCTATGTACTACCATCCTATGTACTACCATCCTATGTACTACCATCCTATGTACTACCATCCTATGTACTACCATCCTATGTACTACCATCCTATGTACTACCATCCTATGTACTACCATCCTATGTACTACCATCCTATGTACTACCATCCTATGTACTACCATCCTATGTACTACCATCCTATGTACTACCATCCTATGTACTACCATCCTATGTACTACCATCCTATGTACTACCATCCTATGTACTACCATCCTATGTACTACCATCCTATGTACTACCATCCTATGTACTACCATCCTATGTACTACCATCCTATGTACTACCATCCTATGTACTACCATCCTATGTACTACCATCCTATGTACTACCATCCTATGTACTACCATCCTATGTACTACCATCCTATGTACTACCATCCTATGTACTACCATCCTATGTACTACCATCCTATGTACTACCATCCTATGTACTACCATCCTATGTACTACCATCCTATGTACTACCATCCTATGTACTACCATCCTATGTACTACCATCCTATGTACTACCATCCTATGTACTACCATCCTATGTACTACCATCCTATGTACTACCATCCTATGTACTACCATCCTATGTACTACCATCCTATGTACTACCATCCTATGTACTACCATCCTATGTACTACCATCCTATGTACTACCATCCTATGTACTACCATCCTATGTACTACCATCCTATGTACTACCATCCTATGTACTACTATCCTATGTACTACCATCCTATGTACTACCATCCTATGTACTACCATCCTATGTACTACCATCCTATTTACTACCATCCTATGTACTACCATCCTATGTATCCTAGTTTTCTGATATTAAAAATATTCCCGTTCTCTAACATTGTTTATGGAAACACTTAAAACATATTATTGTAGGGCATAAAATAAAATATTTGAAACACTAGGATGCCAATATAAGGAAGGAATCAAAGACAGAGAGTTTGGGACTTGTACGCGAAGTGTTCCAAAAGCAGAATTACCTGATTTAATTGATTGTTAATCTAAAACAATAATCGTTGAATATTTTAAGTGGAATGTGAATACATATCTTTTCGCTTACGAAGATAAATAGCTGTTAACTGCTATTGCACCATTGCAAGGGAAAAAAAGATTGATGGAAATTTGCTAAAGTCATATAGACAACAAGCATTTTTATACAACTGATGATACAATAAAAATGTCAATGAACAAAAATCCAGTTTAACTGTGGCAATATATTTTTCTTCAATTTATAACAACAAATCCTATTCTCAGACTCATTTTAGAACTATCTCTCAGAAAGTGGAAAGATCGTCAGTGCTTCACAATCGCACTTAGAGCTAGGAGCAGTCCATTTTACTTTCGCCCAATGTAGTCAGTGGATGACTTTTCTAAACCTATGTTGAGTCATGCCACGTAAGCAAGCCTGACACTTGGCCAAATGGAGACTTTTACCATGTTATAAACAGCTAAGATTGGTGAAAAGGTTAAGTATTCATTTCCTGAAGATTCGTCAATTGTTCGTTATATAAACTTGACAAGAGATCTTAACTTACTCCAGATTGGTGGGAATGTAACATTAAAATATTTTACTTAATAGTAGTAATACAGTTTTGAAAAGGAAAATGCTGTTCTGTAAATACAAAATTCGGCTGACTTACATCGTCACGCCTTTGATTGTTCCATTCCTAAACACAGCGTTCTGATGTCAAGTCGGGATATTCGATAAATAAAAAATACAGCTATAGTTGGAATTCTTCAGAAAGACAGAGTAAAAATTAATACTCATATGGTGGAGTTGATTTCGGCAAACCATCCTCAGATCAAAGCTTCAGGTACAAATCCAAGGAATCCATTCTGTCTGATGGCGTTTAACGTGACTTACCAAAATCCATCCCCATCATATATGCGCTGTGTTGCTCATAGACAGCATAAAGTGTGTTGAGTTATGTTTCAACTATCAACTGCGATTTATTTTAACATTTATTATGCTAATTAGCAAACGCTGGTAAATTATAACTAACAGATAGTAATTCAAACTAAACATACAACCATATGTGTGACGTTTCATAGATACATTTGATGATTTACATCACTAATGTGCGTTAATTACAGGTGAGACGAGTTTCGTACAGTAACCGTCCAAACAATAGACTCGGCCAGGACACGTAATGCCAGTTGCACAAGCGGGAAGCGATCGAGCATCAGAAAGAGAGAGGTCATAAAGATTCTAGTTACGGAAAACATTAATGATTAGTTATAAACACGGCGATGGAATCTCGGCTGTCCTGTGGTGGGGGAGAAACCATTAGACCTTCGATTGTTGCGGCGCCCCATTAGTCGACAACACTCTAATGGGAGTAATTCGAGCTGGGGACAGTGGCAAATGAACTATCGATGTCCTCCGTGGACTGGGTAGTGTTTACACGCGAGGACAGGGAAAGCAAACCACTTGTACATCAATCATAGGATGGAACTCTCCGAGTAGTTTCAGATTATCGTTAAAAAGTGGGGGTTTAAAACAGCAATTTACAAATGACTGTTTTAATGTGTATTTTTTTCTCGTTGTCCTTTCCACTATTGAAGTGGACTGCTTGACGACAAAGTGCACCACTTAATGCAATATTTTATGATGCTATGTTATGGTGGATTTGGTAGGAGAAACTTATTAAGTAATAGACGAGTTGTATGTTAGTGAATAGATAGTTCTCTTGAGATTATCGTGACGGTAATGCTTGGTGTCGGTAAAACGGATAAGCGAGAAGAATGGGATACGGGATTGTAAAGGTGTGATTGGATCATTTTAATAGACATTCAAAGGGTGTTCTAAGCAACTTATTTTGCTAAGGTAAAAGGCAAATTCAACTCGTTCTATGTATTGAGAAAGAGGTCAGAGATCGTACCTCTCACTCCGATCATCAATACTACCACTTTTATTTCCTTTAGAGCATATTTATACTTTATAGGGGAAATTGCTCTGCCTATAGGGGAATTTATCTGCTTATTTAAGAACCTAGAAACAATATCAGGTCTACATATTGAGTATATTTATTGGGTTTATAAATGTTTATTTTCTTTTTTATCAAATATGTTTTGCTCATGTTTGGGCTATTTGATTTTTCGAATGTACATTTAAAATGTCTGCTGTTAAAATTACATATTTCAACAATATTCCTATGATTTTTGTTTGATTACATATTGATTAGGGGGGACCATTAAAATAAAACAATAAAAATAACCCTATCAATTGATTTATTTCGATGATTTAAGAAACATACTATCATTTGAAAAATATCAGTAATTTTATAATTCCTTTAAGGAGGAATCCAAAATATCAAAATCAATCTTATATCACGTAAGAACATAAGCAACTTATATAATGAATTCCAGTTTATTTTTGTATTGGTGATTTATAATGAATTAATAGTTGTAACAATAAATAAAAGTGATTAAAAATAAAATACTTATAATCATTATAATTACATTATTAAATAGTTTAGATATTATAAATACTAATTTATTCTGTAACTAATAACACTAAGAACTATCTTAATATATTTTATTTGATTTCTACAATCATACAGTACTTTTATAAAACACGTCATTCTTTTATAAGTATTCCATCTCAGAAAGTGTTAATAATATAAGAAGAGCCAATCAGGTTACTTAGTAACGTGTATATTACGTTCAGCACAGCGAGGTTCTATAAACATTGTAAAATAACGACTCCTCCTTAGCGTTAGTCAGTCAGCAGTCGACAGAATGGCCGTGGTTTCTCCACCATGCTTCTCAGACATAACCTGAACTCGACAGGATGGACGTGCACTCTAGTAGCCAGTCATCATGCTTCCCAGTTCTAACCTGAACTCTTCAGGATGAATGTGCAGTCTAGTAGCCAGTCATCATGCTTCTTGGTCCTAACCTGAACTCGACAAGATGGACGTGCACTCTAGTAGCCAGTCATCATGCTTCTCAGTTCTAACCTGAACTCTTCAGGATGAATGTGCAGTCTAGTAGCCAGTCATCATGCTTCTCAGTTCTAACCTGAACTCTTCAGGATGAATGTGCAGTCTAGTAGCCAGTCATCGTGCTTCTTGGTCCTAACCTGAACTCGACAAGATGGACGTGCACTCTAGTAGCCAGTCGCCGTGCTTCTCAGTCCTAACCTGAACTCGTCAGGATGAATGTGCACTCTAGTAGCCAGTCATCGTGCTTCTCAGTCTTAACCTGTACTCGACAGGATGGACTCTAGTAGCCAGTCATCGTGATTCTCAGTCCTAACCTGAATTCGACAGGAAGGATCTGGAGAGAGTTTATTCCGTTCTCCGCAGGCAGTAACCAAAATGGAATTAGTGTAGAAAGGTGTTCTATGAATAGGTTTACGTAATAAGCAAACCAGCAGTAAAACTACTCCTCTTTGTCTAGATTAATCCAGCTGTCGACAGGATGAATGTGATGTCTAGTAGACAGTCACCATGCTTCTCAGTCCTAGTCTGAGGACGATCTCTGCTACTTCGTAACATTTAATGTGCTGATCAGTAAACCATCGTAGTAGAAAAACTACCCCTCCTTGACCTGAATCAGCCAGCTGTCGACAGGATGAATGTGATGTCTAGTAGACAGTCACCGTGCTTCTCAGTCCTAGTCTGAGGACGATCTCTGCTACTTCGTAACATTTAATGTGCTGATCAGCAAACCATCGTAGTAGAAAAACTACCCCTCCTTGACCTGAATCACCCAGCTGTCGACAGGATGGATGTGATGTCTAGTAGACAGTCACCATGCTTCTCAGTCCTAGTCTGAGGACGATCTCTGCTACTTCGTAACATTTAATGTGCTGATCAGCAAACCATCGTAATAGAAAAACTACCCCTCCTTGACCTGAATCAGCCAGCTGTCGACAGGATGGATGTGCTGTCTATTAGACAGTCACCGTGTTTCTCAGTGCTAATCTGAAAAATGCTCCTGCTAAGTAAGATAATAAATAGTAAAATTTTTATGTTATTTTGGAAGTTTTAAAACTGGATTAGGCAGATTTCTAAAGTCCAAATTCATTAAAATTTGTAAATCTAAAATTAGCTTGATTCTGAAATACAGGTTCACATGTGGGCTTCCACCTTCCTTGAACACCTATCTCAGTTTACCTGTCGTATTCTTCGTATATAATTAACTAATGTGACTAACAATTGTTTTACTTAATATTTTTTAAAGTAATTTCTTTTAAATTTTGAAGTTGTCACTACTAATGATATTGTGCACAATGTAAGAAAATGGATTAACAATAGGATGTATGTAAACTTAGTGGACTCTTCCAATAAAATTTCCTTAAAAATTATCCCTAAAATGAGAGTTAAGAAATATAGTCTCATATGAATGGTTTTGAAATATTATATTTTGGCTGACTCCCGAAATATAATTTTTAGTAGCTTAAATCATACGTCTTTATAGTTTGTTTTATACTTTATTGTCCCTCTTAATTGGCTAAAAATAATCCTTTCTTTTCTCATGTACAACTTATACAACTTGCTATAGTAAATATGATAGCATAAAAGTGAAAAGGAAAAACAACGTATTTATATTCAACAACTAAAAAATCATATTGAGAAAAAAAACTAAAAATAACTATAAGCAGAAATATCTCATTCAACTTGATAAATAACAAATTAAAACTAAATTGCTAATTAAAGAAATTGCTAAATTAAGAAAGAACTTTAGGAAGAAATGTTCACAAAAATTCTAAAAAAAGTCTACCCAAGCTCATAGTTTAAACATCTATAAACTACAAAATAAGTGATGCAACTATTTTTCTAACTTGAAATAATTACAACTATGTTAGAAAACATAATTAATATTCACATTTAATAATTCAGCAACTAAAAAGAACAGAAGTAACAGCCAGCTGAAAAGAACAATAAACTCCAGTACAATAGATATCTTCCGTTTTATGTTAAAATCAGAGTCATGGACTGATGTCCTATCGAAAAGTACAGTTAATGAAATGTTTGATACTTTTTTTTCTCTTATTAAATACTATATGGATTGTGCATTTCCCCTGAGGAAAATGAAAATCTTTAAAAAACCAATGACCTCAAAGGTAACCTTGAATAATGAAGTATTAAAAATGAGAGAAGATATGGTTTTATTATATGAAAGAAGCAAAGATCTTCCCGCTAGTCACCCACTACGAATTGCTTATAGAACATTAAAAAACAATTTCAGATCATCCATTAAAGATGCTAAAAGTAAAAATGTACAATACCTTATGGACAATGCTAAAGTAAAATCTAAAGTCATGTGGGAAATAATAAATGAGAATAAAAACAATAAACCAGTAAGCTCACGTCTTATTGGCGATATCACTGATGAGGAGGGTCGATTGGTGGGCGATCCAACTGCTAAATCTAATATCTTCAATAAGTTCTTTACTAGCGTTGGAAACCGTTCTATAAATAGTTCTTCACACACATCACACACATTCCAGAGCTCCTACTCAGTGCCCAATTCATTCTTCCTCAGTCCAACATGTTTTAGTGAGGTGGCAGACGCTATTAGGTCCCTCAAAAATAGTAAATCTTCAGGTTCGGATGACGTATCGTCCAATCTATTGAAGCAATGTTTGGAATTTCTATCTTTTCCCCTAGCTCACATTATTAACACGTCTTTTGAACAAGGAACCTTTCCCGAATCATTAAAACTAGCAATTGTTAAACCACTTCTTAACAAGGGTGACCCCCTTCACTGTGGTAGCTACCGACCAATATCCCTTCTGTCTACCTTTTCGAAGGTCATTGAAAAAGTGGTGTTAAGTAGATTAATTGCCTTCTTAGAATCTGGTAAAATCCTCCTTCCGAACCAATTTGGTTTCCGTAAAAATATGGGCACCCTTAATGCGATGTATTTTTTAGTGGAGTAAATTGTTAGAGCTCTTGACAACAGAGATCAAGCAGTTGGTATCTTCGTAGATCTGAGTAAAGCGTTCGATGTTGTGAATCACAGAATTCTAATTGATAAAATGTATTGCATGGGCGTCAGGGGAAGAGCTTTGGATTGGTTCGAATCGTATCTTATGGGCCGTAGACAGGTGGTAGAAATATCTCACTTAGATAGTTCAAGATGCTTAAGTAAACAATATTCTGAAGAGCTGTCAGTAGCTGCAGGGGTCCCTCAGGGCTCAGTTTTAGGACCCGTCTTATTCCTTCTTTTTATGAATGACGTTAACAACAGTGTCAATAAGGGGGATCTTTGTATTTTCGCCGACGATACGTCACTCATTGTTACAGGTAACAATAGAGATGAATTAGAAGTTACTTCATTCATTGAGGCAAACTCACTACTACAGTGGCTAACTCAGAATGGTCTTCTAATAAATTCAGATAAGACTAGCTTAATAAATTTTCACATTAGAAATAACTCTGTCACACACACCTCTCTCCAACTTGGCGAATCGTCTGTTTCACTTACGGATGTAGTCAAGTTCCTAGGTTTACATATCAATTCCCGATTAAACTATGTAGATCACATACACAGTATCAGCTGTAAACTAAGTTCATGCCTTTACGCTATAAGGAAGCTGTCATTTTTTTGCAATAAGGAGATTCTGCTGACTGCCTACTACGGTTGTTTTTTCCCATACCTCGTCTATGCTCTTCCAATTTGGGGTTCGGAGTGCTTAAGCACAAAATATTTGTTCTGCCTTCAAAAAAAGGTTATACATACTATTTTTGGCCTTCGACAACTAGAATCTTGTGTGACTACATTCCGTAGTAATAATATTCTAACATTCCCTTCTTTATTTATTTTTGAATCCTTAATATTTTACATGAAGAATAGAGATTCTTTTCCAGCTTCAAGATCGGCAGCCTATAATTTCCGTCACCAAAATAATCTTCTAATACCTAAACATAAAACAACATTTTTTCAAAGAAGCGGATTCAATGCCCTACCAAACCATCTCAAGAAAGTAAATTCAGTCAGTGAATTCAAGAGGGGTCTGAAAGAATTCTTGATAGGCAAAACCTACTACAGTGTTCAAGCTTATTTAAATGATAGCTTATGTGCATAATTTTGTTTTAAGCAGTTTTAACAGTTTTAAGCAACTTTGATTTAATTAGTTGTATTTCTTTGTAAATTTAAGTATTGTTTGATGTGACCCATGCCAATGCTTGTAAAGTTTGAAGGCAATAAAGAAATTTTGATTTGATTTGATTTGAAATAGGGATTAACCAATAATATCACAGCAGCCGCCATTTTGACGATTCCAGCCAATGAGGTCACGTAATCATAGGCCTATAAATTGAGTTGTTGAACACCATTTTCCATTTAATAATTATAATGTAACTAATATACTTTGAACGTATTCAAATTATTTCTTATAATAAATACTCGATAACATGGAAACACAACACTTGCATTATGCACAACAGATAACGAGGCAGATAGTATTGTTTTGATTCTTATTTTCGAAATGAGAATTTTGATTCTTATTCTTAATTACGAAAAATGGGAAACAAATGAAGTGTTCTTTTAACATTAGATTACAGTTTCAAGACATTTGTATCTTGCATTGAACTTTATTAATTCTACAAAAACCCCTACAAATGTCTGCATTTACTTGATTTGCATATTAGGAAATGAAATTATTGCAGTTCCACATGTTCCAAACATTGACACGACTCAGAAATAGTGTCTTATTGTATATTGACAAACGCCTCTTCTCTAGTAAATTTATTCTCTAGTTTTTTTATAATTATTTTTAATGATGATTATAGCCTTCATACAATGCTTTCCTCAACAAAAAAACGTTGTTTTACTGATAATGTATTCATTGTTGATTGATACAATGGAGACCTGGAGGGATCGTACAAATACACAGTTTGACTTCTAGTGGATATGGAAATATTAGGGAAAGTGTACCAATACCATTGTTCACGCAAAATGGTAATTCGACAATTACTATAATATTAGATACTAGGGTCAGTATTTTCATTCCCATGTTCCAAAGGCAGTCCCTATCGAGGTAGCAATTCTCCTCTGTTCGTCGCCTTGGATTCAATCTACCGGCGACTTTCATGCGATGTTTTACGTCTAGTAACCTTCTTTTCACTTCTATTTCCTGTAATACCCTTTGATTCATCTTGTTTTCCATCCATTGGGTAGTAATTTTACTTCTTACTCACGTCTTAATTGCATAAAGTTGGCGTTTTCCATATTCACCTAGTTTGCTCAACCATAAATTACTAAAATAAAATGAATGTTTTAGTGGATTTCGAGACGATTAATTGTTTGTACGAAGTGCTTTTTAAAGAAAGCTTGATTTGGGGTAGATGTTTTTATTTTGATAATTTCTTGCATTTTTTAGGTGAGATAATACTTTTTAGATATCACAATACTATAAATTCCCTCTTTGGTAAATAAACATGGGCTTCTGAATTGTGACTGCTGCTTTATCTTTTAAAAATAATTATTTTGGTCTATTTTGAATTTATATTTATTTTCGTTGATATGATGTTCAAATTACAATCATATTGTCTGTTAATTGCTATAGATTGACAATATCATCAATGATCTTATGCTGTAGGCCCCTACATATATTGTTCGTTTTTTGTACTTCTATCATGACTTGTTTTATTCCACCCATCATGCTTTTACGAGTATGTTCACGGCATACTTTGGAAATATATTTTAGGAACATTTAACGAAAAGTAGAATAAATAAAAAAAATTGTTTTGTTTGTGTTTGTTAGTTGCAGTTTTAATAAAAAAGTATTTCACAGTGACTTATAAGAATTAATTTGTTCTACTACACATTAGTACATCGACACAACTTTAAATAATTTCAGCATACCGTATATTTCCCTAACCACCCTATGTAGATGGACAGTGCCGTCGAAACCATGTCCAATGGTGACAACAATAGGTAGTGAGTGGCACAGTGCGGAGACTTGAACGCCGGGTAGCCAGATGTCGGCCGGCGACCCCTAAACACATAACAACGCTGAGGTCAGACGCAGTGGGCAAGTTGCATCAGAACAATCAGAAATGCTTGGCTCAAGAAATGATGGTTAAATTGTTTATAGTGATTAGGTATTTTTGTATTCATCACGATGCTAGTTGCCTTAACTGTTCAACTAGCATTAACTCCCACATAAAAGGTCACATTATTGAACATTGCACAAATTGTAATTACTGAGCAATAATACAGTACTTTATTAAAGCAATAGTTACAGTGTTTATAGTATCAATGCTAGGTTTTGAGTTAGTAATAAAACCATAAAAACATCTTCCATCAATTAAATTTACTTGAATTTATATTTTGTTGAATGATTAGACCCTGTTGAATGAAAAACACTAAGAAATTAGTGCTGGATTCCATAAATTTCAACTTAGAAAACACTGTTAACAGGTTAATTCGGTAAACCGTAACGGGGTTTACACCCGTGTATATAAGTGTCACCACATTAAATCATTATAAAAATATTTATTCTTGTACTGACAAGTGACTTACAAGTCAAGTTATCCAAAAAATCGTTGTTAAAAAAAATTAACAATAAACAGATTTTATTATATTTTTATTGTGAAAAATACAAGTAATTTCATAACCGAAAATAACACGTATAAGGTTAAATACAATAGATAATATGAAATAAAAATGATTGTGTCTGATCTGTGTAGCCTGGTTACTATGAGATTGTCTTATCCTCCGAAGTAGACTACTCCGCCAATATGCAGCGGATCCTACACATCTGAATTGTAGAATTCGAATGACATAGTCGATTGATTGTATCAGTTGTAACTAAAGAAAAGTACAATCACTATCTACCGAGCACTTTGGACTTGGTCGGTAGTGTCGTTACTGACTACTGACCAGGACGTAAGTGTTGCAACATAAACATTACCTTGTTTTTAACTTATTAACTGTTCATTTTATATTATGGAATAATATTGAACTACATAACAATAAGCATTTATCTAAAAGAATTCCAAAGGATATAATTAGTCTGTTCGATTGAAATTAAATAATATAACTACAGTACAACAAAGAATAAGAGCTGCTCATCACTCATTAGTGAATCTGTTCCTTCTTTAACACTGTAAAATCTTCTTACATATTTTGAGGTTAGGATTATTGTATTTAGAGAATTTAGATAATGATGTAACATAGAACATCACTGGGTAATTCGTAATACCAAATCACTTAGGTTAGAGGCATTCTGGAAATTTGATTACATTCTTCTTTCCTAAGACGTTAAGACACATATTCAATCATCATCAGCATCAAAAGTTAATGATAAAAACACTAATAAGGTAGTTTGTATTTTATTACAGTAAATCAACATTACTAAAGATTCTATTGACTTGTGCCCTCAACATAAACGTTATTGCTGAAATAGAGGGGAAAGTTGACATTTTTCGTATCGTAAAATCTCTACCGAATCTTCCAGGAGTTAACGACTGTCAAGTTAACCCATCTCGAGTGTCGTCAGAATGATGGAAAGGATTTGGATGAACCAACTATCGTCATTGCTTGATTAAAAAAAAGAAGGAAATAATATTACTATGAATTTATCTTAACACTAAGGGATATTTAATGGATATAGTTTTTTCCAAACAATAATTACTTTAGAATAATGTTAGTTCATCGTTTGATTTGGGGCTAACAATTTCATAATACAGATTAATTTGATAGTAAAAATAACACAACCTATGCGATTACGTTAAAACAATAATAAAGCGTATTGAGACAGCTTTAGATAGTAAAACAATCGTATATAAAACGACATAAATACATAACCAAATAAATAGCTCAAAACAATCCTTAAACATATGGTTATAGGTAAAAATAAACAATAAACAGTTTTATAGTCTTAACACAACTTATTTAATTACAAGAGTTTACTAACAATCTATTTAAAAAGATTTTTCTCAACAATAAAATCGCTGATAAATATTTTTCCATCATAATCTCTGGATATGTCAAAACTAAATTAATTGTTACTATACTTTTTTTTAGAATTAAAACCATTTCATGTTACATTAAGAATGCACAGATCAGATCAAAATGTTATAGGAACTTATAAACGAAAGACTTTTACTGTTTTAATTATTAATATTACGTGTAAGGACGCTAATAATAAACTGTATGGAACGCTTAACAATTTTAGATTATCATTAACATTTTGGCATACAAGATAATTCTTGAAGTTGCGTGCTTGATAAGAATGTTTAGCTATGAGCGTTACATAAATTTACTGTAAATACATGTTAAAACATAGAACAATTGTATTTGTAAGTAAAAATAAAAATATCTTTTAAAAATTAAAAGATAATATTCAATATATGGAAAAATAAAAACGATTTTATTTGAATTTATATATTAATAAGCCCAATAGAATTGCATCAGCAATGAGGATGTGTGTTAAAAATCCAGTCTAAGATGAGTCAGTGAGCTACCAATAATTATGCACAGGGTAAGTAGGTGAGCTACCAATGGTCCTGTCCAGGATGATTGGGTGAACTACCAATATTTCTGCCCTGAATGAGTGGGTGAGCTACAAATAATCCAGTCCAGGATGAGTGGGTGAGCTACCTTTAATCCTCTCCAGATGAGTGGGTGAGCTACCAATAATCCTGTCCAGGATGAGTGGGTGAGCTACCAATAATCTAGTCCAGGATGAGGGGGTGAGCTACCTTTAATCCTTACCAGATGAGTGGGTGGATACTAATAGTCCTGGCCTGAATGGGTGGGTGAGCTACCTTTAATCCTGTCCAGGATGAGTGGGTGAGCTACCTTTAATCCTTTCCAGGTGAGGGGGTGAGCTACCTTTAATCCTCTCCAGATGAGTGGGTGAGCTACCTTTAATCCTTTCCAGATGAGGGGGTGAGCTACCAATAATCCTCTCCAGATGAGTGGGTGAGCTAACTTAATCCTCTCCAGATGAGTGGGTAAGCTACCTTTAATCCTCTCCAGATGAGGGGGTGAGCTGTCAATAATCATCTCCAGATGAGTGGGTGAGCTACCTTTAATCCTCTCCAGATGAGTGGGTGAGCTACCTTTAATCCTCTCCAGATGAGTGGGTGAGCTACCGTTAATCCTCTCCAGATGAGTGGGTGAGCTACCAATAATCCTCTCCAGATGAGTGGGTGAGCTACCTTTAATGCTCTCCAGATGAGTGATTGAGCTACCTTTAATCCTCTCCAGATGAGGGGGTGAGCTGCCAATAATCCTCTCCAGATGAGTGGGTGAGCTACCTTTAATTCTCTCCAGATGAGTGGGTGAGCTACCTTTAATGCTCTCCAGATGAGTGGGTGAGCTACCTTTAATCCTCTCCAGATGAGGGGGTGAGCTGCCAATAATCCTCTCCAGATGAGTGGGTGAGCTACCTTTAATCCTCTCCAGATGAGGGGGTGAGCTGCCAATAATCCTCTCCAGATGAGTGGGTGAGCTAACTTAATCCTCTCCAGATGAGTGGGTAAGCTACCTTTAATCCTCTCCAGATGAGGGGGTGAGCTGCCAATAATCATCTCCAGATGAGTGGGTGAGCTACCTTTAATCCTCTCCAGATGAGTGGGTGAGCTACCTTTAATTCTCTCCAGATGAGTGGGTGAGCTACCTTTAATGCTCTCCAGATGAGTGGGTGAGCTACCTTTAATCCTCTCCAGATGAGGGGGTGAGCTGCCAATAATCCTCTCCAGATGAGTGGGTGAGCTACCTTTAATCCTCTCCAGATGAGTGGGTGAGCTACCTTTAATCCTCTCCAGATGAGTGGGTGAGCTACCTTTAATCCTCTCCAGATGAGTGGGTGAGCTGTCAATAATCATCTGCAGATGAGTGGGTGAGCTACCTTTAATCCTCTCCAGATGAGTGGGTGAGCTACCGTTAATCCTCTCCAGATGAGTGGGTGAGCTACCAATAATCCTCTCCAGATGAGTGGATGAGCTACCTTTAATGCTCTCCAGATGAGTGATTGAGCTACCTTTAATCCTCTCCAGATGAGGGGGTGAGCTGCCAATAATCCTCTCCAGATGAGTGGGTGAGCTACCTTTAATCCTCTCCAGATGAGTGGGTGAGCTACCTTTAATCCTCTCCAGATGAGTGGGTGAGCTACCTTTAATCCTCTCCAGATGAGTGGGTGAGCTACCTTTAATCCTCTCCAGATGAGGGGGTGAGCTGCCAATAATCCTCTCCAGATGAGTGGGTGAGCTACCTTTAATCCTCTCCAGATGAGGGGGTGAGCTGCCAATAATCATCTCCAGATGAGTGGGTGAGCTACCTTTAATCCTCTCCAGATGAGTGGGTGAGCTAACTTAATCCTCTCCAGATGAGTGGGTAAGCTACCTTTAATCCTCTCCAGATGAGGGGGTGAGCTGCCAATAATCATCTCTAGATGAGTGGGTGAGCTACCTTTAATCCTCTCCAGATGAGTGGGTGAGCTACCTTTAATTCTCTCCAGATGAGTGGGTGAGCTACCTTTAATGCTCTCCAGATGAGTGGGTGAGCTACCTTTAATCCTCTCCAGATGAGGGGGTGAGCTGCCAATAATCCTCTCCAGATGAGTGGGTGAGCTACCTTTAATCCTCTCCAGATGAGTGGGTGAGCTACCTTTAATCCTCTCCAGATGAGTGGGTGAGCTACCTTTAATCCTCTCCAGATGAGGGGGTGAGCTGCCAATAATCCTCTCCAGATGAGTGGGTGAGCTACCTTTAATCCTCTCCAGATGAGTGGGTGAGCTACCTTTAATCCTCTCCAGATGAGGGGGTGAGCTGCCAATAATCCTCTCCAGATGAGTGGGTGAGCTACCTTTAATCCTCTCCAGATGAGTGGGTGAGCTACCGATAAGTCTGTGTGAAGAGGATGGGCACAACTTCATACTAAGTAGTAAGAACCAAGTTTCATTCGTTACCTTGCTGTTATGCATCGTAAATAGAATATTTTTAAAATATTGTACAAAGCATGATTGTTTGTATTTGATAGAAGTAGTCTGCTTAAAAGTTTATGGAAGCTTGTTGCTGTAGTAGTTCTTAATTTATATGTTTAAAAGTAACAAATACATTTATAAGGTTAGGTTCAAGAATACAATTTACAGATATTATTTATTTTTAATTCTAGAAACAATTAGTTTACTTTGAATAGTACTTGTTTTGATTTTGTGTTTATTTGATAATTTTACGTTTGAACACCCATAACGATGACAATATATGAAGGTTTAGTGGATTGAACAGTTTAAGAATAATACACTTTTTATATTCTCGAGTCTCTTTTCAATAATTAAGATTATGCTTTATAATTGTGTTTGAAAAGTCTAGAAACACCTTTTTATTTTTTGAACCATTGCAGATACAACATTAAATTTTGGAAATTATTATGCAGCTATCTGAACAACTTTTAAATGTAATAACCATCACATTTCTACAACAGCCCATGGAGGGTATCATAGAAATCTTAAATGTAAGCATGGGTCTTGTCATATATTATTTTAAAGGTCTTACTTGGTATAGTTAAAAGCCTCAAACCTCATCTAAAAAAGGTTAATCCAATCAGAATGTGGTAGTGTGTAAAACAAAACCAGTAACGACAAATAATCAATTTTGGGAAACATAATTTATTATTACAAAAGCTAAGAATAACAATTAACAACAAATTAAACAATAGACAGTGCTGATTGTAGTGTTACAATTACAACAAGTGTTCAAAGCGCTGCCCTTGTGTTGTCTATAGACTGTATCCGCAATGGTTTAAAACAATTAAAAGATGTTTTACACTTTTAAAACACTGTTGTTACTAATTTTCTTTTACACACCTCCATTTTTCATTTGATTAAACTTTTTAAATTACGTTCGCGGCATTTAATTCTACCAAGTAAGACCTTTAAAATTAGGTATGATAAGACCCATGCTTACATTAAGGTTTTCTATGATACCCTCCATGGGCCATTTCTTCAATGTAGAAATGTGATAGTTATTACGTGAAAAAGTAGTTAAGATAGCCATATAATAATTTTAAAAGTTTAATGATTGTATCTGCAATGGTTTAAAAATAAAAAGAAGCGTTTCTAGATTTTTCAATCACACTTTATGTTTCAAAAGATTACATTAACATTTTCTACCTGGTTTTAAGAGTATTATAGTATAGTAGTTTTACAAGTCCAATGTTTCACTAAACAAGGAAACTATATTTGTATAACAAACAAATATAGTTTCCTTGTTATCGTAAACAAACGTTTTATCTTGATTTAAAACTGTAAAACCGTATTTATATAAACTAGAAATCTTTACCGTCTACGACATTTATATTTTTGAGACTTTACTGTACAAAAAAAGAAAGAAAAAATAATATTCAAACTCTAAATCCTATTTATACAATTCATGACCTTCATACATGGACCTTTACATTTTTTAAAGGGAAAATCTATTTTCATGTGAATGGCCATTTTACCCAACTTACTCTTTGGTATGACAAATGAGATATGTTTTGAAGTTTTTTTTAAAATATTTATTAATTACCTTTTCATTGTTCTATTTTGATGATTATTTTTATTTAATTAACACAAACTAAATTAATCCAATTATATTAAAATATGATCAATCAAGAGTTAAAAAAGTTTTTGTGTAAACACATTTTATTTGACTATTTTATTGTTTGTGAAAATGTATCACGTTTATTTCAAACAATCAAATAAAAGTGTATTTATTTAGATATATTTAGATCCAAATATTGTTGGATCTAAATAGATCTTTACTGATTGTTAATGGTTATTTTTTTATTTTTTTTTTATTGTTTTGCTGTAAAATTCTGAATAAAGACATTTGAATTTGCACTGCTGTTTTCAACGATGACTTTTAATTTGTTTTGTATATCAGTATGCAAAGACCCAACAGTTCAGGAAAAAAAGTATCTTTAACAGATAAATCTCATTATAATTATATATAGCTTTAAACTTGTCAGTCTAAGCAATTGCTTGGCAATAAAAACGATACACTTTGTCGAGGGTGTAAAAGTTACTCAACAGTTTAAAAAAAATAGTTAATTCTTCGTATCTTCTTGATATAGAGGTAGTGTGGTTTGGAACAGTTTCTTCTTTGGTGATTAAGTTGTGTCTAGAGTTGTTGTATATTAGGTTGTTCTGAGTTTAAAATCATAACCAAAGTTTAGATATAGTGGATAAAAACATATTCTACGATTTCTATAATACCCATTGCATTCTATGATACACATTGCAGTACCATCGGTCCGTATTTAACGTTTAAATGAACACTAACAAAACTCTTAGCGTTTTATTCCTAGAATAGTGTTTGAAATTATATTTAACTTCATAAAATCTATTTCAAATCAGTAAAATTAGTTTAATTGTAGCAGCTGTCCTGTGTTGAAAGGCGATAAGGCAACTGTGTTGACATCTTTACCAAATAGAGGAGGTCCTCGTAACCAGAAGGCCGCCGGAGATTACTGTAAAGTTGACTTCTGAAAACAAACGCCCAACATAGTTTTCATGCTAAATAGGGGTTTTGAAATAGTCTACGAATCTTGGTTGAATCCTAAAAAACTATTATACAATGATGGGTGCATGATGGTTGGCGTAAAAGTGAATGTGTGTTGGCAAGGGGGGGAGGGGGCACCTCTTTCTCCCGAAGACGGCCAGGCAGATGAGAGAGAGGAAGGTTTAAAAGGAGCAAAGTTGGCCGATGGAAGTATCAGTTGGTCTTCGGCCAGTGCAAGGATTACTTCCACCATGAGATTGTTTGTGGTGAGTGACAGTGTCAGTGTTAGTTATACCGCATCGCAACGTCGCGACAAACCTATCTTAACTCAGTGATTTTTTTCTCCTTTTAATGTAAACTTTTGTAAAGATTTTTTGAGTGAGATAAAAAATACGAGTGTGTATTAAACCAAAATTTTGCTTTCGGAACAGTAAATTTCAAATTAATACATCCCCAATCGTTCTAAAATACTTTCAATATTTTAACACTCTGTAGCCTATTTGTGTTGTATCATTTGGTTTGCTGAATATACCCGAGGCTTTATTTGACGATATTTACGTGAATATTACGGGGAAATGGTTTTTAGGCTTGTCTAAAGTTTTGATTTATATTTTTTTCAAATTTTTATTAATAGATAACTAGACAGTCTATTGATTGAACTTTCCAGCGTAATTTTATAATGCGTACTTGTCATAAACTAGCCGTTACTAATGACTTTGTGCTGAAATCCATATATTTGAGGTTGAGGGAAGTGTTATGGGGATTATAGGCATCTGTTTACTGTAGTCTGTTCTCAGTCCTCTTACTACTAACATGGCGTCCACTCATTGGTTGCCATCGGCGAGGACACAATTAGACTTAAAAAATAGATACATTATTTTTTTCTAAGGGATACATAGTTCGGATTTTGTCTAGGGGAGATATTCGTGGTAGTTAACCGAAATTAGGTAAATATTACGAATTTCTGATTCTACTTAAAGCCGTAGTTTCGTCCTGGCTATTGGGATATCAATTGATATAAACTCCTAGTACGGCAAAAATCGAACATTGCAACAAAATGACAAAGGTCATTCGCATTCATCCTAGACTCATGTAAATCATTCATATTCGCCTCAAAATACGCACAATCTGTATCGGTATCTAAAATATGTTTTTTAATTTTGAAAAAAAAACAATCAGTAGTACTAAAAATGTTATACATTACAGCGATTTTTTTCATTTTTTTCATTCAAAATGTTACAGAATTACGTTATCACTTAGTTAGGTCTAACTGTATTTAGAAAACATTATCTATATACCTATAGTTTACAACAATCATTAGTAAAATAGTATTCATATTAAATCACAGGCCGGTTTGTGAATGAACAATACAGTCAGGTGTAAACAGAGGTGGTTAACCTAACGTAACGACAAGGTCGGGCCCTTGAATGAACGACTGAGCGGAGCGACCGAAGGTCACAACTGTAGTGACAGTTCCAGTACCCGGTCACTAAGGAGACACGGTTGTCCATCCGCTAACTAAACACAATTTAAGTATGTGTAATTTTCCTCAATTATTCATTAAAAAATAATAATCAAGTATAATATTGCTAATAATACTTAAATAATGATTGTAGCAGTACAATTGCAGATTGTAAATATTTTTAACACTTTTAGGAAAAAGTGCTTTAATTGAATACAATGTTTTCCTACTAAAAATGTAAAAAAAAAAACTATAAATATATTTAAATTATACATACTATAAATAACGTTCAACTGTCATTAGATATATAGAAATGTAATGAAACACAAATTGTGGACAACTTTGGATACTGTAGTGGAACACTGTTTCACCATAAACTATGTTTATTACAGTTAGAAACATGGAACATCTTGGTGGTGAAACTATGCACACCTAAGATTATGTATTTAATCCATGAAATATCGTGTGCTTTGCGATAGAAGCGCATTGTTTGTGTAGGGTAGACATTTTGGAAATTTTGGATAGTATTAAATTTGTCATACATATAATATTTGCAAGAATATATAAATTTTATTTAATTCTTGTGTTGCTTTTATGCTTAAAAACGATAAAAAGTTATACTTTTTTCTTTTTATTCATTAGAAGAATGGAGTATTCTTGAAAACACCTCAATATATGATCATTCAATGTTGGAAATCGATTTGAATATAATTATTTGAACGGACATAATGTGTAAAACTATATAGTTAATGATTTTTTAATGATAATTTAATAAAGAATTATGAATTATGATATGAAAACCCCAAAAGAACTAGAAAAATTCTTCTCAACCAGGTTGTTGCATGTACAAGTTAAGCTAAAACCAAGGAATAATTTTCTCTCTGTGTTATTAGTGTTGTTTTTGCATGAGTTGCGCAATCCGGGTACTTTCCTCAGGCAGTTAGATGGATTGCGTTCTCGCGGAAGTGCCGGTGGGAACCCACGGGCACACTGGTTAAAACACGCTCATTACACACAAGTGTCCCAACATGTCATTAGTCCAAGTTTGGAGAATTTCAACGTAAAAAAATATATAACGTAATTGCCATTGATTTAGAATATTAGGAGTTTAACACAAACACTTAATAACTTACTCTAGCACTAAATTAAGTACACAGATAATTTACAAAACTGTTTCATTGGTTGTTCAAAGTTCGTAATTAGTCTTTTCCTACTTAAAATATCTATACAAAAAATTGTTTAAAACGACGGTGTTTGATTCTAAAGAATGTATTTCTGATGTAAAATAAATTTTCTTTCCTAACGGGATGATTAGTTAACTAAAACGGGAAGTAGATGTAAGTTCTGAAATCTGATCATTTTCATGGCTGAACACATCGTTTAAAGTAAATTTTAAATGTATCTTTATCAGATTAGGCTAATTAATGTAATTTTTTAGAGCGTCACAACGAAAAAATGAAGTAATGTTAGTACATATTTATTTTCTTAATTCAGATCATATTGATCCGACCAAACTTTCTGAACAACTTATAGTCATGTACTAGTAGTGGAAAGGCTGACGTCATGAGGCCTCCACCTATAACTGACCCGAGTCGTAATTCGCTAGTCTCATCAGCTAACTTTCTCCCCCAAGTGCCATTTCAGCATTTACATACATGTCATTAGGGTCTCCCGCGCAAATTTGCACTCAGCTCCTTTCTCTTGATCTCCCAGCGCATTATCTGCCGTGTAGCAATCTCGTGCTGGGTGTGTTACGGCTGAGGGTGAGCACGCGGTTTCCTACGTGCTTCTAATACGAAAACATTATTTTAAATTAGGATGGAAATATAGAATATTTATATTAACTTGCTGTTCAATTTATTCTAAATGCAAAGTATTCAAATTGGCTTTAAGTATGTTTAAACTACTGCTATATTAAAAATATTGCGTTCAGGTAAAAGTCCGTTCAATATAAACACGTAACAATTTCACTCCCCTAATGTAATTCACGAACATATGTTGTCTTTTATCAGTACATAGTTTATTAGAATGACAATTTATGTTGATGTTTATGTTACAGCTCGTGTCTGCCGTAACAGCATTAGCTTCAGCTCGGCCTGAAGCAGGGTACTCCTACAGTCCACCCTCTGGTAGCTACGGCGTCCCGTCCACAGGAGGTGGTAGCAGCTACCTAGGCGGAGGTGGAGGCGGTGGCTTCGGTGGTGGCAGTTACAGTGGAGGCGGTGGTGGCTTCGGTGGTGGTCATGGAGGTGGACTAGGAGGAGGCCTCGGAGGAGGGCTCGGAGGAGGACTCGGAGGAGGACTCGGCGGTGGACTCGGTGGAGGATTCGGAGGAGGATTCGGAGTTAGTGGAGGAGGTGGTGGTGGTGGTGGTGGTGGAAGCTTCGGCCTCTCCAGTTACGCCCCTCAGGCACCTTTGGTGCAGAAGCACATCTACGTTCACGTTCCACCTCCAGAGCAGGAGTTCATCGCCCAAAGACCCATCGCCCCTCCCCCACCACCCCAGAAACACTACAAGATCATCTTCATCAAGGCACCCACTCCACCCACACCCACTGCACCAGTTATCCCTGCTCTGTCACAAGACTCTGAGAAGACACTCATCTACGTGTTAGTAAAGAGGCCCGAGGAGGCTCCAGAGATCACAATCCCGACCGCTGCACCCACAGCTCCTTCCAAGCCCGAGGTATACTTCATCAGGTACAAGACACAGAAGGAGACCAGCGCAGTTGGTGGAGGAGTTGGCGGTGGAATTGGAGGAGGAATCGGAGGAGGAATTGGAGGTGGAATCGGTGGAGGAATCGGTGGAGGAATCGGAGGTGGAATTGGAGGAGGAATCGGTGGCGGCATCGGAGGAGGTCTTGGAGATGGTATTGGAGGTGGCATTGGAGGTGGCATTGGAGGTGGCATCGGTGGCGGACACGGAGGAAGTATCGGCGGTGGTCATGGAGGCAGCACAGGTCCATCCGGACCCTCATCCAACTATGGCCCACCCGGCGCTAGCGGTCCATACTAAGTCCTCTAACATTGACTGAACCCGGCAGGGATCCTCCAGGTCTCCACACAGCACAAATCTTCTCGTACGGGTAGAGAGTCCTGGGGAGTATCTGCCATCTCTATTTTCTCTCTTCATCCGCACAAGTTACCTCTTAACTTAGTGCATTTGTATATTATTGTATCATAACAAAGGTGTGTGTTTTACCTTGCAACAAAAAACACGGTGGCAAATAAATGTATTTTTGTAAAAAAAATTATAACACAATTGTTGACATTACTTTCAACCAGTATTTATATTCATATATTTCATTCATTAAAATTTTACTAAAAAAAGATATAAAAAAAACCAAACATAGATTTTGAAATATATTGCATTAATACTGCTTTTCTATAATTATATAATTATAAACTAGTTCAACACACATAAAACTACAATAACAACACTAATATAGATTGAGAAAATCCTAATAAAACTAAAAACATCTAAAATTATTCAATAACAACTATGACATTGGTGATTACATCACCTCACCAACTTATTATACCTTTACAATTTTAGTACTTTTTTTTAACGATAATAGTTCATTGAAACCATACAAATCAGTAACTTAATGTTGATTTTTACTATTATTTAAGCACATTTAAGTTAAATTGATATTTGCAAACCATTATCCTTCTTTAAGAAGGATTTCTTAAATATTCTTGTTTTAAAATACTACTGATAGATATTGTCCTATATTACTAAATTAATTAATTTAGTAATATAGGACTAATTAATTAGTAAAATTAGACTATATTACGAAATTAATTAAGTAAATAAATTTTCAAATATAGACAATTTACAAGATAACATTTTAGTAATAAACTTGGACAATGTGTCTTAGGCATTATTTTAAATGTAATTTTATTAATCTATTGATCTTTTTGCTTGAATTTCATGAAATTTCACCCTAAGAGAAATATATAATGTGATAATGTTTAAAAAGGTGTTCCAGCTTGCATTGATCTATTAATAAAGTACAGAAAACACAATACTGTAAACTGTGATAAATTGACTGAGAAAACTACTGAGTTTACCGAGTCCAAAGACCAACGAGTCCAAAGATCAACAAAGTGTTGAATCAGGAGTTAGACGTGAGGGCGTGTTTCATAGATCGTGGTCTATGGTAGGTAATCAATTACGACCAACAACATGAGTATTTTAGATCTTCTCAATATAAAATGAAAGTGTTGAGTTCGTTTTGTAAAGCCTCGACCTTTTACTTGGGGATTCTTCAACCAAGAAGTAGCCGGGGGATAGGGATTGTCCTTCATTATACACTTCCACGCCTCCACTTACCCGTTCCTGGAACACACTTGGATGGAAACAAGTTTTCTCTGGTTACAATCGGAAATACTTTCACCCCGAGTACTTTCCCGCAGGTCCCATTCGACCTACTTGGCCCTGAGGTTCTCTGAATAATTTATTACCTGATGGGTTACATAACTGGCTAGACGGAGACGGGATGGGAAAGCCGCGGTGACCCGGCGTGCCGAAGGTTACGGATGGCCGTGCCAACGACGGTCATCTCACGCCGTTACTTTCTCCTAGAACACCGCTCGTTTACGCTACCTCCTCTTTTCTTTTTACCACCTGACTAGTTATTAGCCATTGTTTACTTTTTCTTACCTCGTTTCATTATTAGTTCTTCTACTTTGTTAGGAAGTATATATACGGGTCTTCCGTGCTGTAATTAAATTTACCGTTGTGTTTTTACTGCAGGAAGACGGGGGTCTTTCTAATTCATAGTGTTATATATAAAATATAAACAACAATTGAAATAAGATTTCTATTTAAAATAATAATTACTGCTAGTTACTGTTAAAATAATCTTTTAGGTATCGAATTATATTTGAATTGTCCCAAATAATTTCACACGGAAATTTTAAAAATCAAATTTTTAAATATTTTACTTAAGAGTTATTTAAATTTGACTACATTTCTCAAAATAGATAGCAAAACTTAAGTACAAGGACTACTTGAACTATTGAAAATACGAACATTTCCGAATTTTAATTTATTATGTCAAAACTATTTGCATTGCCTTATTAATGTGGTAACAGTGTATGCCTTGATTAACATTTTTGAACATCAATTTAATGTAGTCGATACTTATATTAAATTATTTATCCTAAGTACAAATCAGTTAATGTAATACAGAAGAAATAGTATTTCTGACTACTAGAAATGAAACCAACGCCAACAAGTCTGATTTGTTAAGGATGAGCATTTTAGTTATTTGATTATCCATTATATAAATGGATAATTCAATTTTAAACCAAAACGTATAACGTGTACTGTATTAAGACACCGATCGTCAAGAAATGGGCGAATGAGTGTGATGAATGTAGATGAACGAGTGTAGTCATTGTTACTAACTAAAGTCGACTGTTTTGTCCAAGGTAACTAACTAAGTGTAACTATAAGGTACTAACAAGGTACCACATAAGTGGTGGATTGTTTATCTTGAGAAAGCTATCTCGGTTCACAGATATAAATCTCCTTTTAACAGTATATTATGGTGTTATATATCCGCATTTGGTGTATGGTGTTTCTATTTGGGGTGCTCAGTCATCCAAAACTGAATACATTTTCAGACTTCAAAAACGTGCCATTAGAATCATATTCAAGCTTGGTAAAACAGAATCATGCAAAAATATATTTAAAAAGTACAAAATACTAACCTTCCCTGCAATATACATGTTAGAAACCCTATTGTTCGTAAAGAAAAATCAAAACCTTTTTATAACAGAACCACATCCTAATCATTATCACCTCCGATCACGCTCTAATCTATCAGTTCCGAAACACAGAACCACCTTTTCAGAAAGCCACCTACTTCATAAGGGAATCTGGCTGTATAACATGTTACCTGATTGCTTTAAACGAAATCTGGACTACCGTAGTTTTAAGCACAAATTGAAGGCTGTCTTTGTTGATCTTGCACCCTACAAGGTGGAAAACTTTAAAAAAAATGTTATGACATGTTTATGTTAGAAGTAAATTTAGTTTTAGTTATGACTAGTGCTTATGTACCCATGTATCTTGTGGCACAATAAAGAATTGAATTGAATTGATTTGAACTATAAGGCCTTGATCGGAGGGTTCCGACGTTATCGCAAGATAACGGAGTCAAGAACATCGAGCGTGACTGTTTATTGGATGGGTGACCGTCTGAGCGATCCCGTCCTTGCACACAGCCCACCTGCCCGATCACTGGTGGTGGTTCGGAAGTCACCTTTAAGCTATTGGTCCCAAGGTTAAGTGTTAGAGAGGGCTTCTTATCCCTAACTTCACCTGGTTAAATAAGACGATCTTTAACTTTTTTAACATTTAACTAAGGTTTTGTTTGTTAACAAGACTGTTTTATCTCCGTCTCTTAACGAAGCACAATAGCAAAAGATCATAAATAAGATTTCACTGTGAGGATCCTGAAGACCGGCAAGCTCTTCCCAGAGGACATCTAGAGAGCCGTCGCTATATGTAAAAAAAACTTCATTCCAGGGCTACGTGGGGTTTGCGCCACGTGGTGTTTGCGACCTCCCTAAGATGTTACCGTGGGGTTTGCGCCCAAGATAATTAGGCACATTTTCCTCGTTTGTTATACACCTACAACCGACTGATTTCACTGTCGTCAATGACGCCTCTTCCATGTTTTCAATTTATAGATTACCGTATGTCCTTATCCATAGACACGTGGATGATTGGTTATTGACGTTGCCTATAGGCTTGGATTAATTCTAAAGACTCTAAGAGTTTGGCTATCTGTGCTATATCCATTATGCACATTAATAATACTCCTAATTATCCGCGTTTCTATTTGTAAAGTAAATCTAGATGTATTTGGAAGTTTTGTAATCCATAATAATCCATCGACTCCCTTCCCGATAATTGTTATGTGACCTCCCCACGGACCATAATAATTTATAACTGCCATTACAGACACACATACAGACAGACATTTTGTAAAAACCACTTATTTGGACTCAGGGGACCTCAAAATGGATATTTCCATAAAAAACTCAAAATCGAGTTTTTGGACGGATCACAATACTTTCTCTATACTATAATATATGGGAGAAAGTAAAACGTGTTTGGCATTTTTTCGATAAATTTATTGTGTGGCTGAAACCCCTTAAAATCGATAGGTTAGAGTTATTAACACTACTACCAATACTTACATAAATGTACCAGGCAACTGGCACAAACTTTCTCCATGCTGTCCATGCGATATTACAATTACAATTTAGTATGGTAAAATACATTAATTTTATGGTTTTTTGCCATTATCTTCCGAACTGTAATTTTCCCAGGAATAAACTATAAATCAAAATTTTGTTAGTTTTTGGGGCTACAATTGACCAAAATTAATCAAAATCGTTAGATCCGGTTTTTTAGTAAAATCGATATTTGTGATTTTTTTACCGATTTTTGGACTCAGGGGACCTCAAAACGTATATTTCCATCAAAAACTCAAAATCGAATTTTTGGACGATCACAATACTTTCTCTATCCTATTATATTATATGAGAGAGAGTAAAAGTAGTCCATGTTATGCGGATTTCAAGAACGATACCTTACGTAATGAGATTGAAATGTAATGAGATAAAACCCTTGACTCTAAATGTTTAGAGTCAAGGATAAAACGGACTACTTTTTAAGTCTCTAACAACAAGGAAAATGTGCAATTATCTTGGGCGCAAACCCCACGGTAACATCTTGAGGAGGTCGCAAACCCCACGAGGCGCAAACCCCACGAGCGCATCTCCCACGACGGGAGAGCGACAGTGGAGCGCCTGGCAAAAACTAATAAAACTGTCAGCCAAGAAATAGCAAAACTGCGACAGTGGAGCGCCTGACCTTGAGGCGCTCCACTGTCGTACCCTCGCGGGTCCAATGTGACAAGGGTTTTGACAAGGGTTCAAAAACTACGGGGTCTTGATATATATATAGTGAGAGTGTGTTTAACTTGAGAGCAATAGACATATATTTATTAAAATAAGCATACATGTTACAGTATTTACATAAGATCTTACATAAGTGTAAGATTTGTTAACAAATTTTACACTTCAAATTACTTTAGAAATAAAAAAGCCTTCAGGTATTGAAATTGTAAATATAAGCTACATTGAAATAAGCTGTTATAGTCCGATTCATTGAAACGCTTCTAAGTAATAGAAAACGTTATTGTATGACATAAAATCGTGGATTGGTTGGCGTTTGACGTATTCCTAAGTAACTATTTTTCGTGGTCCTTTCTATTAAATCAAGGCTAAGCAGGTTGAACCGTCAATAATGTAATCATTTGAACAATAGCCATTAAATAATTCAAACCATTTAAACAAAGTAATAAGTTGATAGTACATCTGTTTGCGGTATATATTTTCAGTTTTGTAATAAAACGAGATAATACCTTTAACATATACTGTTCTATAACATTTATGTAAATAGAATCAGTTATCATTGAGACACATCCAATACATTATTTTCATACCAACCAACAAGTAGATGACAATCAAATATTTAAAATCTTTGAAGTCTTTAGATAGCGTAAATTATCAAAAGACGTTTATTAGCGAGTGATAATTCAATGTGCATAGCGTCAAAATCAAATTAAATTATAAAATATCTTATATATAGTCTTTCCAGTCTCAGAACATTTTGAAACCTACACAATAAATCCTTGATTTAATTAGATAAAACTGATAACTTAGTTATTTATCTTCTTTCAAATGTAAAACTCTTTTTTTAATTTTTAAAACAGTTACACCTTATGCTATATCAGTTATATTATTATATATTGGAAACAAGTTTATTTAATTTGATTTTTGTTCAATAATGCCTACCTTGTAGGCGAAATACCTCAAGCAAATAACACATTTATTTGAAAATTCTGATAATGTACAGTATAGTCAATTAAAGTCTTTATTTTTTAATTGTATAAAGATTTTATATTTTGTTTGTTTTAGAATATTGTAGCTTACAGATTGAATTAAATAGTGTTTGAGTTTAAGTATTGTTTGTTATGATTTAGATTGTAATAAATATTAAGTAAAAGTAAAATAGAATTTTTTTGTTTGAATTTCCATATTTTGTTATTTTAGAATATTGTAGTCTACAGATTGAGTGTAAATAGTATTTTTTGTTTGAGTTTAAGTATTTTTTTAAATTTTAAGTTTTAAATATTAGTAAGTGTAACCCAAATTATTTAGTTTAAATTTAAATGTATATTTATTATTTTAGAATGTTATACAAATTATTAAGTGTTAAAACTAAGAAATACATATTTGTTATTTATAAGCCTATTTGAAGTTATTTACCTTTTTTTGTAACTTCAATTTCTTTGAAACAACTTGCCCAGTAATAAAACTAATATAATTTTAAAAACCCACTGCTTGGCTTTTACGAATTTGTATAAACTATGGTTAATATTTTATAATTAATACTCATGGGTTAAAGGGGCAAGGCATAATCAAATGAAGAGTGTGTACGTGTTCCTTTTACATAAAACTAAAAAGTATAAAGTTTATAGTTTTTTTTAAAAGATGACTATAAACACATCATTATTTTAGTCCTCGGGAGTTGATGTGGTAAACACGATGTGGCCCACCTCCGAAGACCAAGGTAGATACTGTGCATGAACAAGGGTAGATGTTTTCTGTCTGTACGATTGTAAACTTGTTTTAAAACAAGTCTGCAATAGTTTAACCACTATTGCAAGTTTAATTCAAATAAAATTAAATATGATTAAGAAACGTGATTAATAGTTTTGATTGGTCTTTTAGGATAACCCCTACAGAATCAATGTAACACTTACTCCTACAAAATATGCAGTGCACTTAACAAAGTCAGTATGATAGTAGCCGTTATGATATTAGATTGGTAGGTATTTAGAAGAGCAGGTAGGTACCCCGCGAGCTGAGCTTGATAGCAGGTAGGAAGCAGGTAGAGTGCCGAGGACAGGTAGTTTTAGGTGCGACACAGGAGCGCCTCCCCACCCTTTTTCGGAGGCGCTCCTGAGTCGCACCCCTAGCGAAAATTATTTATGACAACCCCTTAGCCAGGTAAGAGGCGCTCCTGTGTCGCGGATTCTCCCACGACACCCATTCCAGAATGGTGTCTAAGTTCTGAATTAGGGTCTATTCAAAAAACCTTTTGACCGATTACATTCAAAACTCTCTCCCACAGTATATTTGGGGTATTTACCTTCAGTTAATATGATTTATATCTAATAAAATAATAATATCAAAATTATATTTCACATTAACATCATAATAAGTACTATTGATGCCGTTCTAACTATCACCTTTCGCTTCCTTCTAGCAATGGTTATTGGGATTATACGATACAATAAGAGTGGTGTTAATTAGGGATTTTAAATGTTGAATGTATATATTTATTGAATATTCAACCCTCAAATCAATTTAAATTTGTCATGTCCTTACGTTAGATAATACAGATAATACTACTATGTTTAATATCCTCGTTAATAGTAGTAAAAGTGATGTCAGGTGACAGTAGATAAAGACTGTTGTAAGTATTGTACTGCGAAATACAAGGTTCAATACTTGAACAATTGAGCTGACAGTTGGCACTTCACTCGCTGAATAAACTTCATGCATAGGCCTCCAGCTCAGCAAACTGATGAGCGAAGATTAGCAAAATCAGTCATGATTAATGATTTTGGTTCATTGATTTTGAAAATTTTTTCGTCTTGCATCTTTTAATTCTTTAATTTTAAAGATATTAGTTTTTAAATATATTTCCATTTAGTGATTTTTATAATTAATAAATATTTCATTTAACCTTCTTAAATTAAACCGGTTTCCAAAATTTTTGCATACAGATTACAATAGTTTGTCCTTGAGAAATCATAGAACGATAAACTTGTTGCATCGTTAAAAATGATTATCCTGGAAGTCCCAGTGGTTGTGTGTACTTATAACAGGAAATCATTACTGGGTTCAGCAACAGAAGATTAGTACTTCCTGTCTGGACTACTTGGTAGGTCATCTCTATGATGAAACAGTTCGTGTAGGGCAGCGGCCAGAGGAGCATGCGGAAGGTAGATGCTTGGCCACTCGTAACGCCGAATATAAACTTACGACTGACTCTTAAAAATTGTGAAAACTTGCCTTACTCTTAAAAACCTTAATGAAATGGCATATAAGACGTTGAATTTAAGTTTGCATTGACTTTCTGTTCAGAAACTTACTTCTTTTATGAGCTGAAGTAATCTTGAGAGGAGTCTTCACATCGTTAACACTTAACATTAAATATTTGTTCTTTACAAGTTATGTAATATTTACAAATAACAAAATTGTCAAGAAAACAAATTGCACAAATTTACAACTGATTTCTGTGTTTGTCGAATTAACGTTGATGAATCGATTAATTGGTCAGAGCTACTGTTAAAATTCCTATAAATTCTATTTCAAAGATATAGTCATTAATATTTTCCATGAGCAAATACTAGATTTATTTTTACAGTCACTAGTGTGTATTTGTAACCCAGCTACTTGGAAACAGTGTTGTAGAGATTGTAGGCACTGGTGGCGCAGTGCTGTAACCCAGCTACTTGGAGACAGTGTCGTGGAGATTGTAGGCACTGGTGGCGCAGTGCTGTAACCTAGCTACTTGGAGATAGTGTTGTGGAGATTATAGGCACTGGTGGCGCAGTGCTGTAACCCAGCTACTTGGAGACAGTGTTGTGGAGATTGTAGGCACTGGTGGCGCAGTGCTGTAACCCAGCTACTTGGAGATAGTGTTGTGGAGATTATAGGCACTGGTGGCGCAGTGCTGTAACCCAGCTACTTGGAGACAGTGTCGTGGAGATTGTAGGCACTGGTGGCGCAGTGCTGTAACCCAGCTACTTGGAGATAGTGTTGTGGAGATTATAGGCACTGGTGGCGCAGTGCTGTAACCCAGCTACTTGGAGACAGTGTTGTGGAGATTGTAGGCACTGGTGGTGCAGTGCTGTAACCCAGCTACTTGGAGACAGTGTTGTGGAGATTGTAGGCACTGGTGGTGCAGTACTGTAACCCAGCTACCTACTTGGAGACAGTGTTGTGGAGATTGTAGGCAATAGTGGCGCATTGCTGTAACCCAGCTACATACTTGGAGACAGTGTTGTGGAGATTATAGGTACTGTTGGTACAGTGCTGTAACCCAGGTACTTGGAGACAGTGTTGTGGAGATTGTAGGCAATAGTGGCGTAGTGCTGTAACCCAGCTACATACTTGGAGACAGTGTTGTGGAGATTATAGGTACTGTTGGTGCAGTGCTGTAACCCAGGTACTTGGAGACAGTGTTGTGGAGATTGTAGGCAATAGTGGCGTAGTGCTGTAACCCAGCTACATGGAGACAGTGTTGTGGAGATTTTAGGCACTGGTGGTGCAGTGCTGTAACCCAGCTACTTGGAGACAGTGTTGTGGAGATTGTAGGCACTGGTGGTGCAGTGCTGTAACCCAGCTACCTACTTGGAGACAGTGTTGTGGATATTGTAGGCAATAGTGGCGTAGTGCTGTAACCCAGCTACTTGGAGACAGTGTTGTGAATATTGTAGGCACTGGCGGCGCAGTGCTGTAACCCAGCTACTTGGAGACATTGTTGTGGAGATTGTAGGCGATAGGTTATATACCGGTCCTTTTAATACCGACATAACATCCGCTCAATTGTAGCTTTCGGCGTGGACGAGTGATGTCTGGGTTGTCCATGTTGGTCATAAGTATCCGACCGTTGTGTTAGAGAGAGAACTGAGTAAAAGGTCTATCAAGTAGCTGAAAATCAGACAATACTACGTGGTTTAGATTCCACTGTACTGCAGGTCCCCGAGTTGTCCTGGCTATTGGACTATTAGTAAATGGCCCTTTCTGAGGAACAGTCTAACTCAGTTAGTAACCAGAATATACAGGTTATCTATAATTCATGACACTCATCCTAAACTCATATAAACATTCATATTCGCCTTAATACGCAAATAGTTGTGTCGGTTTTTTTATATAAGTCATATTACATCGTTACTTTACATAACTATAAAAAAGGATACCTTATAATTACATCATCATGTAATTATGAAAGAAATATGACTTATTGTTTAAGTTTTAAAATCCTCGATGTTTAGTTGACTACAAGAACTGTACAGTAACCATTATTAATAAATACTTTCGCCTCTGTTCTCTGCATGAACTTTCAACGTTCATCTCTGCTGGAATGGTGTCAAGTAGACGATGACTGGAGAAGCCTTACTCACCACCCCTTGGGTCATGTATTAAATCAAGGTTCTGATATTTAAGTTTATACGCAATATAAAGGTGTGACTAATAAAACCTCTTATTAAATTATGTTTCTTACGAGAGAAGGAGGACACATGATCTTATAACCTTTACAGACACGGTAATTTTTAACATAATAAGCACGTGTGACTATTTCCACTATGGGTGATAATTCGCACGTATGAATTGTTCGAATACTTGTGGTTTACAGACGTGTCCTTTTAGTGTGCGTTTTATGGTAAACAGTGTGAAGTAAGAACGAATGCTTACTCAACAAGTGACCCTGAGATAGCTAATTTTCAGTTATTTAAAACCACAAGTAAAAAGACTAATAAGTGTTCTGAACCAGGGCACTTTCTCTGGTGATGTCATACAAGGGTTTGTCATGCAGATGTCCCAGCTTGGGCAACTAGGCCGTCAAGGTTGACACATCGCCGGTTTACTTGTGTTCCGTGATAAACAGCAGTAACAAGTGTGGCTTCATATAATATGGCTCAGCATACTCAAACAATCAAAAGACTTGAAATATATGCCTTTCAGCAAATTTTCTGCTTTCGAACCTAAACATTTGATGTGTTGGATGTCAAAAATCTAAATCTCTAAACATGTTACAGTGTTCAAAGCTGACTAGGTAGGCCTACCTTCAAATGCGGAGTTGGTAATCGGATCTTCACCAGAATCCGACAACAAGATTTTAAAATCTTGTACCAATATATATTTATAAATAAATTACCCATTGCTCCATAAACCAGAAAGGCCATTTATTTTTGATTGATACTTTATTTAATGAGACACTACATTAAACCGTCAACTGTGCAAAGGTTGGAACATATTTTAATCCCACCGAACACTTGCTGCTTTCGGTGTGAAGTTTTTTTTTGTATAATCATGTTTATTTAGGAAATTTCCTATCTCAATTTTCTTCTTGTTTAAAAGAGTTTGATGTTTAAACAATAATTGTTTATTTTCATATCGCTATTAAGTAATCAGTAAGCGTAACCAAGATACTACTTAGGGTGGTACTATCGCTATTGAATCTTATTTGGGTTGTGAAGTTTCATGTTAAATTAAGTAGGCTTGTAATGTTTGGGGAAACTGAAGGCTAACATCTTTAAAGATTTTATATTTGTTGGCTGATAATGAATGTTATTTACATTAAATGTATTTAATAACAAAATTTACATGCATACTCTTTTTAAGGAACATTATAAAAATCGGATCTTTTCCGTTAGTTCACTACCACTATTTTTTTGTTTCCGTTAGTTCACTATCGCTTGATAAATATTCTATTGCTCTAAAAAAACTGTTCCCCACTCATTTTTATGTTCACTAAGGTATTTTTTATCCGCTAGGAGAGCGCATTCGGCGGTAAGTCAATCATTGGATTTACCATTTGTGATCAACTTTAGTAGCCACCTAACCTAACCAAACCAAACCTAACCTAACCAGACCTAATCTAACCGTAATTCCGATAGAAAAAGTAGTGGTAGAGAAGAAATGGAAAAAGTAGTGGTAGTGAATTAACGGAAAGATTCGAACGTCTGAATATAACTAACTGTAGTTACCACGTAGAATAATACTGTTCGGTCTGTTATAATACTGTTTATTTTATTGTTTTATGTAATTTGGAATCCAAACAGAAAATATGTTTACTTTATATCTTAACTCTATACGTATTTACATATTTTAAGGTTTATTTGTCCCTCTCATTCTCGATGCATTGTTAAATTTTCACGCAATAGGTCTAAAGTTAATGTCTAACAATTGGTGTATTCTGGATCATTTTATTTTTAGTGTAATACTACAGAAAATAATTGATTCACGATACAATGTAAAAAAACATCTATGACAACAACATTCATGACTCTAATGTACCGCTGGTAATCAACTAAACAAACCTTCGTCAGCAACTGTTTATTTGCAGGTATCATAAAAACTAAGCTTGAGTGATTGCGTTATGTGACATCATATATGACGTACCTAGATAATATATGATTGGATGTCTTGTAGGATTAATATTTGTTTAGCTAAGAGACGAGTTCGTGGAAGATTTGTTAGACTTTGAGGAGTTTGGTCGTTGTAAAAGTAGATTGGTCACTAGTTACTGTCTAAATGATGGTAGGTGAAAATACCTCTGTTACAGGTTCTTTAATTATTGACTATCTGCATTAATCCTCAAAGGAAAGAAATGTAGAAATCGATTACATGAAGCAAAAATCGTATTTTATAACTGCCACGAGTTGTAGATGAGTTACAGGACCTTTACTAGTTACTGACTCAGACTATAGACTTGACTCAGAGCTCACTGTTACTGAACACGACATAAAACGACACATAAATGCACTACGAGGTGGCTCTGCTCCTGGCTATGATGGCGTTCCTGCTTCAATATTTAAAAAAAACATCGAATTATTAAGTCAACCACTTTTACACCTGGTCAATCTCAGTATTTCCACCAGAATCTTTCCAGATATTTTCAAAACTGCTAAAGTTCTTCCCTTATATAAAGATAAAATTCATACAGATAAAAACAACTTCCGTCCGATCTCTTTACTCAGTGTTTTCTCTAAAATACTAGAGAAAATAGTCAAAGAACAGTTTGTTAAATACCTGCAAATAAACCAGATTCTAACAGAGTGTCAGTATGGGTTTAGGGAGAACATAACAATTTCAGACATACTTTTTGATGTAAACAAACAATTGCACGACTCTATTTCCAAAGACGAGCGAATTATGCTTATCTTTTTAGATCTGAAAAAAGCTTTCGACAGTATAGATAGAAATTCACTACTGTACTACCAAAGTTGGAGCAAATCGGAGTGCGTGGTAAAGCACTTGATTGGTTTTCTAGCTATTTAACAGAAAGATGACAATTAGTTGCCTTGGGTGGGTCAATAGTAATTTACTTCCAATAGATTATGGTGTAGTTCAAGGTAGCACTCTTGGTCCAATATTGTTCTTAATATATATCAATAATATCACAAGATTAAATTTAAATAGTGAATTGTTTCTTTTTGCCGACGACACCTTGGCGCTCGTAAAGGGTCAGGACTGTGCAGAGGTGCGCTCATTTGATTTAAGAGATCTCATGTCTTTAAAAACGTGGTTTGATCAGAATCTCCTTTGCTTGAACGTCAGTAAAACAAAATACTTATCTATCTCGTTAAGGAGTAATACCGATTATACCTTAGATAATTTAGTGATTCATTCTTGTGGAGACTACAATAGCCGGGTATGCGGCTGCGAGGCTATTGAGGGTGTGATGTCTTATAAGTATTTGGGGGTAATTTTTGACAGACGATTAAACTGGGCTCAACACATACACTATTTCAAAAAGAAATTACGTAAATACGTATTTGCGTTCAAGCGGGTTCGAGATATTCTTTGTGAAAAAGAAATCAAGTTAGCATACTTCGCCTATGTTCAGTCCTTGTTGTCTTTTGGAATAATTTCATGGGGGGGGGGGGAGCTTTTAAAAGTAATTTACAGCCTCTTAACATCATTCAAAAATCTATATTAAAAGTGGGATTTAACAAAGGTTTTAGATATCCAACTGACGCTCTGTTTTTTGAAACTGGTATTTTAAGTGTGCGTCATCTATACATAAAAGCCCTTTTAATTCATATATTTAAAAACCACAACATAATCTTTTCTAGAATTTCCCACTCGCACAATACTAGATATTCACGTAATGTTGGAATTTCAGCTGTTCCCTTTGCTGAAAAACCTATCTATCAACAAATCCATTCTATACATGTCATACATTGTTTAGAAATCTGTCCAACTATCGCCAAAATGTGGGCCTGGTATTGTTCTCTTCTCCATCATTAGCTTCTCTAAAGACAAATGCTAACCAGTGGTTGTCTCTTATCAGTACACAAGAGGCAGAGGCTTTTATCACTGCCGAATACAGACATGGCCACAACCTGAACTCCCTTTACCACGCAACTACGGATTGATTCTATACTACTACTATAGTTTTTCAGCCACAGCGTTCTCTCTGCCTCCCTCCTTGACTCACGTAGGCATATACTAACCTTTTTTTCTTTTTCTCCTGTGCTTGTGCTGTACTAAAGCATTTTTGAATATAGCAGATTTACTTAACATTGCCAAATTTTCAAAACAAATAGTTAAAAAAGAAAATGAGATGGTATACTGTACTAGTTAAAAAAAACAAATACATAAATGACATTTTCTTACAATTTTAAATACCTGGATAAATTAGTGAAAATATTATTCTACTGACAAGCAACTCAAGCCTACGCACAGGCAGTATTGCCTATGTAGGCTTATTTCCATATACTTTTTTTCTACTAAATGTAAACTAGCAATACTCTAACAATTTCAGCAATACAGCAAAACCCATGCATAACGGTCCTAGTTTCCACCTTTTTTCTTTTTTTCTTTTCTTTAACAGTATTAGTAGACCGTAAATCTAAATTCTAAAGTTAATCTTTAAGGAGTTGTGTGTTTTAGTTGTATTGGTATTTCACATGTTTAATGGTTAATTTAAGAGTATTTTTTCCTATGTATACAGTTTAATTTTTGTAACATTGTACATTTGCATAAAAGGAAATAAAGTTATTTTGAATTTTGAATTTTTGAATTTTGTGTTCATCGTGACCGTCGGTCATCTCAGGAGATGTTGGTTGTAGCACATATTAGACTACCAGGGTCTGTGTTCATAATTAGAATATATTTATGTAAAATGTGGGTAGTTAGGCTGCAAGGAGTTGAGTTCGTTTAATACATATCTTGAAGCCAAGCGGATGGTTACCATTGTTCTGTTATTGTCACTCTATAAATATTAGTTTGTAAATATTTCACTTCATTCTATCCACGTGGGTGAAACATACCTCTGTTACATGATCTTTAATTATTCACTCTCTACATTAATCCTCAAAGTCGATTAGATGAAGCAACAATCGTATTTTGTAACCTTCAGACCGGTCTGTAGCTTTCCACTGTGGGAGGCAGCATTTACTTGTAGGACGTTGTTTAGGAAATATACCAAGAAGTGCTGCCGGCTCGGTTATTATGATGTGTTCCCCCATCTTGTCGGGTGAAAGCCAGATCGGTCAACTGCAGTGAGGGAGTCGGTAATGCATTGCATTGTTCTCAGCTGCAACCAGGACTGCAAATATTCACTTGAACAGAATATTGAAAAGGTCGGTCATGCGTATCACTGTTCTGTGTTGCAACTAGACATGCAAGTGTACGATTGAACAGATTGTTTATTTGGTAACTCTATTGCTGGCTTTTAAAACCTCTTATTTTATTTGTACAAGTTTGGTTTATTTAAAGCCTGGGTTATTCCAAGATATGTGATATCAATTAATATATATGAGTTGCATTTTTTAACAAGAAAGTATTGTAAAAACTCTCTTCTCGTCCAGTTCCAGCTGGAGACGTCATTATAACTCGCTGGACCGCCGGTCACGTGCCAGGGACCGTGACGTAACGCGTGCCAACCGTGACTGACCCAGAATTAGTGGACCCACTGAACCTAAAATGTAATGCATCCTCTTATGTCATATCTCTATTACTGCATTCTCCAATTGAGCACTTATTGATTTGTCTCATGCGTTGGGTCAGACAAAGGACTTCCTAAAGTTTGGAAAAGTATCATTATTATTAATTTTTTGCCATCACAACAAACCTGTATTGAATAGGAAGGAAATTTACACAACAATTGACTGGCGGGAGAGTCTTTGAAGAACTTAAGGTGAATGTGGTTCACTTTGTATTATTATTGGTATTCCTGTATTTATTACGTTCTTCGTTAACTCTGTAATAAAAATAATACAGTAGTTTCGTTACTAGTTTGTATTATACACACAATAAGAGAAACGAAATAACAGTGTTTGGTGTAAAATAATTCGTGTATAAAACGATATGTGGAATGTTTCGAATCATGAGAAAAGATTATATGGGTTATGATGTTCTATATCTTGTCACAATTTTGTATTTTAGCTGACACGATTGACTCACATCTCATCTATGAGGTATTGAGGGATCAAGACCAAATGATGAGCTTACAATAAATTCTCTATACAAATGTTTACCTATAGATAGTGGGGAAAGTGGTAGTCAGTGGTAGGCTTTGATATGGATACGTACTATAGTCGCATTTTGCAAAATTACTTCTCTGAGATTTTGGAATTAGCTTAAATTTATTCTTTGAAATACATTTTCGATTTGATAACTCCTCAATTTACTAGGCGATCATTTAGTTATAGGGGCATTATTACACATCAAGGTTGCTGCAATAGCCTCTTATCAATTGTATTGATTTTAAGTACTCATTAAAAGTGAAATGTTAAACGGAATACTTTTCCAGAGAACTTTATCAACGTTAATCCTTGCGGTAGTTCCTGTCGGCCAGTCTCTCCACTACGGCCCTGCTAGATCAGTCGTGCACAGCGAAAGTCCTTATCGAGTTTTAATGGCAATTTCTCTTTGGCCATGACCGCGAAGCTCGCGACACAAACGACCGGAACTTATGTCAATAAATTACTCGACCACTTGGTAATACAACCACGGGAATTCATGTCAATAACTTACTTGAAACTTGGTAATACTCGGCTGGAATGCAAATCAGTAAATTCCCATACAACTTGGCAATACAACGTCCAGAGCTCCTGTCAGTGACTTCCCTCACAACCTGGCAATACAACGTCCAGAGCTCTTGCCAGTGACTTACCTTCACAACTTGGTAATACAACGTCCAGAGCTCCTGTCAGTAACTTCCCTCACAACTTGGTAATACAACGTCCAGAGCTCCTGTCAGTGACTTCCCTCACAACTTGGCAATACAACGTCCAGAGCTCCTGTCAGTGACTTCCCTCACAACTTGGTAATACAACGTCCAGAGCTCCTGTCAGTGACTTCCCTCACAACTTGGCAATACAACGTCCAGAGCTCCTGTCAGTGACTTCCCTCACAACTTGGTAATACAACGTCCAGAGCTCCTGTCAGTGACTTCCCTCGCAACTTGATAATACAACGTCCAGAGCTCCTGTCAGTGACTTCCCTCACAACTTGGTAATACAACGTCCAGAGCTCCTGTCAGTGACTTCCCTCACAACTTGGTAATACAACGTCCAGAGCTCCTGTCAGTGACTTCCCTCACAACTTGGCAATACAACGTCCAGAGCTCCTGTCAGTGACTTCCCTCACAACTTGGTAATACAACGTCCAGAGCTCCTGTCAGTGACTTCCCTCACAACCTGGCAATACAACGTTCAGAGCTCTTGCCAGTGACTTACCTTCACAACTTGGTAATACAACGTCCAGAGCTCCTGTCAGTGACTTCCCTCACAACTTGGTAATACAACGTCCAGAGCTCCTGTCAGTGACTTCCCTCACAACCTGGCAATACAACGTCCAGAGCTCTTGCCAGTGACTTACCTTCACAACTTGGTAATACAACGTCCAGAGCTCCTGTCAGTGACCTCCCTCACAACTTGTCAATACAACGTCCAGAGCTCCTGTCAGTGACTTCCCTCACAACTTGGCAATACAACGTCCAGAGCTCTTGCCAGTCACTTCCCTCACAACTTGGTAATACAAATTTCGGAGCTCATGGTAAGACAATTATGACACTCATATCAGTTACTTACTTGACCACTTGGTAATATAATGACCGGAAATCACGTCAATAATTTAATTGACAGCTTGATATTACAACGACAGCAACTTATGTCAATAACTAATTTAACTACTTTGATAATACAATTATCAGAATGCTTATGAATAACTTACGTAAACACTTTACTACTTGATAAATGTAGTTTTTTAAAACTATTTTTATTTAAATAATATACGTATGTGTCCCTATGGAACCCATTGAGAGTGACTCCAGTTTTTTTTCTTTCTATTTTGGTAGCCCATACTGGATAAAACTGGGCAAAAAATATAATAACATACTCATATTTTTGTTAGCTATTCCAGCATAATAATTTGTTTAATTTAACTTTCATTCAATACATCTGCCAACAAATTGACGTCAATATTACATTAAATTAATTTATGACAGAAAAGGACTATACGGTAATGTCATCTTACACCATATAATGTTATCTAAAAGACTATAAGTATGTATAAATAAGGTAGTATACAGATATATTCATGGATTGTGACGAGAACACTTCATCCCCAGCCCTTTCTTTATTTTACAATAATAAAAATGCAATTCATAAAACTTCACTATTCATATGTCATAGCGTTGTACAAAGTCACGATATCACACTCAGCAGAAGAAAAGGAACGGAAATAAATGCCATGTTAACCTGTTTATTTGTCCCAGAGCTGCCTAATCGGTTTCGTCTGGGGGTTGTTGTGTGTGAGGGTATATATTACGGCCCAGGAGACAATCTGACATCCGCCTCAACATGATCCTCTGGAGAACTATCCTTCTGTTGTTGTTGACAGTGGCTCCTCTACTGGCTGCAGGTGGTACATCAATATTTATTCACCAGCTAGTTTGTCGATTTCATGGCTGAATTAATTAATTATTTCGCTTATTTATCCATAATTTTTAAAACGGTTCTTTTCCATGTTATATCAATTTATTTATTTCTTAAACAAATAATTAACAAATTTATTTATTTCTAATTGCTTCTGATCGTCATAATATATTATACTACAAATAAATAAAGTTGTACGTAATTACATTCGTAGTTGCATGATGATAAGTAGCTGCGTTGATTCGTTACTTACTTTAATATTTATTTATAAACAAATTTGATTTAAAGTAGGGTTCATAACAATATTGAAAACTAATTAAAATCACTTTACTCAACAGATAAGATCCATTTTATTATATGTATTATTGTAATATCGTAATGTAAAAGTATAATGGAATACTTAATGAAAATAATATCAAACTGTTTAAAACTATGTAGCAATCTAATTTAAAATCCTACAATAATATCGGTCAATAAACAAATTACTATCTTACATCCACACATAAATAAGTGCAACGTCAATTAATTATCAAGTATACCACGATTTTAACTGTTCAAAGTTACGCCAAAGTGACAAAACCTATAGTCTTGTGTATTATACCAATTTTATAAATTTTTTGTAAGTTGAATAAATAAAAGTTTTGAAAGATTTTGTAAATTTTTATTGGTTTATAAATATAAACATGGTTTATGAAGAAAACTGTGTAATATAGATTAATTAATTGTAAAAGAATACCTGATATACTCTTAATTACACATCTAAAACAATATTTTAATTTCATTTATAGTAAAATTATAATAACGTCAGTTTTAGCCTTTCTCAAACCTCTCAAAAGGACTACTTTTAATTTTAAATTAATTAATTGTGGTCATCCAAAGTTTTAAATCAACTAGTGTACATTATTACCTATTCAATAGGAATCTGATATCGCTGACCTTATCGCTTTCCAACTTAACATAACATAACATAACCTAACCTAACATGACCTGACATAACCTAACGTAACCTAACCTATTATAACCTAACATGACCTGACCTAACCTAACCTATTCTAACCTAACATGACCTGAACTAACCTAACGTAACCTATTATTCTACCATTTATGTAATACGTTTCGAATGCTGCTATACTGCCAATACCAAACTTGATCTAACTGTTGATTAATTTTTGTAATTGTAAGATGTGTTTAATTCTTTAGAAAATATTATAAACATTTCTTTTACAGTTCGTCTGAGGAGGACTCCACAGTACTACAGACAAAACTTTGGAAGACCCTCTGGCTTTGGTGGTCCAAGCAACATTGGTGGACCAAGCAGCTTCGTCAACAGTGGCTTTAGTGGAGGCAGAGGGCCCACAGGATTTGGAGGGGGAGCAGCCCAATCCGGTTCTCTGGCGTTCAACACTCCGGTTGGCGGATTTTCCGGCTCTTTAGGAAATGCATTTTCTTTCGGTGCCTCCGGATAGTAATTCATGTGTGTTATTAAATATACGTTTTATGTTGTATGTTTTGTTGCTCTCATAGGGTTCTAATTTCGTTTTAACGACACGCATGGCGTAGTTTTTTTTTTTGTAGAAACTTTTAATACTTCATTATTAAAAATGTTTTGATGAACCTCCATACACTCATACATAGTTAGGAGAGTAATGGGAAAGTCTTTAAAGCAATATGTGCGTCCGTAGTGGGGGAGGGGGGTTACGTTGTGATTATGATAACTACTTATGTTTTGGATGGGACCTCACTCCCCTCCTCCACCCTTCGCACATGAATCATGAGAGAAGGAACTCCTACGACTGACATGCTAAATAAAGTCTATCAGGAAAATACACTGACCAAGGGGTGGTAGAATCATTTAAATATAATAAACCAATATATTTAAGCAATTGTAATTACATATTTGCTATGAGCAAAATAATTTCAAGGTAGTTGATTATAATTTCATTTCCATTTGAAGTGAAACACAATCTAGGAAAAAATCATGAACTGTTGATAATAATAATAATAAAACTTTTATTGAATTAGGACAATTATAAACATTGTATTGCAAAAGTCATATTTTTTATAATTTGCCACCCATTCTAACAATTCACCCTTTCAAACATACATATATTGACAGATACCCAAATTCCCACTCATCGCCAATTGAACCTCTTCAACTTCACTTGTATTATAATGTTATTGATTTTCCCCCTCCTAGTTATATGCAAAGAATTCATCTATACTATAAAATACTTGTTTTGAAAGAAACTTCTTAAGACGACTCTTGAACGCCTTGGGCGTTGTAGCACTTTTCATAAATTCTGGTAACCTGTTGACTATACGAACGCCCATCTGTGAAGGCAGTCGTTCATAGACTACCGTTCTATGTCGACCAGTTCGGTAGTTGTCCCTGCCTCTAGTGTCGTATGTATGTATATCTCTGCCTCTTGTGATAGTAGTCTTGTACCTACCATATGTAGCAGTCTCAAGAATGTAGAGGCAAGGTAATGTCAACAGATTTAACTCTTTGAATTTTGGCCTGCACGACTCTCTGAAATTCAATTTTAGGATTATTCTAACTGCCATTTTTTGAATTCTAAATATTCTGTCAAAGTTAGTGTTTGAACATCGTCCCCATAGCACTAATCCATAGGTAATATGAGGGTAGATCAAACCGTAATAAGCCGTCATCAGTAACTGAGTTGGGCAGAATTTAGCTCAATTTCTCAAAGCATAAATGCCTGATGATAGCTTCTCACACAAATTTTCGACGTGGACATTCCAAGTCAACCCTCGATCTAGGTGCATTCCAAGGAATTTAGTTGAATTGTTGTCTTTAATTTCAGTTTCATTTATTATGACCGTCGGACCTCCTTCCGAGTCCGACGCCCGCAGACAAAACTGCATACATGCTGATTTTTCTGGATTGATATTAAGATTGAGTTGTTGGAAGTGCTGAATGCAGTTATTTATTTAAATAAATGCTCGCACTTCCAATTGCTCATTTGAATGTTCTGAGAAAGAGACAGTCGTGTCATCAGCGTACTGCACGAGTGACCCATGCTGCAGTGATGAACCAATTTCGTTTACATAGATAATTTAGTTAGTTAATAAAACAAGTTCAAAGTAGGACGATCGTTTTTGAGTTTTCGTTAAGAGATTATTATGAGTTATTGATATTCAGGCGTTAGCTTATACATTAGAAGAATCAATTAATCTTTCTAGGCTTGTATTTCTGCGTAGAGTAATAAAACATTTGTTAACAACTATATTAATTTCTTATTATTTGTTTTGAATATATTTAAATAGCACATTTTTTGTATCACAATATTTTTATATAAAGAGACTATAATACATCTTAATTAGTAACATATGTTTCTTCTTTGGTTACATAGGGCATAAGGATGCTTGACGCGTGCCGTTTCACTCGCTCTACATTCTTTGTTGAAGAATATTGTGTAGTTCCAGGAAAGAATTAGCATCGTTAAAGCCCCAACGTGTCAAGGCCGAAACTGACGTGTGAAAATTGATAAAATATTTTCTAGTTTTAATGTTATTCGAACAAATTAACTAAAGTTAGTACGTACTGTAAAATTTGTATTATTGTAAATATAGTAGAGGAAACCCTCCTCCGACGCTAGCTCAACACAAAGACGACTTAGGCAGCTTTTCTGTTCCTCCAAATTTGAACACCTATAAGGCAATTTCCCTATTCAAAATTGATACTGAAGTCTGAACTTTGTGATAACCGCTAGCGTAGTTAACTGCAGTGAGTGTAACACATTTTTTCCACATTTCTTGTTAAACATTTAAACTCGTAAGATTAAATTTGTTTTGTGCTTCAACGTTTTTAATCGTGGTTTAAACCTCTTTAGTACTGCTTCATATGAGTTTGTAATATTTTTTAGATCACTAAATAATAATTAAAAATCGCATAAACTTGGAACTTGAACGACAGAGATATTAATATATAACCTATTTATCAAGTTTTTAGAAATTTTCTTTTGTACTAGAAACAGTGTTGTCAACTTAGAGCAGTTACTTTGTCTTTATTAGTAAGTTTCTTCCACTTACACCCACTTGACACCCTGATTTCCCCTCAATCACCCTAACATACATATTAAGTATCTGGGCAATTAGCCATTTAAATGTATAGGTTGGTTCACTAGTTAGGGCTAGTAGTTTAATAAATTAAATAACAACTATTAAGTACCCTTTTAACTTTTAACAACTATTAAGTAACTTAATTTAGTACCCTTTTATTATTTTTTTTAATAATACATGACCGGTTTAATTTAAATATACATTAAATGAAATATTTAATATTCATTTAATTTATTATATATATTAAATAATAAATGATTTCCAAAGAAAATTTACACATATACATAAACAATTATAGTAAACCACAGAACATATTAAATACATAAATTAACAAAAAAAATATGAAAAAATAAGAGAAATTAAAACAACATAGGAATCAAAAGTAAAATTCAACCTACCCACACACTAAATTAATCATATGGTATTTTCATCTATTTTATTTTTATAATTGTTCATTTATTATAGGTTATATTATTTACAATCTGAAGATGGCCGTAGAGGTGAAACCGGTCATGAATTATTATAAAAAAATGAATAAAAGGGAACTTAATTATAGTTATCATTCAATTTATATTAAGTGTCATTTCTACTTTCAATACATAGCATGATAATACTAGCAAGGTCACGTGTTCAAATTCACATAAATTTGCCATAGGGATTTGAACCGTTGGATCTCAACAACGTTTGAATACCATGTTAAAAATGCCACTGGCGAAGACAACAATATAAAATATACTAAGTCTTACTGTGGGATCAACATAAAAGTTGAGAAAATAGTATAGATGAGATTTATTTATAGGCTTAACAAAAATGAATTTACATTATTGCTGATTCAATTTGAATTTACTTATTTTATTTACTTTTTATCTTTAATTTATCCTTTTTATAATTGATTTACTTATTTTATTTACTTTTTATCTTTAATTTATCCTTTTTATAATTGATTTACTTATCATATTTACTTTATAAACTTTACACAGTTTATAAAGTAAATATAATAAACAGTTTAAAAAGCAATTAGATTCCTAAAATATAACTACAAATTGTATTTGAATACATATGCAATATTCCTGATTAATTTTAGCATTCCAACTGTATTTTAGAAGTGTTGGTTCTAACACTTTTGAAATACAGTTGTAAGATTATTGACGTTATTATTAGGAGAGGGGATAACTATACGTTCCTTCTTAGTTTTAAATCCTGTTTTTCCAAACGTTAATTGACTGAGCGAAGGTTATGTTATTGAGTAAAAGGCTGAAGTATCGTCATTATAGTCAGTGATGCTTGTAGGGGAATCCATAATGGAGTCCTGGAGACTATGTTGGCTACTAGCTCTGCTGGTCACCCCTTTACTCGCAGATAGGTCAGGTGAGTTATGTTATTGAGTAAAAGGCTGAAGTATATGTAGTCAGTGATGCTTGTGGGGGAATCCACCATGGAGTCCTGGAGACTATGTTGGCTACTAGCTCTGCTGGTCACCCCTTTACTCGCAGATAGGTCAGGTGAGTTATGTTATTGAGTAAAAGGCTGAAGTATATGTAGTCAGTGATGCTTGTGGGGGAATCCACCATGGAGTCCTGGAGACTATGTTGGCTACTAGCTCTGCTGGTCACCCCTTTACTCGCAGATAGGTCAGGTGAGTTATGTTATTGAGTAAAAGGCTGAAGTATATGTAGTCAGTGATGCTTGTGGGGGAATCCACCATGGAGTGCTGGAGACTATGTTGGCTACTAGCTCTGCTGGTCACCCCTTTACTCGCAGATAGGTCAGGTGAGTTATGTTATTGAGTAAAAGGCTGAAGTATCGTCATTATAGTCAGTGATGCTTGTAGGGGAATCCATAATGGAGTCCTGGAGACTATGTTGGCTACTAGCTCTGCTGGTCACCCCTTTACTCGCAGATAGGTCAGGTGAGTTATGTTATTGAGTAAAAGGCTGAAGTATATGTAGCCAGTGATGCTTGTGGGGGAATCCACCATGGAGTCCTGGAGACTATGTTGGATACTAGCCCTGCTGGTCACCTCTTTACTCGCAGATAGGTCAGGTGAGTTATGTTATTGAGTAAAAGGCTGAAGTATATATAGTCAGTGATGTCTGTGGGGGAATCCACCATGGAGTCCTGGAGACTATGTTGGCTACTAGCCCTGCTGGTCACCCCTTTACTCGCAGATAGGTCAGGTGAGTTATGTTATTGAGTAGCAGGCTGCAGTATATATAGTCAGTGATGTCTGTGGGGGAATCCACCATGGATTCCTGGAGACTATGTTGGCTACTAGCCCTGCTGGTCACCCCTTTACTCGCAGATAGGTCAGGTGAGTTATGTTATTGAGTAGCAGGCTACAGTATATATAGTCAGTGATGCCTGGGGGGGAATCCACCATGGAGTCCTGGAGACTATGTTGGCTACTAGCCTCGCCGGTCACCCCTTTACTCGCAGATAGATCAGGTGAGTTATGTTATTGAGTAGCAGGCTGCAGTATATATGGTCAGTGATGCCTGGGGGGGAATCCACCATGGAGTCCTGGAGACTATGTTGGCTATTAGCCTCGCCGGTCACCCCTTTACTCGTATGGTGAATTATCAATAGTTGGATAGGCGTGATGTGTAGCATTCTGGGATGTCAATAGTTGGACATGAGTTACGTGTAGCATGCAGGGATGTCAATAGTTGGACGTGAGTGAAGTGTAACATACTGAGATGTCAATAGTTGAACGTGAGTGAAGTGTAGCATAAAGGAACGATAATAGTTGGATGTGATTGAAGTGTAGCATACTGGAATGTCAACTGTGAACGTGAGTGAAGTGTAGCACGGTGGACTGTCAATTGTTGGATGTGAGTGAAATGTAGCATGATGGACTTTCAATTGTTGGATTTGAGTGAAGTATAGCACGGTGGATTATCAATAGTTGGATGTGAGTGAAGTGTTGCATGTTGGACTGTCTATAGTTGGATGTAAGTGAAATAAGGCATGATGAGCTGTCTATAGTTGGATGTGAGTGAAGTGCTGCATGTTGGACTGTCTACAGTTGGATGTGAGTGAACTAAGGCATGATGAGCTGTCTATAGTTGGATGTGAGTGAAGAGTTGCATGTTGGACTGTCTATAGTTGGATGTGAGTGAAGTGTTGCATGGTGGGATATAACCAGTTAGATGTGAGTGAACTAAGGCATAATGAGCTGTCTATAGTTGGATGTGAGTGAAGTGTTGCATGTTGGACTGTCTATAGTTGGATGTAAGTGAAATAAGGCATGATGAGCTGTCTATAGTTGGATGTGGGTGAAGTGTTGCATGGTGGGATATAACCAGTTAGATGTGAGTGAACTAAGGCATGATTAGCTGTCTATAGTTGGATGTGGGTGGAGTGTTGCATGGTGGACTGTCTACAGTTGGATGTGAGTGATGAGTTTGAATGGATGACTATTATTAGTTGGACTACTTTAAAATTCTGTTTTTGTGGCTATTGCACATTACTTGTAAACTGCACTTAAGTGTAATGATTACTGAACCGTTTTTTATGGTGTTAGCTAAACTATATTTAAGTGTATTGGTACATTTAGGATGGAAACTGTATTTTGGTTTAAAGATTAGAGAATATTTTTTTAGGGTGTAAACTGCAATTAAGTGTATTTCTTGTGTATCTTTTGCTTGTGGTGTAATATTTATTGATGTGAATTGGTTATGTACTTTTTCTTTATGGTGCAGACTTTAATTAAGTGTATTGTTTAGTATAAATTTTGTTTACTTGTAAACTGTAATAAGTGGGTTTGATGCGTACTTTATTATCTTATATAAGGATATTTTATAATTTAATTTGTTGCTATATTTCAATTTGTAATTTTGTGTTAACTCGATTTTTTTAGATCGATTAGAAAGAAGTCCTCATTATCATAGAAGAGGACGTTTTGGAGGTGGTTACCCTGGCTTCGGAGGAGGTGGTTACCCTGGCTTCGGAGGAGGTGGCCGCCCAGGGTTCGGGGGAGGAGGATTTGGTCGCCCCAACTTCGGTGGCGGTGGTGGTTTCTCTTCTGCGCAAGCAGGAGCAGTCAGCTTCAATACTCCGTTCGGTGGCTTCTCCGGATCCGTCGCAAACTCAAACTCATTTGGCGGCGGATTTGGTGGATGAAAACACGAACTATTTTCACATTGTTCACAAAAAAAAACACATTGTTCCTCATTTTTGAAAATCATTTTAAATTTAAGTACTGATTTATGAATCATGTTAGCCTTAGAATCGGTTTAACAATTAACATTTTGGAAATGGTAATTAAGAGTGTGTATCACCTAAATAAAATAATCGAAATAGTATTTTGAAATGAATATAATATTTCGTTTCTATGACATTTTGACTCGCGATAAAAAGCCCATGGCGAATACCGATAGGCTTATGGGAAACATATTGCTCATTTTCATGGTAATTTCGTAATTTAAATAATCTTATCTCGGTTTCAACCATAAATACCATCAAACAATTGTTTAAGAAATATTTTACTGGAATTTTAAATACATTTAAATATTGGCAGCTTATTTTAAAATAACCTTGATTCATAAAATATTGATGACATCATATGCTAAAAACTAAATGATATAAAAATTACTGCTTTTCTTTTTTTCTCTAGTGTATAGTGTCAACCATAATTATTTATACATACAAAATAATTGTGAGACCGACTAATAAATGATGTTTTAAGTGTAATTTTTTTGAAATGACGAAATAAATTTCAACTTAGCCCTTCGCAGTAGTTTTATTGATACAATGACTTATTAATTTCCATTTTTAGTTTGGCTTAAAATGCACAGATATGAAAATTAGTTAAATGTAAATATAATAGTTTCTGTTTATGGATTTCAAAAATGAATCCTTTAACAAATTAAAGATTCAATCATTTATGTCCTAACAGGATCTTGTAACGTACGTACATTTACAAGTACAGTAAGCAATTAATTTACAACTAACTTACGACAGAGGACTTGACGAGCACTGCACTCTGTAGGTGTAGTGTCAAACTACGTCCCCGTCGAGTCGATAAGGTAGTTTCAGGTTTATGACTAGTGCTGCTTAGTGGAAATTTTGTCAACTTCAAAAAAATATGTATTTCACAAATAAAATAAGATGAAACAATATGCAAGGTTTCAACCAAGGAAAAACTGTTCAACCACTGTCTTTGGGCAATTGCTTTGGGGTAAATTGGCGGTTTACTACAGCAAGTATCACAGTTTTAATAATGTTGTATTACATTTTTACCAAAATAGCTTTTTAAGCAAGCGGCATTATACCACAGCTATTGTAACTTTACATACTTGTAAAAACTACAATAGCAAACAGTTACGACAGTTCTATCAGAGGACTGAAGATAGAACCTTGTCCATCATAAATTAAGAGGTTCAATTGTTTATTCACATATTCATTTGGTGCTGACATTTATAAAGAACAAGAATTACTTTATTCAACTCATTTCTTATATTTCAAGTTTGATTGGCACGTTTTATTTATTTATATATTGATACAAGTGATTCTTATGAAGCTATGGAAATATATCTTGATCGATAACATTGTCCCTCTCGGAATTGTTAATGTTTTTATAACACGAATATTTATATTATAACTAATTACAATTCAATTGTTGTTATCAGTTTTGTTTTATTATTCTTGGTGAGTTGTCTTTGAATTTTTCCTATTGGAATGCTTTAATAAACATTGATATTTTCTCAATAAATTTAAACGGATTTCAAACAAACACTTTCTGTTGAGATGCAAAGTCCATAAAATCGACCAATATAATTATATTTATTGTGTAACTTTCAGTTTAAAACCATTATCGTGCTTCACATCTTTATTATCTTAACAGTTTAAACCATTTTTTATAGCAATCAATGACATTATTTGATAGTATTTGTTAAAGGTTCAGAAAGTTATTGGACGAATGATACATTGATACCTACCAATATTTATGAAAAAGAAGTGTTGTAATCTGTTTAGTGATCTATGCTTTGTAATGTTTACCTTTCTTGGAAATATTCAAATAATTTCAAAAGCATTAGTTAGATTGTATAGTCCATATTCTTACTAACTAAAGAATATAATTTTGATACAAAATTATAAAAAGTCTCGTACATTAGACCTACATAAAATAAGATATATAAATTTAATGTTGAGAAACGTTGCATTTATTTACAACACTAAAATTAATGATCAAGTGTTTTAAATTAACATCAATATTTATTTTTTCTATTTGTTGTGTATTGAATCTGATAATTAAGAGCAATTGCTTTCAACAGACATCTTATGTAAAAAAGAACATGATTTATGCTAACAGATGGTTAGATTTACAGATGAAAGAAATGCATATGGAAAAAAAACAAAAAAGGTTGAACATAAATTCAAAAACCTTTTTAATTTTTACTCAACAAATGATCTACTGATTTTTTTCTTTATAGTGGTATTAGAATTCTCTCAGCTACCCTTTATCAACTAATATTTTGATAACAAACAAAAATATTGCACAGAGATACTTTTAGTATGTGTAATAATATAATACACCAGTTTTTAACCCGTGGAGTTAAGAAATAATTAACTATTCTGTCCAAATGTTATCAGCCCCCGAGTGTTTAGTTTTAAATTAATCTTAAAACAAAATATGTGGTGAAGTGGTAGAGGACTAAATAGTTCTCACTTAACCACACAAATAAAGGCATTTTCATGTCAATTATCACCAGCTTACATTTATATGAGATAATATGTAATTTTAACGATTTTAACTACCATGAATGTTGTCTTAACCTAACACAAAACAATCATTTCGGTAGGCTTGCTGAATTTATGATGAGAACAGCCATAAAAATATCAGGAAAATATGAACTCATTTATGTACTTTATTGAGAACAATTCCCAAAAATTTAAATATGGTTAGGGTTAAGTTTTATCTATCGTTATTTAATGCATCGTCGATTTAATATATGCTCTTGTTTAGAAAAACAAATAAGTCTAAAACATAAAACTTCTAATATGAAAAAGTATTCCTATTTCTTCCTAATTGTGTTACGAATGTCAGAATATTATTTGTTTACTCCAAAAAGTTAGTTTCAATTAAGTTTGTTCATATTGCATTTATTCGGGTTGAGCACAATATTATAATTATTTTATTTCCAATAAGTTTTTAAAATAAAATACTTTTTACAAGAATTGCGCACTCTCTCCCAAATAGGTTTTACAGTCTGTACACAGAGAGAAAAATATTCTTACACCTAAAGCGAAAAGTAAAATGATAATTTTAAGCGTGTAGTGAAAATTACTAAAATTAAAGGAAGTTTATTTATCAGATAGACATAGCAAGTAAGATAAAATAAAACTAAACAAAGTCGAATACAAAATATTCATAGATACGCTAATTATTTAAATTTCCATAAATATTACAGCATGGACTTTGATTATCATTATTATACATCAATTTTCCTTCATACTGTAGACTAACCTATATGATAACATATAAGACATAACATAACATAACACATAAGACGTTATAAGAGGAAAGGTTAAAACAGATTATTTATTCTTTTTCTCTGATAAATAACACAAAGCAGTGAGGAAAACAAGCAGCCTGTTGTCGTGAAGGAGCTACAGTGGAAATACCGCGTTGGTTTAATGAAAATGTATTACGTACAACACACAGAACTTCCTAGAAACCAACTAACGGGAAGTTGGACAGAGTTCAACTATTTTCTTCGAAAATTCTTATTCGAGTTTTACAAATTAAGCAAATGCAATTTCCTTCATACAGGGCTGGCGTTGTGTTATGTGTACTCTTAAAATACATATAAATTCTATATTAATGTTAAATAAATATGTATTATATTGTATAGTAACGTGAAACTACTAACAAATAAATTTTATTTATATAAATCAATCACCAGTTTAAAGGCATGTGCGCGAACTTTATTCACCGACCAAAGTGTCTGTTTAGGGTTCGAACTTTGGAACCTACATTCCGAAACTTTAGTCACAGAGACTCCACGTCAGCAAATATATACTAAATTGCACTTGACTTAAGGGAAACCCACATTTTTTATGTGTTTGTTAAAAAGGAAAAACCCATTAGTTTTCCTGGTAGAGCTAATGGCATCGTCAGATATTACGTTCACCGGTGGACATTCTTTTACAGTTTGACCATGTTCTGCTCTTTTATCATATATTCAATATCTACTAAACAGTCAAATACCACTTCATAAAAATATTCAGCTTGAAGCTGAGGTGTATTTATTGGTACTGAGACATTGTCAGTAAACTGTCTGCCAGAATCAAATATTTGTTGCTTAGGCTATTATTTTATTTATTCATTTATTTATTTATTATTTTTTTAAAAATAAAGTATGTAGGTTCATATTTCAGTTCAAATCACCTCTTTGTCGGTGTTTGAGAATTTAAATACCACCCACCTATTTGTACAAACATTTATGGTAAACACTTTCTAATTACATCTGCAGATTTAATGTTACTCCTCAGTTAGGAAAATTAATTAAAACTATAATGATAAATTTGACTCAACGAGTAATTTTGAGCTGTTAAAATACAGTTACTGGGATGTCATACCAAGTGGATTGAAAATCTATTTCCTTACTGTACATTAAATAGGATTTACATTTAAATAAACAAAATCGTTTTTGAAGTAATTAATTAAAAAGGTCGAGAGTTACGTAGTTAATGTTACAAAGGGTAACTAAACATGTTTACTTCTGGTGTGACTTCCGGTGTGAGAATAGTACGTGGTTCATCGAAGTAAAACCTGTTCTTTTTGTACTTACACCGTATTATGTTTTATTTGTTTTTAATTTCTTTAAATGTGTAATATTATTATTTATGACTTGTTTGTTTTAGAGGATCTAAGACAATTACCAAATGTATTTAGTCGTAGAAGTATTGTAATATATTTCAATAAATGTCATATAAATTTAAAAAAAAATACTATTTAATACATGATTTGGATCTTTTTCGTTAATTCACTACCACTACTTTTTTGGTTTCCTTTAACTCACTACCGCTTAGTAAATATTCTATTACTCTAAAAACCACAATTTTTACGTCCACTGTGGTATTCCTTATGCGCTAGGAATCCGATATCGCTGGTCTTATCTTATCGCTTTCCGTGAACTTACACACGGAGATCGAATTCGGTGGTAAGTCAATCATTGGATTTACCAGTTTGTGATCAACGTTAGTAGCCACCTAACCTAACCGTAATTGTGATAAAAAAGTAGTGTTAGTGAAGTCACGGAAAAAGTATTGGTAGTGAACTAACGGAAAAGGTCCAATCAGAATAATAAATATTAAAATTTCTTACGTTCTTACGAAGTGCTGTGTATAAGATTATAAGCTTATATTATGTCATAATACATTAATTCAGAATACAAAAAAACCCGTGTCAAGGATAAACTGTTTTTTTTAATTCATCCTTATCTGACAACGTCGATAAAGTAGATATTTGTTGATTAGTGCTGCTTTGCGGACAACTCTTCAACTACTACCGGTCTACACTACAAACAGTATACATATGGTCCATTATAATAACGTAATGTAATAACGTGCTTTTAACTAAACTTAAAAATAGTATTAATTAAGACTGAAACATAGTACAGTATATTTATTTGTTTTCTCTCTGGATTCTTATTAAACCCTCTAAAGTCTTAGCTGCAATCCTTAAATTATATCAATGTTATATCTAAAACACTATAAGTGTGGTAAGAAAAAAGTGTGTTGGATTTGTCATAGACATCTGAATTCAACTTAAGAAACAATATATTTCTAACAAGATTCATAAAGATTCATTAAATCAGTTTCATCCTTATTTTAGTTCAAGTGATAAGCATTTTCTTTATTTCTATTTATTTTTGTTACACTTCCTATCCTCTGGCTCTACTAAATTTAAATTTAGTAAATTTTAATGTTTGAATGGCCGACCTAAAATCCCTCTAGTAAATTTTTAGCTGGTTAAACCCCGAAGTGCTTTATTCATCTCTTGTCGCAGCGGATACAACTACCAATTGTCACCGATGTCATTCTGTTTACATTCATGTATCCGTCGGTGCCTGGCCACAATACACATTAACATAGCAACACCAATATCAGCACCTGTAATTTTTTTAATAAAATAGTTTCTTTAAGGTCTCTTAACACTAGCAATAGTTACAATATTAGATGAATATGATTTAAGTTGACAAGATTGGCTAATTTAATTGTTGGTGTTTTTAATTTGTAGACTATCATTACCTCTATTTCAATCCTTCATTCAACCAGTTTGTACTTATTTCTCCAGTTTGCTATGCAATGCCAGAGTCAGCACCTTGTCAGTCCTTCCCTTATCCCTCCCCATTCCTCAAGGACAAACATAATTTATATTACTGCAGATGAATAAAGATGTATATTAGTTGTAAGCTTTTTATAACTACCACTAAGACGTTTGCTCTATGAAAGCGACTTCAGTTTCCATTTTCTATGAGCTATATCCCATTTTATTAATTATTTTTTTGTATATTTAAATTTAGTAAACTGTTCAGAGGCTGTTTACACTGTAATGTAAGCCCATAACTCTCGAAGGTGTCACCTCTTGCACGCTCCACGCGTCATTCTCAGGACCGAACTGTCAATAATGTACGTTATGTACATTGTTTTATACTTTATGAAGACAAACAACAGCTGTTTACAATTTGAGGAAAATAATAAATTTAGAAAATATACAGGATGGCTATAAAGTCCCTTCCCCCACTTTTATTTTCTACAATTCAAATTTAAAGTTTGTTTTTTAATTTTCCAATCATTTTATCGGTAGGGGCTCTAACTGTTGAAGTATTGCGGAGTATTGGGAGTTCCCTGAAGTCCAAGAAGTAGGAGTGAAATTCCAAATTCTTTACTGGATGACAGTCATGCAATATGTCTATTAACATTGCCTTTTCACCCTGAAAACAATGGTGTAATTAAAATTAAGAATGGTTTTAACGTTTCCAATATGTTGTTTAACACTGTAATTTTACTCATAACAGTTGTGCAATCAAAGTTCTAAAGGACGGTAACTTGTTTTGTTTAAAATTTAACTACAGTTTATGATGATTGTCCGGCTTTAATGTGGGCTTTCCTGTTATTTACATTAATACCCTAAATTTAGTTATATTTAAGATGTCATTATTGACTAATTTAACTTTTACAATGTAAAAACACTTGATATTCTTGGTTATATTAATTATCCATCACGTTTTTACAATGTTATAAAATATTAGCCTGCTGCTTTTTTGGCATTTTTAACCTACTGATATCATGCTGATCATGGAAACAGTACAAACCTTTTGAATTTTAATTACACCATTATTTTCAGGGTGAAAAGGCAATATTAATAGACATGTCGCATGACTGTCTTCTAATAAAGAATTCGGAACTTTACCCCTATACCTTGGACCCCATGTTATTCCTAATATTTCACAATAATTCAAAATATAGAGAATCTACCTATATAATGAATTGCATAGTTGAAAAAAGCTTTAAATGTAAATTGTAGAAAAATTGGGGGGGGGACTTTATAACCACTCTGTATATAATGTAAAGACCTATAAATATTATTTACTCATTGTAAAATGTCAAAGCAAACTCCTGTGAACTTACTGTTTATATTTATTCAAACAAAACAGTTATTGTTTATGATTCTTTTAACACTTTAATATATGGTATTTATTCATATAAATAAATTACCACTAATATAAACTGTCCACACACCTCAGTTAACAAGGTAATTATATTACCTTATGTTTTGTTGTTTCAATTATGGAAATGTGAATTTAAACTGTTTACAGAATTTTAATTTATGAAGTGGAATACAAAATATAATTAAATAAATATGATTTTGTTATTTTAATGCTAATTTTAAAGAACATTGAAAATGTAAATTACAATTATTATTTCCTTAAAAATATCTAAATTTGTATCATTACACCAATAAAGTTAGGTTAATTAGATTCAGTCCAATCTTGGGCTGCAATTGAACTGGGCTATGTAATTATATACATAGCCTACTATTATTGTTGCAATTTTAGCTATTTACAAGGGATATATTGATACTCTCATGTATTTCTTGTTTTTCAAGGTCAAGCCACACACTTATGATCTCAGTTTTCCTTGTGAAGCTAATTGCCTCGCTTATTTAATGGGTTTGTGACGGATTTCTCCTTAGAGACACAGTCAACATGAACCTGTGGTGTTTTGTTTTCCTGCTGGCGATATTGTCGGTCACCACTCTCGTACACTCAACTGACTCGCGCTCAAGTAAGTAGTTAGACATTAAGAGGATATATTTGTATACCCTAATATTTTTTTTTTCAATTATTACCCGTGAAAAAAAAACTCAAATGAGAAAAATATTTAGGTTTTAACCACTGTAGTATATTTCAGAATTATTAAATAATTTAGATGAGTAGTTGAATGACATTGGTATAACTAAGAGCTGAATACACTTTGGCCAAAATAGGTGTACAAACTATGATCTGTCTTTCCCACTCATGTGTAAGAGTTTGAGAGATTTATCATCGCTGTTTTTCTTCAGAAACTTTATTACCTTAAAGCTACTTTCTTTCAGCACACATCAAACTTGAAATTAGTTTTTGAAGAAGATGAACTAGATCACTTTTTACATTCTTATAGAATTTTTGAAAGTGTAATTTACAGGAATTTTAACTAGCAGTTAACGAACTCTAATAAACACATTACCAGCGCAACATTGTGCTGCTGATCCTTGTCTTAGAAACTTCTAATTATTTCTCCAAAGTTGTTCATACACTGTCAGTAAAGATAACATCCAGCCAATCGTTCGAATAAAGATTATGGATTTTATCTCTCGCCCACACAATACACACACAGAACGATTTATTTTTCCACCTGTGTAAGAATAAAGAATATATATAATAAAGAATATATTTATTGCTGTTTGAACAATAAAATTGTTATTGCAAAATTCATATTGTATAATGACTTATGCAATATGACTTTTGTACAATTGTCATATTGTACAAATGTATAAAAATTATGCGTTGAATTTTAATTAAAATAAATAAGTTAAAATATTATGAATTAAAATGTACCAACAGTACAATAATACTTTAAAATGTTTCTTTTAGTCACACAGACATTCAAAACAATAAGCTGCTGCAATCATAAAATTTTTTCACATGGCACACCTACTCTCTTACCCATGACACCAGGCCTTGCAAAAAAATTACATTTTATTTTCAAAAAGGATCATCAAAGCGACTCATCATGAACTCGTCAATCGAATAACATGCTCTAGACACCAAAAGGCGTTTCAAACGAGCCTTAAAGCGTGTTTCGTTATTGATCATCTTTAACTCTTCGGGAAGCTTGTTGATCAATCTGACGCCTACCTGAGAAGGAAGTCGTTCGCAAGTAGTGAGTCTATATTGCGGGACACGGAAAGTGTCTCTGTCTCTTGTCTCATAATGATGAACATTCCTACCTTGAATCAGATTACACTTTGATAGGCAGTAGAGTATGACATCAAAGACATATAGGCATGGCAGAGTCAGCAAATCAGGCTCCCTAAAGGACTCTCTGAATTTTAACTTGGCAATGATTCTAACTGCTTTTTTTTTAAAGCCTGAGTATTCGTTCTCTGAAGATAACTGCCTTCTCTCTTGAATACCTTACTTAAATTCAGATTTCAAAATTTAAGCATAAATCTAAGATTTAAAAGTAAATATTACAACAGTTCTAGATTACTGCAGCTTTTAGAAAACTTTTACATATGTTATTAATTGTATTTTCAGTCTTCATTGGATTAAACGACGTAAATAATAAAAATGAAGCATCCTAATCAACCGAACAAAATTAATTTGAATATTTTAAGGTAAATTAAAATGTTGTTTAGCCAAAGACAGTCAGGAAAACATGATATAGATTGTACTTTTCAAGTAAAATTAAAACACCCATACATGATTGATCATATAAATATAACACACACAGACAAGAGAACTGTATCTCTATCAGGGACACTACACAAAAAAACCAATAGGACATATCTCTGACTCACCCAGCTGACATTCAGACAAAATGACTGACGTTCTCCTTAAACGTCCTAAACATAAACACAATTAGTAATATTCGTCCCACCCACCCTACAAACACATACAAGAGAACTGTATCTCTCTCAGAGACACTATACACAAAACCAATATGACATATATATGACTCACCCAGCTGACATTCAGACAAAATGACTGACATTCTCCTCAAACGTCCTAAACATAAACACAATAAGTAATATTCGTCCCACCCATCCTACACACACAGACAAGAGAACTGTATCTCTCTCAGAGCACTACACATAAAGCCAATATGACATATCTCTGACTCACCCAGCTGACACATTCAGACAAAATGACTGACGTCCTCCTCAAACGTCCTAAACATAAACACAATTAGTAATATTCGTCTCACTCACCTTGCACACACAGACAAGAGAACTGTATCTCTCTCAGAGCACTACACACAAAGCCAATATGACATATCTCTGACTCACCCAGCTGACACATTCAGACAAAATGACTGATGTCTCCTCAAACGTCCTAAACATAAACACAATTAGTAATATTCGTCCCACCCACCCTACAAACACATACAAGAGAACTGTATCTCTCTCAGATACACAAAACCAATATGACATATCTCTGACTCACCCAGCTGACATTCAGACAAAATGACTGACGTTCTCCTCAAACGTCTTAAACATAAACACAATAAGTAATATTCGTCCCACCCATCCTACACACACAGAAAAGAGAACTGTATCTCTCTCAGAGCACTACACATAAAGCCAATATGACATATCTCTGACTCACCCAGCTGACACATTCAGACAAAATTACTGACATCCTCCTCAAACGTCCTAAACATAAACACAATTAGTAACATTCGTCCCACCCACCCTACACACTTCACGATAGCTGTATCCTTCTCAACCTTGCCACATACAGGTGTGTTAAAAGTTAAAATCTGAATAGAAAACAGAAAAAACATCCTTTTCACCCACTACACACAAACATGATTACTGATACCTCTCTAACCCTCTCTACACTGAGGCAAGATATCCCTCTCACCTTACCTATACATAGACACGATGACTGGTAACACTATTACCCTTCCTGACAAGAAACCTGACTAGAAAATGGAAGAATTATATCTTTCCCGCCCACCCTACATGCAGATATGACTTCTCTCTCACCCTCTACACTGACATGCTGAATAATTTAACCTCACAACAAGCATATACATAGCTATATAACTGATTTATTCTCTTACCTACCCTACGCACATAAGTGATGTTGGGTGTTACTAACTATACACAGTTTTTTAGTTTTTCTCCGATCAGCAACAGTTTTAAATTTTATTGATATATGGATAACTAATTATCAAAAGGATATTGACAATAGGGACTTCTAAATTGTCAATATAGAAGTTATTATCTTTTACAATTATTAACAACAATTAAAATAAATAGTTATTATTTTTTTGGTTGTTATATTAGTTAATAATATATAATATTTAAAACATTGATAAAATCGTTGTTTCATAATTTGGAATTACAAAATTGAAAAATGTTTGTACTTAGCAATTAGTTTTTCGTCAAATGTGATTGGGTATCAAATTGATGTTTGTTAATTGTTTGAAAGTAAAGAGAAACCAAATAATTATGTCAGGAATAAAAGATATATAGTCTAGTTAAAGTGATTGATCCACACAAGGAGTAGTTCTGCCCCACAGGGGTATTTGTCGATGTCAGTGTCATTGAGGTTATCTTGGAAAAAAAGGTTTACTTGCATTCCATTAGAAAAGACATTACAGCAACTTTAGTAAAGTGAGTGATTTACTAAAGCGTTCAGAGGTCATATTACGATGTGATGGATGTGGATAATTGAACATGTATTAATTAAATATGATAGAGAAGAGAGCAAGTGTTTATGAGAAGCTAATAAAAAAAAACTAATTCTGACTCAGTTTATTATGCATTGTTAACTAAAGTAAAAAACAGTAAATATTACTGTAAAAATATGATCATTTATTTATTTTGTAACATCTTTATTTAGCTCTTCTCATGTTAAAGGTCGATTAACAAGAAGTCCTCAGATCAACTTTGAAGGACCTTTAAATGGTGGACCTGGCCGTCCTGGTGTAGGAGGTGGTAGACCTATAGGAGGACGCCCTGGAGGAGGACGTCCAGGAGGAGGACGCCCTGGAATAGGACGCCCTGGAATAGGACGCCCTGGTTTTGGATAAATACAACGTCAGAGTTTAGTGGCAACCTTCAAACGGAGTTATGAAAGATCTATAATGGTAGAGTTACGGTAATAATGTAATTTTGTAAACGTGTTTTTTTTACATTTAACAAACTTATCGTTATTTTGTACAATAATGTATTAGTTATTTTATTGCCTGTACGTAAAATGTATGACTGATTCTCCTTTTATTTTATTCATATTCAAGCAAGATAATTAAATTGTTGTTTTCATTACACCATTACACGTATTGTTCTCATTTATTTGTATGATATTTACAGCTCTAAGACGTTTTTATTCAACTAAACTATTACAAGTTTTGTTCAATCTGTTGAGTTTTGGCCGAGTAAAAAACACAAGTAGTAGACACTTTGAAAAATTCACGCTTTTTAAGATATTAAGCTTTGAAAACTAAAAATAGACGCCGTTTGAAATAGTACAAAGTAGGAACTTGATACTCAATAGTTAATTAGGTGTTATTACATGTACGGGTTTGAAGACAATATCTTCAGGGGTTATTAATACATGAATTATCTAAAAAACACATCCGGACAGATATACATCAAACTATCTGTTTTAGGATGTTTGCGTATAGAGAATTTTTTCTTAGTTTTCGTATACATAACCATATCTGTAGTCTTGACGTGTTTTTTATGAATATTAATATTTTTCTTGTTATTATATTTTCTAAAGATAACGCAGTATTTCACTAATAGTAACCATTGACTGTACCTCTTACTTTGCACATTAGACGTAACTTACCTTCCACACACATGGAGAGATCAAAACAACTTACGACTTATATAGTACGGATTAAGCTCACCAGTAAAAGGAAACTGCCCTCTTTATGGTCACAGAGAACCCAGAAAAACAATAGTTTATTCCTCCACCTTGGTAAAAAAAGTTATTCTCTAATGAACACGATTAGAGAAGTCTGGGGGAATTGTAAGGGCCCGGATTTTATGTAAGGGAGAGAACTGAGTATCAGGTTTTACAGCTGAAAATCAGATTAATACTACGTGGTTAAGTTTCCACTGAAAGCTGTTGCCCTGGTTCTTGGGTTATTAATATAATAATTTTTCTAAGGAACATTTGACCTTAGAAACAAACTCACTCATCACGCTCATTCACCCTTCATATTCACCATTATCTCTATGATCAGCAAATTATGAATTATCGATAATAACAGTGATGTCTTCCATCTTTCTCCATACTCCTACGGTTAAATTACGTCTTTTTCTAAGAAATGCTGTCTACCATCATATTTTTAATCTTTCCCTCAATACACCTACAGTTTAACTTTAAATATCTCTCTTTAAAAAATACCTTCCTTCATATTTTCAATCTTTCCGTCAGAACACCTACAGCTGAACTTTACACATATCTCTAAGAAATACAGTCTTCCATCATATCTTCCATACTCCTCTCAGTATTAATGCAACAGGACATTTCCTCTTATTTATATCAAACCAGTTTCAAACTTATCGACCTTTTAAAAGGTATTTTCATCCTTAAAGTAATCGCCTTACATTTCTTCTTTTCTTAAATATTGTATTCATTTCTTTTAGTATATTTGCTTTTAAAATATTTATTTCAACACTTTACTTTGCATTATTTCTTCTACTTCGCTTGTTGTCCATACTGAATGGCTAAATCTGTCCTAAGTGAGTTATTTTATTTAACCGGACGTGGACTATTTTGACGTGTTGTTATTCGTAGCTCTACTGTCAGTACAGGTCAAACTTGCAACAAGTACGGATACAAGTGACTTGCTTATGAAACATTTATATTTTATAATTTTATTTATCTCAGAAAAATGTCTTGTATAAAAATTTAGCGCTTGAGTTTATATTCTATGAATTAAAGGCAATAGAACATATGTTTTATTTTTATAATTACGTCTGACCTTCCACTTCGACTTTCATGTTTTTTTGACGTAGGACTACTTCACGAACATTTCCAAAGGTTATAGTTAGTGAATTTTTACTTAAGTGTTTTAGATAGTTGTTTTTAACGTTAATAGGCTACAATGATTAAAAAAAATATATTTATTTGTTTTATTTTTACTTATTCATAAGACGCCGATCGTCAAGATATGGGCGAATATTGATTTCGAATGAGTGTGATGAGTGTAGATGAGCGAATGTAGTTATTGTTACAAACTAAAGTCGACTATTCCAATGACAAACGAACTATTATACTTTTCTATATAATAGTTATAAATTATCGTGCCGGATATTTTAAAACATTAGTGGTAATTTAAGAAACCTCTGCAGTAAGTATTTCTGAAGAAACCTCTGCAGTAAGTATTTCTGCAAGAAATCTCTGCAGTAAGTATTTATGAAGAAACCTCTGCAGTAAGTATTTCTGCAAGAAACCTCTGCAGTAAGTATTTCTGAAGAAACCTCTGCAGTAAATATTTCTGAAGAAACCTCAATAGTAAGTATTTCTGAAGAAACCTCTGCAGTAAGTATTTCTGCAAGAAACCTCTGCAGTAAGTATTTCTGCAAGAAACCTCTGCAGTAAGTATTTCTGAAGAAACCTCTGCAGTAAGTATTTCTGAAGAAACCTCTGCAGTAAGTATTTCTGCAAGAAACCTCTGCAGTAAGTATTTCTGAAGAAACCTCAACGTTGATCGGGTATAATGACCTTGAGCTCAATGATTTTAGAGGACCATTTAGATATCAGTACGAAAAGTAGAAGCAGGATTTAAATAAATTGTGCGATATTCAAAAACAGATTATCTGGTTACTTTTTGTAATGTGAAAAATTAAGAATTTGACCAGAAAACTATATTTAAGCTCCTTGGGTAGTGTAGAAAATATGATATTCCTAACATGACATAGGGGAGAGTGGACAGTTTAGGTGGTAATATAAAATTACACTATTCCCTTCTCCTGTATTTAAATATACCTTATGCTCATATTTTGGTAATAGAAACTGAAAGTTAGTCGATAAAGCTGTTGTGGAGGGCAGACATGAACTCGGCAACTAGAAGCAGCATAATAAAATGTTTTAAAAGGGTATTTAATCCCTAGCATGAACTCAGCAACTCTCTGCGCAGGTAGCGACAAAGAGGTGGTGGTGGTTGGCTTGGACTGATTATTCCGGGCGACCATCAGTCATAAGTTGCGGCAAATATTGCAGCTCAATAGTCTAAAGAATGAACAAATCGATACGTGCGTCAGTGTAGAACTGGGCAATCAAACAAATACTGACTCTAACACAAAAAGAAGGCAACGTTTCTTCAAAGCAAGGTAAACAGTTGACAACAGATGACATTACCAAACTACAATGTGTTAAATGTGTGGCAGATATTTGTTATTAGCTAATATACGTCTTTAAGCGCTGTGATTGTAAATCTGCTTAAAACTACGTACGATATTTGCAGTAGTTTTATAAAAAACGTTTCTCCGTTAAAAGCTTGTACAAAATATTATCAGTTGTTTTGATTTTTTTTTGTACAAAATTTTGAAATTCGTTTTATTGGTAATTTATTTGTTTATTTTTATTGCATTATTAATAACGTTATACAACTTAATATTTGAATTTCCCCTTGTTAAATTTTATGAAGGTTAAATGTACGTCACATTATGGCGTCTTTATTAATAGTTTTATAAATATTTGCTCATGTTTATTTTAGCAGTGCTTTTATTGTTCTGCTTCTACTTATAAATATGATATGTTTATTTTGTTATGCACGTTTTAGGTATTTATTTTATTTGTTTATTTAAAAAAAAATACTAAAATTAACAATAGTGTGCCCCCACCAAGTCACGCAGAACTTGTGAACGGGGTCCAATATTTACAAAAACAATTTTTCCTTTTTCCTAAAGTAAAGTTTAGTGATGGTTGATCTAAAGATGGTGATGGATAGTATTACCTAATTACTAAACATTTTACAGGTAATTGGTACATACAGTGTAGATAATTAATCTTTTTCAACTAATAATAATACTATAATAATAATAATAATAAAAAATTGGGTGTGCTTTGGACCACACGGTGGAAGTTATACTTCTTTGGCCATTCTCATACACCCACTCACGCACACAAACAGACAGGATATATAAATGAAACATAAGACATTTTTCAATATTATTCAATATATTTATCTTCAATATATTATACGTGACTTCATTATTATATTATACACCTATATTATCATTATCAGTAATTTCTTCGATTAAATTTCTTCGATTAACAATCGATTAATCGATAGTTCTTAAAAATTTGTTCTTACTTTTCAGCGTGACGCGGTTTCTCGACCAACATCCCATCCCAAAGTGTCTAACGGGCGCAAAGAAGTATAACTTCAATAATACTAATCTTAATACATACATGATAGAGGCGTTTAGCTGTGCCCAAGACCTTGTCATCTTGGGTTATGGTGAGATGGGGAATGTGAGGTTTAATCAAAACATTCCTAAAAACATTAACAGTACAGCTGAGACTATTGTATTGGTAGCTAATAACAGCTGATTGATGAATTAAGTAGAGCCGAAAAGAAATATTGAAAATTACAGAAGGAAGATTAATTTTTGTAAACAAAATTTGTAATTGTTTAAAAGGTAACAATTGAAAGATTGGTTGAAAGATGAATTATTGGTATAGAGTGAAATATTTTTTGCTCGGTGGATCAGCCTCAGTTTTGGAACATCGTTAGTACAACTATAAACAAACAAAGGTCACGTGCAAAGTTATACGCCTCCATATATCAATGTTTTTGTGAAACAGTCCTTATCCTGTTAAAACAACTATTACAAAAATAAAACTGTGATTGATTAATTTAATATAATACAAAAAACATCAACAAACAGGTAATTGATAACAATAAATACTAATAATAAACAAAAATCTAACAACTTCTGCTTCAAATGCAGAGGGTCACATGTTGAAATCCCGGGTGGTCCGCTTAAATTTGCCATAGGGGTTAGGACCGTTGTCCCTCAACAACGTTTGAATACCATGTTAAAAATGCCACTGGCGTAGATAATAAAAAAGACGCAATAATTTTCCAACACAATGTTGAGCCTTCTTACTATTTTAAATGGGAGGGGGAATCAACCAACTGTAGATCTGTTGTAGACATAACCTTGAATGTAAATATAACCTATCACCTATAAAAGAAAAACATATGTTCAATTAGTTAAACATGTCATTTTCAAATGCTATTTAATTGAAGGAAGTGATTCCTAATGAAAGAGCAATAAGAGGACGACTTCTGTCCGCAGTACACAGCTCTTATTGAAAGTAGCCTAGGTTTTGTTGAGTTATTTATTTCACTAAAGTTTAAGTTATTTGTCAAACCAAAGTATTACTTCGTCTGGTGCAGTGAAATGGTTTTGTGTGTTGGGAGCTGAGATTGATCTTGGTCCAGTTCTACAACATCTAAGCTACAGTGTTTGCAGTTATTGTTTGTGGAAATATTACAATTAGAAATTAGTTACATGAAATTCTACTTTCAGGTGACAGTTTTAATAATTGGCATAAATAGATATAAAGAAATAGGTAACTCTGTTAAATAGTCATTTCTGTTGAAGTAAGTCATTGAGTGAGAGGCAGGGTATAAACTGATTACTGACCAAAACGGTTAAGGATATTAATTAAACCAAATTTTTTACTTACACCTAATAGCGCATCGAAATTGCACTTATGTTTCACTATTTAATACAACAGTGTAACAGATACATTTAGGAGATCGTTACTAAAAGAAAGTAACTTTTTATCAATCTTACGATTATACTGTATCTTGGTTTTTGACTTAGTGAGGTTTACTTTATTTCTATGTTTGTTGGTTCAAATCAATGTTAATAAAGGGCTTACTAACTGTTAAAAATATTTGTTTTATTTTAAGGCTTTCAGCCCTCACGATTAATTGCTGATATAGTTAGTAACGATTTAAACAATATTTTTATTTAGACACATACGAGTTTGGCTTGCGGTGGGTGAAACTCTAAATGAAAACAACCAATATGTTTTTTCATTATGTCTGTACATTTTCCCTACAACTTCTTACTGATAGAATTACGCTGTCTTGGAAGCGAGCGTTGCTCACTGCCTCTCCATCCCCCACAGTTAGGAATGGCAACGATATATCGATAAATACGCTTCTATATATATATCGATATATTATTATCGATATTTTCATTCGATAATATCGGCCATATCGATATTTTGTTCCGATATATCATATCAGTAATACTGACGTTATTCTCTTTACTCAAATCCATTACGATTCGAAAAAAACACATTTAAATAGCTTCTTAAGCGAACAAAACATGCATTAAATTAATAAAGTAACGTTATTAATTTTTTTGAGACCAGTGAGTGGAACGGGTAAATAAAGTTGTGTGTGAGTTGGCAGCGCTGACTCTAAGATGCTTAGCCTGCCTAGCCAGTCGCCTTACAAACCATTATTACATTATTCTTTTATAATTAACATAATAATTAAATCTTAGAACTTAGGCTTAAGCGGCCTAATTATTTACAAAGTAACCAGACGTTTCGGCCATACTGTGATGTAGCATCCTCAGTGGTATCTCAGTGGTTACTTTGTAAATAATGTACATAGCACCTTGACGTGGTTGTCACCGGAAAATATAGATTCTAGTTATAATATTTAAACGTATAATTATTATTTTTTTTTGATTCTTTGTTTGTTTTTTTCATTTAAAGTCACAGATCACAACTTGTTTCGTGTGGATAAATTATTTAATTTTTACATTCAGCAGGCTATTCTAAATAGTGACAGCTAAACACGAGCGTATTTTTTGTCATGACATAAGAGTTAGTGCATAGTTGTAAATAGATAAATCATTTACTATTCCATATATCACTTAACTGATATATTGATATTTTTCTGTCGGTAGTATAATAATATTGACATATTTTCTAATGATATTTATCGTTAGATCGATATTTGGTTTGCGATATAACGATAATTCTACATATCGATATGTTGAATATATTTGCCATCCCTACCCATAGTTGCCGAGTTCGTGCCTTTTTGCTTGGGCAGTTTAATGCATGCTCCCCCATCCACTGGAGTAAGTACAAGTTGCCGAATTCGTACGAGCTAGAAGTGTGTAAAATACCCTGGGGATGGTTGTAAACGTCATTAGGCTTTCTTAAGTCAGTAAAACCAAAGATTTCCAAGCTGACGTTCAGGTTACCCCAATTTGTTATTTATCAAATTATTCTTTAATTATTTACAGAGACATTTTAAATTGGCTGTCTCAATAGAGAAATATTCCCACCGTCCTCCCATGTGAGCGCTGATAGATCTCTTTACTGAGTAATAGTTCAATGACCAGAGCTCAGCCATAAATGGCCTGAAGGTAGTCTACTGTATATACCGGGTGTCCAAAATGTCCCGGATCGGTTAAATATTTTTGAACATTTTTTAAATAAAGACAAAACAATCAATATCAAGTTTTATTTTAATATTGAAAATATTTATTTAATCAAACCTAATTTAACACATAACCAGTGGCCCGCTACCTCCTCATAAAGATTTAATAATCTTTGAACCACTACCATTTTGTAACGGATAAAGCTTTTAAAGTGCGGTTTGCGGCATTATTATTTGCTTGACCATTCCTTTAAGATGACGTGAATATGTTGAAAATGTTCTTCTGACCCCTCGTGAACCGTTCCGATAGAAGAATAGCTGGACACTGAATACATCTTAAAATGTGTGTTTGTGTAAAGTAATCATGTGTGACGTTTTGTAGCTTCATCTGATATGGTTACAATAAGATTAAGCGATTCTTGAACACTACGTAAGATCACTCTTGAGCTTTCGAGCGCCGCCATTTTGTTTAGGATTAAATTTTTGAGGTCTAATTTGCGGCATGATTAAGACCTTTAAAATGATATGCATATCGATCGACCTATGCTTATATTTAAGATTTTCTGCCGACTCCTAAGACCGTCCTCCGAAGGAGGTAGCGGATCTCTGATTATGTATTGAAATAGGTTTTTATGACCAGTATCTTGGTACCGAATGTATTGGCTCTATCTTTTGTACATCATCACATTTAAAACGAACACACTTTTAGACGCAATTAGCGACATTTCCATACCACGAGTAATGGAATCAGCATGAGGTACACACGTTACCAAACCATACCAGGAATAATGTAATCAACATGATGTCCATGACGTACACACGTTATCAAACTATACCAGGGATAATGGAATCAGCATGATGTCCATGAGGTACACACGTTACCAAACTATACCAGGGATAACGGAATCAGCATGATGTCCATGATGTACACACGTTACCAAACCATACCAGGAATAATGGAATCAGCATGATGTCCATGATGTACACACGTTACCAAACCATACCAGGAATAATGGAATCAGCATGATGTCCATGATGTACACACGTTACCAAACCATACCAGGAATAATGGAATCAACATGATGTCCATGACGTACACACGTTATCAAACTATACCAGGGATAATGGAATCAGCATGATGTCCATGATGTACACACGTTACCAAACTATACCAGGGATAATGGAATCAGCATGATGTCCATGATGTACACACGTTACCAAACTATACCAGGGATAATGGAATCAGCATGATGTCCATGATGTACACACGTTACCAAACTATACCAGGGATAATGGAATCAGCATGATGTCCATGATGTACACACGTTACCAAACCATACCCGGAATAATGGAATCAACATGATGTCCATGATGTACACACGTTACCAAACTATACCAGGGATAATGGAATCAGCATGATGTCCATGATGTACACACGTTACCAAACTATACCAGGGATAATGGAATCAGCATGATGTCCATGATGTACACACGTTACCAAACCATACCAGGAATAATGGAATCAGCATGATGTCCATGATGTACACACGTTACCAAACCATACCAGGAATAATGGAATCAACATGATGTCCATGACGTACACACGTTATCAAACTATACCAGGGATAATGGAATCAGCATGATGTCCATGATGTACACACGTTACCAAACCATACCAGGAATAATGGAATCAACATGATGCCTATGACGTATACACGTTATCAAACTATACCAGGAATAATGGAATCAGCATGATGTCCATGATGTACACAAGTTACCAAACTATTCCAGGAATAATGGAATCAACATGATGCCTATGACGTATACACGTTATCAAACTATTTCAGGAATAATGGAATCAGCATGATGTCTATGATGTACATACGTTAAAACAATACCAGGATTTGATTATATCAGCACGATGTCATGAGGTACACACGTTACCAAACCATACCATGGTGAATAGAATCAGCACGATGTCATGAAGTACACACGAATCCATACCAGAATTGATGGAATCAGTACTCTGGAATTTGAAGAATACATGTAGCTCAACCTTAAACTTTGTTTAAATATTTTGAACTTACTTCAACCCAGTGTCTTACAAGACATCGATTGTTCTTGAATTCTTTATAAAAGTATAAAGCATTCAAGAACAAAACAAAGAAAACAGATATAGGTTTAAGATATTTTTTAAATGCTGAAAACACACTTCTTGGAAAAATGTCGTCGTTTGGTTGGACATTCTCTTCAAACAGAGAGACTGCAACCTCAACATTGATCAACTCAAATAAACAGTCACAAGTATACTTAGAAAAAAACGTCGGTCAACTACTTTAAATCCACTTTAAATAAAATTTATGTTCTGAATAATTAATTTATTCTCTTTTATTGGCAACAGACATTGTACTTAAAGGGTTGTCAAAGCGGTTGATCAAGTTTAAAGTCTATAAGTTTGTAGACTTTCAGTTTATATTATATTCTATTCTTTGCACTCATTATTTGCACTATAACCAGGTTTAGATGTTCCTTGTAACAGTCACTATCCTAAGTTATTTATAATGTTTTAATTAAATATTATCAGTTTCTGTAGAGGAAGTATAGATGTGAATTTATTGACAAGTGGTATGTATTCTGGATGTATTGGTGAAAATATTTTCAATCTAGAACAAAATGTTGAAATATAGCATGACAATTTCAAAACCAGTCCTTGTTGGAATCTCTGAAGGAGTCCCAAGTCATAAAGTTCCGGTATTATTAATAAATCAAATATTAAAGCCCCCCCCCTTAACTAGAGTTCCACTTAAGTGTCAGCAACATTAATAAATTATAAACAGTATTTACATTCAAGTGTGTAATTGAATATTGTGATGAATGCGTACTATAACATAAAGTACCGTTTCTTTGCACTAAAATGTCCTACCACTTCACCAAACCACACTAACACTAACATATCCTACCACTTCACCAAACCGCACCAACACTAACATATCCTACCACTTCACCAAACCACACTAACACTAACATGTTTTACCACTTCACCAAACCACACTAACACTAACATATCCTACCACTTCACCAAACCACACTAACACTAACATGTCCTACCACTTCACCAAACCACACTAACACTAACATATCCTACCACTTTACCAAACCACACTAACACTAACATGTCCTACCACTTCACCAAACCACACTAACTACACTACTAATATTTACTTTTAGTTGTGTACAACGTGAACTATTTACGTTGCTCAAAGTACTGACAAAAGCGGAAATACTTATAATCACTCCTTACAATGGTCCCATGAAAAGTAGAGGAACAAAAGTAGAATGTAAAAAGATACTTTTTTGCAGAAGTAAACACTACCAAATATTAACTATGGTTTTAATTCAGTTAATGATGACTTAAAATAAATGTTTACTTGAGTTATCTGAGCACATGTGTGCGATCAGGTTTGAGAGCTGCACGAGCAGATAAAAAACCTCTACGAATTGATAATAGAGGTATGCTATTAAATATTAGAGGTTTTCAAGCATATATCAGAGTTACACAAGCAGATATCAGATGTTTGAGCAGATATCATAGCCGTACGAGCGGATATAGCTATAAAGCAAATATCACGGTCAGATATCAGAGCTGCAAGAGCGGATATTAGAGCTGTACTAGCAGATATCAAAGCTCTACGAACAGATAACAGAGGTGTACAAGCAGTTATGAGAGCTGTTCGAACAGATATCAGATCCGTACTGTTTGTTATATTGTAGGTGTTTGAGCAGAAAATATATGTGTATGAGCAGATATAAAATGTGTTCAAGCAGATATCAGAGCTTTTTGAGCATATATTATAGCCGTACGAGTTTTTAGCAGAAATTTTTGAGTAGAAATAAGTGCTGCAAGAGCAGATATCAGAGCTGTTCGAACTCCTCTGGCATACAAAAAATACATATATATATTTATTAATTTATATATTTCTTGTTTTATGGCAGTGTCTAACCTCCTGGCGTAGTATTGTTACTAAACACCACAGTGCCTTAAATTATCAGAAATAGTTTTCTACTATCCACACCATGTAGGGTTACGATAAGTTTCGGTCACGACCGAAATTCTTAGAATAAGTAAGTTCGTCCATGATGGTTTCAAGGATCACCTAATATGTTAATTGAGTAACGATTCGTCCACTCTACACACAGGTCTAGGATAGAAAAGAATACTACTAAAAATGTTATATTATATTCTAAATTTTGCTTTGGTAAAAAAAAATATATAATACGCACAGTAACTGTAATTTTTAAAACTTTTAATACTGAATACTATCAGGATTTATACATCTTCAGTATGAAGCTGGTTTGGATTATTTGGTTTGTATTATTAGAATACAAACTGAAGTATTATTTTTAAAACTCCAATACAAAATGTGGTTCTCTGTGAGCTAAGCAGAATTCGTTGGAAAAGTTACACTTATTTATTATTTGAACAAATATGTTTATTGCTGATTGACAACGTTCATTAACTTTCTTTTTATAGTTGTATGTATTGTCTGTTTTGTGCTTTATTTTTTTCATACTAGTAATCTTTTTTGTAGGCAGACATAACTTTATGATACAGCCAATCTTAATTTATATGTATGTAGTTATTTAAGGCTTTCAGATATAAAAGAAAGTGTAAAAAACCAAAGATTATTGGAGTTTTTAAACGTACCGAAACGTTGTGTTTTTAAACTCTAGAAGTAGTACTACAATGAAGTTTTATTTATTATTGTGTAGCACACCCTTCCTGCTATGAGTTTACATTAGCATTGAATTACAATGTCCTCGGCATATCCCCCAGCGGGATTGGCCTTGCATTATCGAATAATTTAATTATTAATATGATACCGTTCATCTAAAATATTGATAAAATATCAGCTACTTCCAAGACAGCTATTACAGTAATGATGTGATATTTAGAAACTAAATATAACTGAAAAGTTAAATCTACCCCAGTTTTCCTTGTGACGCTTACTTAATGGGTTTGGGACGGATTTCTCCTCAGAGACACAGTCAACATGAACCTGTGGTGTTTTGTTTTCCTGCTGGCGATATTGTCGGTCACCGCTCTCGTACACTCAACTGACTCGCGCTCAAGTAAGTAGTTAGACATTAAGAACTTAAATGTTCCCATATTTTGTTTTGCAGTTCGTATGTATAACAAGTCAATAGAAGGGACTGCAGTCTCACCTGACTATTTAACAAACATTAAGTAATAAATCTGAATGTTAGTATGCATATTTAGAGAACAACTTGTATAACAACAAAGTATGTTATTTATAAGGCATTCTTTAAATTTATAAATACAGTGAAAACCATAGTATCCATCATCCTATTTTCCGCTAGGTTCTGTTATCCATCAGTGTCTGGGTTCATCGTGCCAAGATATGACAGTTGCCGTATGACTCATCTGTCTAAAAGACGTCAATTTAAGACCCCTCCAGCCGTCTAGCCCACAAAAGCCTAGGTCCAACGCTCTGCCATCCGTAAGGCCTCATCTGCCGTGTAACAGATGAGGCCTTGGAACAGATCGCCTGACATACGAACAGGCTGTCCGGGGCTGCCTGAACAGATCTCGAACAACATGGGGAAAAAGGCGGCACTACAAAGGCATGTTGTTGAAGATGAGGTTTTAAGCCGCGACGCCTACACAGATCACGGGCCGTTGGAACGGTCCTGTCTGATGATACACAGGCAAGTTGCTGCAATACACTATCCGTGTACCGACATCGGGCCTGTGTTGCGTAAACTAGCCGTGGGAACTAGGCTTTAATATGTTACTCTGTACTGCAGTTTAATGTTAATAATGTTGATAGTTAATTTTTCTGCTTATTACATAATGTACAAGCTTATGTTTTACATTAAAACTAGGCCTACTTTAATAAAAGGTTAGTTGTGACCTGCAGTATGTACATTCTGAAAATGTCTTTTTTCTAATCTTTTCATTCTTATTTTGTTAATAAATAAGTAATAAACAGCATTTAAATTTAACGTGCATAAGCACTAATAATAAGTTTCCAGCGATATAAGTGTGTTTGGGTGAATTCTCTATGATCCGTCTATTCTCGAATACGTCACGGTCGCGGTCCCGACCCCTGACGGAAAATAGGGTTTCTACTGTACTCCAACATTCCTTGTGAACACACTAGGGTTCGATGTCCAAACAGTACAAAAGAATGTCAAACAACACAAATATATTACAATATAAGCACAGATATACTACAATACACGTAAAAAGTGCGCAAATATATATAAATACTAGCATATATGCGCAGATATATAACAATATAAGTATATACCATAGTATTTGTGTGTTTTGTACTTATATTGAAATATATTTGTGCATATTGCGCTTGTAGTTAAGTATGTTTGTGCATTTGGTGCTTTTATTTTGATACATTTGTACATTTTGTGCTTATATTGTAATATATTTGTGTTTTGTGACGTTTACTTGTACTGTATGTGTACCAACACGTATTATGTTAATTAAAAACTATGTCCAAACAATCAAATAGTTCACACCTCAAATTTGTACTTATTATTAAGGAGTCGTAAACCCAAAACAAATTTAATAGTGAAAGAAAATCTAGGATTAAAATAACAGTCTAGTGTAATATTAAGAATCATTTTGAATGGGCAAAGTAGCAATTTTGAAAGAATTAAAGATGACGAAAACGAACTAAACTCTCTTTTTTGCAAATTCTTCTTATTATTTTTGTAATTCATGTGTTAGAATGATATTCAATTACAGTAAAAGAGGCCTGTTTTTTTAATAATGATAAATTCAAGTAACGAAATACATAATAAACTTGTTTCCTGTCACTTTTAAATTTATCTGGTGACAATGTGAGCTTGGAAACTCGATCACATCAAGTTTTGGTTTGGAAACTCAGTTCTTTTAGAAATTCTTTTTTTAGTCATACTATTCAGATCTGAAACATTATTTCCAAATAAGCCTCTTCCTTTTCCATGTTTTAAGTCACTAACGGATATGACAATGGAAGATTTACATTATCATACTTTTTTATATATTAATAGTTTTTATTTGTGATGATAAAAGTTAGTTTTAAGTAATTTTTCCTGTGTTTATTCTTATATTTGAATGATATTTTTGTAATTATTTTAGAGTGAGCTCATGTTTAGCCGGAATCGCTTCAGTTTTATGCCAAGTTATTAAATAATTACTTCAGTTGTACATGCCTTATGTTCAAACATACCCCTCCCCTCCAGACGTGCAAGTACAAAGGGCATAAGTAATAACTCAGGACATCAAAGGATTTCAGGATCAACACTCAAGTACATCAGGTCGATCTTCAAATTAAATTCACAGTTATTTAGTTAAACAACATTCAACTTAATTTCAAAGACTTGAAGTACGCATGTTTACGTTTCTCATTCAAATTTTATATTCATAATATTCTATTGGGACACTCACCTTGGAAGTATATTAGCATATATATAACACCACATATAACCTTTCATCCAACCTTATTAAATTTTTTATTCGTTTACATTCATACCTAACTGCAGAATTTACTTGCCCAAATGGATGAACTTACTCAATTTAAAGTGTTAAAGTACTATTAATATGTAAATGTATTAAAATCTGTACTAATTAGAAGGTACTATAATTGGAATTTATCTGGAGATAACAAAACACAAAAGTATAATAATGTAAATTTTCCGTGACTTAAAATATGGAAAAAGAAGGGTCTTATTTGGAAATAATGTTTCAGATTTGAATAGTACGACTAAAAAAATAAGTTCTAAAAGAACTTAGTTTCCAAACAAAAACTTGACGTGATCGTGTTTCCAAGCTCCCATTGTCATCAGATAAATTTAGAAATAAAACCAATTATACTATCTCGCAGATCTCCTTTTAAAGTGGGTCTGCATTAATTGGCCGTCTTGGATCTTTCCTCAATAAACCAATGGTTAAGATGATATTTTATGTATATTTACCGATAAAAGTATGACGTTTTATATGTTTATTAATAGGCATTTTAATGGAGAATATTAGATAAGCAGCCTATTTTAAAATGTTAATTACTTAAATACTTAACGTTAAAATAGTTTAATTGACAACACAATCAAATTCGAAAACTAATAAGAAATTAAAACGAAGCATTTACTAAAAATATTTTCCAAACTTTAAGCATTAAAATTGGCTGATGAGCAAACGCTTAAAATATAATACAGAGTACCCATATTTTTGCTTGATCAGAGAACATTTTACTCATGGTCTCATGCAGAAAAGATTCGTTCATGCCCACTGGAAACCAGACAGAAATCACCAGAATTTCTTATCCCTTCACCATCTCAAAAATCACAAAAAATAACTGCATAAAATTATGCGAACAGTTTTAATTAAAAAAACAGATTATTTAAAAGTTATTTTATCGTTTATCGGTACTGCTTTAACTTTACACATCCAGTTGCCAGTTAAAGGTATGATATTATGTAAATTTAATCTAATTAATAACATCCATAAGTAAATAAATGTAACGTATAGCCTAGAGCTTGTAGATGTGGTGTGTCTGTGGGAATGATGAATGATGTAAGTGTATAAAGTTAATGAGTTACTGTTTATGTTGCCAAGTATTCACTTTACAGATCGATTGGTGAGAAGTCCTAAAATTAACTTTGGAGGGCCTTTAAATGCTAGAAGGGATATTCGTGGTTTTGGAGGTGGTCGACCAGGCTCGGCAAATCCACCGTTAGGCTATGCAGGAGGACGTCCCGGCTTTGGACTACCAGCCACTGCTTTTGGAGGAATGCGTCCAAGCTTTGGATAAAGCATTAATTGTAATCTCTCCATACATTATAATATTTGTTTTATAATTAAGTTTCGATAAATTTGTTATTACAATTATTTTATGTCTTAGGGTTAAAAGAAATGTTATTCAATTGTTTTGTGACATATTTTGTTCATAATGTATTACAATACCTTTCTACGAAACGTCATCATTAACTATAGAAGGCATAGTATAAAAAATTGATTTATGCAAGCAGAAAACACACCCCTTGTTTTTACGTCTTTGCCTAATATTTAAAGAACCAATGCGAGTTTCTTTAGATCACAATTTTGAATAACAATGTAACAAGTTAAGTTGAAAGTATTTATTAAGCTTACTTCTGAAAGTCGTAAGTTTTAAAAGACATTACGGTGACAAATTGTACATAAATAAGCATTAAAATATTTTTAATGCTTATTATGTAAAATAATTATTATTTGTTAATAATTCAAATTTGTTCACCTAACACAAAACAGTATAATTTCACTAGTTGTAATCACCCTCACACAGCTCGTTTCCGCGCATTTTCAAATTGCCCGTCTACGTTTACATGACTTGTGGATCACCTGTGTAGTATATATGACATTTGGCCCGTCTACGTATACATGACACATGGATCACCTGTGTAGTATATATGCCATTTGGCCCGTCTACGTATACATGACACATGGATCACCTGTGTAGTATATATGCCATTTGGCCCGTCTACGTATACATGACACATGGATCACCTGTGTAGTATATATGACATTTGGCCCGTTTACGTATACATGACATATGGATCACCTGTTTAGTATATATGACATTTGGCCCGTCTACGTATACATGACATATAGATCTCCTGTGTAGTATATATGACATTTGGCCCGTCTACGAATACATGACATATGGATCACCTGTGTAGTATATATGACATTTGGCCCGTCTACGAATACATGACATATGGATCACCTGTGTAGTATATATGACATTTGGCCCGTCTACGAATACATGACATATGGATCACCTGTGTAGTATATATGACATTTGGCCCGTCTACGAATACATGACATATGGATCACCTGTGTAGTATATATGACATTTGGCCTGTCTACGAATACATGACACATGGATCACCTGTGTAGTATATATGACATTTGGCCCGTCTACGAATACATGGCATATGGATCACCAGTGTAGTATATATGACATTTGGCCCGTCTACGAATACATGATATGTGGATCACCTGTGTAGTATATATGACATTTGGCCCGTCTACGAATACATGATATGTGGATCACCTGTGTAGTATATATGACATTTGGCCCGTCTACGTATACATGACATATGGATCACCTGTGTAGTATATATAACATTTGGCCCGTCTACGAATACATGACATATGGATCACCTGTGTAGTATATATGACATTTGGCCCGTCTACGTATACATGACACATGGATCACCTGTGTAGTATATATGACATTTGGCCCGTCTACGTATACATGACACATGGATCACCTGTGTAGTATATATGACATTTGGCCCGTCTACGAATACATGACATATGGATCACCTATGTAGTATATATGACATTTGGCTCGTCTACGTATACATGACATATGGATCACCTGTGTAATATATATATATATATATATATATATATATATAGTACATATACATGTTGCTCATCTATGTGTATATGACAATGGGCCTGTCGATGTATACTGTATTTTAAATAATGAGCATATTCATATAGACAATGTGAGAAAATAAGACTAATGACATTAACAAGCAAGCTGGGTACATTAAGTCAAAAAGAAGACCAGTGTAACTTCGTTGAAAGTATAGGAGGTCTAGTGTTATGTTTTTTCCATGTTTAATATACATGTGTGTATTAATTACTTTTATAAAGTGAATGAGTCGATACTATTTTATGTAAAGAAAATTTTGATTTTGATAACAAAAAATGGAGCTCTAAATGCAATATGGGAAGTACTGTAATGATGATAGAATCATACTAATGTAATCGATATGTAATTTTATCAAACACAACTGTGTAAAAATTGATTTTGTTTTGTTTATAAATATAAAGGCATTATCTAAGAAGCATGCCACCATATCATCTTTTATAGATCTTTTATAAAATGTAAAATAATTATTAAAACAAAAACAGTATTTTTCTAAATTATTTATTCAGATTAAAACCCCCTAATTAAACTTCAGATAAAATAGTTATAACATTATTTTCCTTGAGAAAGATATAAAATAAAGGGACTTAAAGTTTGTGAGTAATTGTATATTTGAATATTTAAATGATGGGAATTTAAAAACATATGATCATTTTTATTGATTTTAATATAAATTATTAGTACCTCGTAGAGTTAATTACCTCTATACCAAGTTTGTTCATTTTAAATACATTAATTCTTAAGTTACAAAATTTTATTTAAAATGTACAGATATATAGCAAAACATTTTTGGAAATAGTTATAGTAGGGTTTTTTTTTGACAGAGAATAAATAAACAGAAATCACGTCGAATACTGCACTAAATGTGTCAAGTTAGTGTATTGAGTAGTTATTTCTCCAGTTTGCCTTGTAGATGTGTAGAGCTAGCACCTTGTCAGCCCCTCCCTTATCCCCCCCCCCAAATCCTCAAGGATAAATATCGTAACTATTACCACAGATGTATAAGGACGTACATTATAGTTCTAAACTATTATAACTACAGATGCGTTCCCTGCAGGCATACAAAAGCGACCTCTGTTTCTTTTTTTCTTTGTGGTGTTTTCTTATTTGGACCCAAGGAACCGTAAGTTTAAGCTTATGAACTTAGTTTAGGGTCACCCTCTATATTGAATATTTCCATATATCTATACTTACACGTATAAAACCAGATAAAACAACACTAGCTTGTATAGGCACAGAACAATGTGTGTAGTATATATTTAGTTCCTATTACAATGCAGAACTAAATCAAGTTTTCCATCTAGGCCTTACCTCTGACGATAATTGAATCTAATGTGAGATTTTGTAAGTTTCCCGGTTACTACACACTGTGTTACATGAATTAAAATGTATCGTCAGAAGAGCATTGAGTGAGAATTAAAAATAAGAAGCGGTATACTGTAATTTTCCAAAGTGACATATGGGTATGTGTAATATTGGTCCAGGAAAATTCATACCAAGCTACGTAGGACATGTCACACTATTATAATTGAAAATAATGGAGTAGAGGTTGAGGAAGGCCTGTAGTTGTCTCTTCTTGAAATGATACCTTGCAGTGTGATGAACGGAATGTTTATAAAACAAAAATAAGTTCTTCTGTAATAGTTCAGACACGACTGCCCGCAGTAGGAATAAGAATAACGTAGTTGTTGAGTATGTTATTGATTATAACAGCACGAAACAATTCAGAGTTAAAGGATATTCTAAACATTATCATTAATATTATATTTACTATGATTAACACTAAAGAACAAAATCGAAAAATGACATATTTTAATCACTTATTTTAATACTAACAACATTTTAGATTAAACATTTTCGTGTTTTTAGAGAAAATAATAACACAAATACATTTTATTATATTATCTTCATCTACAATAAATATATAAATGTAACTACTCACCTCGGGAAACATATATTCACCTCACATTTGTGATTGTCGAGTCCTAATTAGCAATTAGCGATTGGATTTGGCTGACAATTAGTGTAACAGACCACATCCACTGCCAAACCATTTAAAGGTACAATGTCAAACATCAAATTAAAAGTAATACTATCATAGTAAGTACCACATTCAATGGTATCATAGCTAGTACCACATTTGATGGTATCATAGTTAGTACCACATTCAATGGTATCATAGTTAGTACCACATTTAATGGTATCATAGCTAGTACCACATTTAATGGTATCATATAGCTAGTACCACATTTGATGGTATCATAGTTAGTACCACATTTAATGGTATCATAGCTAGTACCCCATTTAATGGTATCATAGTTAGTACCACATTTAATGGTATCATAGCTAGTACCACATTTAATGGTATCATATAGCTAGTACCACATTTGATGGTATCATAGCTAGTACCACATTTAATGGTATCATAGCTAGTACCACATTTAATGGTATCATAGCTAGTACCACATTTAATGGTATCATAGTTAGTACCACATTTAATGGTATCATAGCTAGTACCACATTTAATGGTATGATAGCTAGTACCACATTTGATGGTATCATAGTTAGTATCACATTTAATGGTACCATAGCTAGTACCACATTTAATGGTATCATAGTTAGTACCACATTTAATGGTACCATAGCTAGTACCACATTTAATGGTATCATAGCTAGTACCACATTTGATGGTATCATAGCTAGTACCACATTTAATGGTATCATAGCTAGTACCACATTTGATGGTTTCATAGTTAGTATCACATTTAATGGTACCATAGCTATTACCACATTTAATGGTGTCATAGTTAGTACCACATTTAATGGTATCATAGCTAGTACCCCATTTAATGGTATCATAGTTAGTACCACACTTACTGGTATCATAGTTAGTACCACATTTAATGGTATCATAGCTAGTACCACATTTAATGGTATCATAGCTAGTACCCCATTTAATGGTATCATAGTTAGTACCATATTTAATGATATCATAGTTAGTACCACACTTACTGGTATCATAGTTAGTACCACATTTAATGGTATCATAGCTAGTACCACATTTAATGGTATCATAGCTAGTACCCCATTTAATGGTATCATAGTTAGTACCATATTTAATGGTATCATAGTTAGTACCACATTTACTGGTCTCAGAGCATTGTTATTAAACGTTGAATTAACCGAACAAATGACAGACTTTAAGTTGTTCAGAGAAACATCTTCGCAATGTCAATTGTCATTGTAAAGTTCACATACAAACATTACAAGAGTCTGCACTTCTTTGTTGTATACGATAGTATTAGTGAATAAAGGATTAACGTTACAGCTAGAGTTGAATATCTATACTGACGAATCGTGTATTCGCTTATATTATTGGCTTATAACGTCTGTACTAGTAAATAGGACTAATGTTGTCAATTTAGTCTCATTAGAAAGTTGGATTCACTGTTTTTTACACAATGTCTACGCATTTCTATCTACTTATTTTGCTTATTACACAAGAATTAAGCATTTCCAAATAGCACGGCGTCAGATGTGATTTAACTACACAACTGTTGTGCGGGCAGCATTCTTATAGCTGAACAGGCGCTGTTAGATACTTCTTGCTAATGGCCGTTTTTATTTTCTTTTATCTTATTAAGTTTTTTAATCGTTAATTGTGAAAAGTTGGAATTAGTGTATGTACATTCATAGGTTTATATATATATATATATATATATATATATATATATATATATATATATTTATTTATTTATTTTTAATTTAAAAGCCACATCATAAGTAAATGTAAATTTCAGAATATAAAAGGCTCGATTAAGGGTGTTCGTCCGACCGGCTCAGCTCGACTCTGGATAGAGAGTAGTTCAACGTTTCGCCGCCACTGTCGCTACGAGTAATTGCTGTTGGCATGGGAGAGTAACAGCACTCTTGCTGCGTGTCCGGAGCACAACCGGGAATAACTTCCTAATTAAATAAATAATAAATAAATAAAAATGCCTTTATTTACATAAGCGTTTCTCAGTTTTACACTGCTTTTCAGAGCAACTCGAGTCAAAAATAAAACTAACATGAACAGTGAATTCTAATTCTAAAAGTCTAAAACTAATCCTAAAGCAACAAGTGAGACATATTATATAACTAGACAACTAAACATTAACAACTTCTAATCAACTATTTCACCATTTATTAGCATTTCCCTAAGCTTTACCTTAAATGTTTCATGTGAGTAAGGCTTGAAGTTATCGGGGAGGTCATTGTACAATGTCGGGCCGAAATAAGTATAGCTTTTCCTCCCAGCTTCAAGCCTAACCTTTGGAAAATGAAGTTTTCCTCCGTTACGTGTGCTGCGCTGTGAGACCTCATCCCGGAATGAGAGTCTCTCGCTTAGATACTGGGGCTCATTGAGCTTTAAAACTTTGTGAGTCATGCAGCAGGTCAGCATCCTGCATACGGCCTTCATGGGAAGGAGGTTTACAGACTGCCTGAAAAGACTAACGTGGTCGTACCGCCTTAAGTTAAAAATAAAGCGTACGGCAGAGTTTTGGATTTTTTGAATCCTTTCTGTATCCTCTTTGGAAATACTATTACCGTATGCAGGATAGCAATAATAAAATACTGATAATACGAGAGACTGCATGAGTCGTAGTTTTGCAGATTCAGGTAGCAGGCTTCTAAATCTATATAGCCCCCTCAGTTTGCCCAAGGCACGCTGCGAGGCGTAGGTAACGTGATCAGAGAATGTGAGGCCACTGTCTAGAATGACACCAAGGGTCTTAACTCTGTCACATACTGTCAGACGATGGCCATCGAGTGACACGCCAAACCCAGACTCACCGAGACCCTGCACCACATTCTTTGGGGCAACGTGGACAACCACACACTTGTCTAAATTGAGTTTGAGACCGTTCACAACTGACCAACTAGAGATCTTATCCAAATCAGAGTTAATTTGATCAATGGCAGGTTTTATACTGCTTTGGTCATAAGATAAGTGTAGCTGAGAATCATCTGCGTACAGGTGCACAGAACAGTGTTGTACACACTTAGTGAAATCAGCTGTGTACAAATTGAATAAAATTGGTCCCAAACAACTACCTTGAGGTACACCCCGCTGTTTTTCTAGGGGCCTTGATGTCTCACTCCCAAGCTTTGTTACTTGCAGCCTGTCACCTAAGTAAGATCTCATCCAATCAATTACTTTGTCGCTAAAATGGTAATACTTCATTTTCGCTAGTAGCATATCATGGTTGATGGAATCAAAAGCTTTTGAGTAGTCTAATAAGACAAGGGAGCTGTATCTGCCCTTGTCCCTAGCATCTATTATATCAGTTAACATGTTTGTAAGTGCAGTACATGTGCTATGATTCTGTCTAAAGCCTGATTGGAGTTTTGGCAATATGTGTTCTGTCTCAATGAATAATGTTATTTGATCCACTACAACCTTTTCAAGAATCTTAGACATCGCTGGTAGGATTGAGATTGGTCTTAAATCGTGCATACTTGATGGTGTTGTTACCTTAGGTAAGGGGCGTACAATGCTCAGTTTCCACGCTTCAGGAAACACTCCACTGCAGAGTGATTCATTTATAAGGTGTGTAATGGCCTTTAAGGCAAATGGACTCACAGCTAGCAACATTTGAATCGAGATGTCATCACAACCAACAGCATTTGATTTTATTGATTTCATTGCTCCTTTGATTACATTTTCAGATACTTTTGTAAAGCAAAAACTGTTCAAAATTCCATCCTGTCTAGTTCTCTTAAAAATACTTACAGCATTCTCATCCACATCATTTCCTGAGCCCATTTCAATAAAATATTTGTTTATTTCATCAATATTTAACTCATGTGGGGGATTTAAATTATCACTGCTCCCAACAACATTGCATTGTTTCAAAATACTCCAAAATTCTTTTGAGTTGTTGGCTGAGGATAATTTTTCTGAGAAAAATATCTTTTTCGCACGCCATATCAAACTATTTAGTCTGTTTCTAGTGTTCTTATAAAGTTCCCAGTCTTCTTGATGCCGTGTTTTTGTGTATTTTTTTCGAAGTTTGTTTTTTATCTTCGTTAATTGTTTTATTTCATTGGTCCTCCAGGGGGCTTTCTTTTTTGTAACTCTTTTACAAACAATGGGGGCGTGTTTATCATAGATATATCTTATCTTTGATGTCAATACCTTTTCAATTTTGTCTACTTCCCTTATATTTAAAATGCTATTCCAGTCTATGTTAGCCATATCACGCACTGCACTATTGACATCAAGCTTTGAGAGATCTCTGTAGGAGATTTGCTTTGCCTCTTTCTTAACTTTTTTACAGTCAATATCACAATATATTAGCTTGTGGTCCGATATCTTCACCCCCCTGTGGTCTTTTAAACTTGAGGCATCAATTACGCCGATCCTCTTGACTTCAGCCGACCTGTCCACTATAATGTGATCCAACAAGGTAGCTGAAGATGCAGTAACTCTTGTGGGTTCATCTATTAGCTGCACTGTATTAGTATCTTTCAAGAGCCGGCGAAGGAACTTCGATTCATTACTTGTCTTTGAAATCAAGTCAATATTTGTATCTCCTAAATACAACACCATCTTGACTTCAACTGCAAGATCGACAAATAAGGAGTGAAACAAAGGAACAAGGCTAGTGTACCTCACATCAGGTGGCCGGTAGCCCACACATACACCAAGTCTCTGCCCTTTCACTCTGACGACTGCACAGAGCGCTTCAATCCCCGGTTCCAAATGTTCAGATAAGATGTGATGATCGAACATGATATCTTCCTTAATGTACATGGCAATTCCACCACCGGCTTCTTCATTGCCATAACCATTATCCACCAGAGTGGAATCATAACGATCACAACGCAACATAGTATATCCTGGAATTCTGAAGCCGTCTGATGGAGTGTCAGGTAGAAGCCAGGTCTCCGTCACTCCAAACACATCAAAATCAAAGTCGGTCACAAGCGCACACATTTCTGTGAAGCCTGTATTAATAGAGCGCATGTTAAGGTGTCCGACTCTGATTCCACGTTCATTGTCCCCCCTCCCGGCTAGTTTATTGTTAATTTATGTTTATGTTTATTGATAATTTATTGTACATTTTATCAATAAACATTGTTTTATTATTGATCTATTTTTTCGGCCAAAGATAATTGTATTAATTTCAACTCGAAAGTCATGCAGACGTCATTTATCAAATAATAATTGGTTACACTTAAAAGAAATATTATTTTAATTACTAGTTTTAATTACTCTAAGTTGGTTAGTACCATTTGTCCACTATATTCTCAAAATTTGAATAAAATATATCACACCTTTTGTTAATGAGTTAGAAACCAAGAAAGACCAAATTAGCCACTTTTAGGTAGCCACATCTCCGTAAAAAGATTTTTTCCTCAACATACTTATTATTGTAACAAAACAAACAATTTTATTCAAAAAATTTCAAAAATAATGTTCGATCGAACTCCCTCAATGTGACGTAATGAATATAAAAATATATGTAGGTAACAAAAGTGTCTATACAACTATTAAAATTAGATTAATTAAATATATATACATTAAGTAGATTAGTATATATCTAAATTAGTGGTATCTACAAAGATAGGTTGTAAAGATAAAACTGATATTGTATTTGATACGAAATATTAAGAAAATGAAGTAGTGAAAAGTCCAACCCTAAAGTTATGTAAAAGCTCACGAGAAGTTCTTTAGTATTCATAAAGTGAACCTAATTCAATCACGTCACGGGTCTTGTTTTGGAAACCCACGCCTAATCTTTATGAATAGTATTGCACCCTTTTACATTGGATTAGTTTTTACAAGTCCAGTGGCTGTATCACAAATTATTGGGCTTATCTGTTTCATAATATAATATAATATAGTATGTATAATAAATATATATAAAATAATTAAAATTATGTAATATATTTATTTCACTTATGCCATTATCATCATTTTCTTCTGACTGAATTATATACCTTTGAATAAACTGCCACATGATACTCTAAAACCAATATCTAAAAGGATTTATCCATTTTACTATGGCATGTAAAACTTAACAAACAAAAATAATTTACCTCCAAACAATTTTTATGTTTAGCAATTTAAACTTTTTTATTTAGCAAAAAGAATATATTTATGTTATGTTTAAAATGTTACTGTAAGAAATGTTTCATTTAAGGTTTACGATTTGCTTGTGATCTCATTTTATATTTCTTGGTTCACTCGCGCTCTCTTTGAGACTTTATTTATGCTTGGAATAAGCTTAAAATTGTTTATAAACAGTGCCACTGTAACTGGTTGGCATTTTTACAAGACATTTTACAACAAATTATTTATCTATTTTGGAGTAAATAGTTATTTTTGTGTAGAAAATACTTTCGTTGACTTAACGGAACCATTTGGTCACATGACCGACACTTCAGTGCACTTACAATAAATACGCTAACTGTTACAAAAACTATTATTGCTATGGATTTGTAAGAACAAAGCAGTTTGGTAGAAAAAATAATTTGGTTCGTTTGGGAGAATTTAACATTTGGGGTGGGAGCGTCTACTAAAATAATGTCTTTTACCAAACCTGTAACACACCCTGACCAGTAAATGCCATATTAAAAAACAACTGTAATCTTTTTGTCTGTTTGACAAATTAAACTGCCTTATAAATATATGTCTTGAATTGACAAAAAAATTTCGTTGTACTGAAACGTTGAACGAACGCTGAAAGAACAAACGGATCAAAATTGAAAAATCCAGGACACACAAACGACAGAACCCATTCGCAATATTCGACCAATTCATTGATGTTGGGGTTCTTTTCAACAATAAAACGTAACGGTTTAATTGCTTGGAAAATTACTTCATATGATGTAACTTCTTCTAAGCGCTTTGACAAAACATTTTGTTTGTCCAAATATGCCTTATTTACTTTTGTAACTCGTTTGACAATATTAAGAAAATTAAATCTTGCTAATAAATTTACCCAATCGATTTATTTATTATGATACATATTATTATATCTGAACAAAATTAGGCCCATATAAAAAGTAACTAAATTAAAGCAAAACTTAATTGTTCACTTAATTTAATTTTCCAGCTGAAGTAAGATTAATAACACTATACTTGGTCGTTAGAACGCGTCATACAGTTAAAAGGGAAACATCGTTACATATTTTACAAAAGTCGTACGTTCACATTAAAAGTTAACAAACTACATTGTACTATTAAGGTCGTACTATTAAGGTCGTACTATTAAGGTCGTACTATTAAGGTCGTACTCAATAACAGAGAATTACGTGAATGAAAGGAAAGTTATCAATTAAGTTGATGTATTTGGCTGTCCGAAAACAAGTTAGAAAATGAACTCGAGCTAAGTGTTTGATCAAACAAACAGCTTTTGCTTTTCTCTCATCCACCCCCCTCCCCTCCCCACCCATCGCACAATAACCCTAACGCCATTGAGAGATGTGTTTGCTAATATAAATAAGTTACTTTTTTTAAATTAAGTTTTTATGCAAACACAACAGTTCACCAAATATTATTTCATTGAAAATATATTTGATTAAATTACATTAGCTTTTTAATCAGCATAATACGTGTTGGTACATATACAGTACAAGTAAACGTCACACAACACAAATTTATTACAATATAAGCACAAAATGCACAAATATATTACAATACAAGTACAAAATGCACAAATATTATGGTGATCAATTTCGGCGAACCACGCTCACCTTCTTCAGATTCACAAAAGAATCCATTTTTTAAGTTATACTTCTTTGCGCCCGTTAGACACTTTGGGATGGGATGTTGGTCGAGAAACCGCGTCACGCTGAAAAGTAAGAACAAATTTTTAAGAACTATCGATTAATCGATTGTTAATCGAAGAAATTTAATCGAAGAAATTACTGATAATGATAATATAGGTGTATAATATAATAATGAAGTCACGTATAATATATTGAAGATAAATATATTGAATAATATTGAAAAATGTCTTATATTTCATTTATATATCCTGTCTGTTTGTGTGCGTGAGTGGGTGTATGAGAATGGCCAAAGAAGTATAACTTCCACCGTGTGGTCCGACGCACACCCAATTTTTTATTTTGTGAATCCCACAAATGGGATAACTCTTTTGTGAATCCCTCTGGTCTGAGGAAGGTGAGCGTGGTTCGCCGAAATCGATCACCATAATATATGTGCATTTTGTACTTGTATTGTAATATATTTGTGCATTTTGTGCTTATATTGTAATACATTTGTGTTGTGTGACGTTTACTTGTACTGTAAATTACATTACAAATATGTTTGGAAGTTAACCACCAATAGAGCGTCGATAAATGGATGGTAACACTGTAAATAGTTCTGTTCTCTAGTGCAGATGAAAAAACCTGTCACGAAATGAGTGTATTTGGGTAACGGGTACTAGTTATAAACCGTGTATTTGGGCTGGGGAAAGAATATATCGAGAAACGTCCGTATGTAGGTTGGGGTATATTGAATATTAATTTAATTTAATTAATTTACTAAATTATATATTTGATCTTATATGATTGGACGATTTAATAAGTAAAGAGTTGTCACTTGTTGTATCATAAAGTAGAATGATAATTAGTAAAGAGTTGTCACTTGTTGTATCATAAAGTAGAATGATAATTAGTAAAGAGTTGTCATTGTTGTATCATAAAGTAGAATGATAATTAGTAAAGAGTTGTCACTTGTTGTATCATAAAGTAGAATGATAATTAGTAAAGAGTTGTCACTTGTTGTATCATAAAGTAGAATGATAATTAGTAAAGAGTTGTCACTTGTTGTATCATAAAGTAGAATGATAATTAGTAAAGAGTTGTCATTGTTGTATCATAAAGTAGAATGATAATTAGTAAAGAGTTGTCACTTGTTGTATCATAAAGTAGAATGATAATTAGTAAAGAGTTGTCATTGTTGTATCATAAAGTAGAATGATAATTAGTAAAGAGTTGTCACTTGTTGTATCATAAAGTAGAATGATAATTAGTAAAGAGTTGTCACTTGTTGTATCATAAAGTAGAATGATAATTAGTAAAGAGTTGTCATTGTTGTATCATAAAGTAGAATGATAATTAGTAAAGAGTTGTCACTTGTTGTATCATAAAGTAGAATGATAATTAGTAAAGAGTTGTCATTGTTGTATCATAAAGTAGAATGATAATTAGTAAAGAGTTGTCACTTGTTGTATCATAAAGTAGAATGATAATTAGTAAAGAGTTGTCATTGTTGTATCATAAAGTAGAATGATAATTAGTAAAGAGTTGTCACTTGTTGTATCATAAAGTAGAATGATAATTAGTAAAGAGTTGTCATTGTTGTATCATAAAGTAGAATGATAATTAGTAAAGAGTTGTCACTTGTTGTATCATAAAGTAGAATGATAATTAGTAAAGAGTTGTCACTTGTTGTATCATAAAGTAGAATGATAATTAGTAAAGAGTTGTCACTTGTTGTATCATAAAGTAGAATGATAATTAGTAAAGAGTTGTCATTGTTGTATCATAAAGTAGAATGATAATTAGTAAAGAGTTGTCACTTGTTGTATCATAAAGTAGAATGATAATTAGTAAAGAGTTGTCACTTGTTGTATCATAAAGTAGAATGATAATTAGTAAAGAGTTGTCACTTGTTGTATCATAAAGTAGAATGATAATTAGTAAAGAGTTGTCACTTGTTGTATCATAAAGTAGAATGATAATTAGTAAAGAGTTGTCACTTGTTGTATCATAAAGTAGAATGATAATTAGTAAAGAGTTGTCATTGTTGTATCATAAAGTAGAATGATAATTAGTAAAGAGTTGTCACTTGTTGTATCATAAAGTAGAATGATAATTAGTAAAGAGTTGTCACTTGTTGTATCATAAAGTAGAATGATAATTAGTAAAGAGTTGTCACTTGTTGTATCATAAAGTAGAATGATAATTAGTAAAGAGTTGTCACTTGTTGTATCATAAAGTAGAATGATAATTAGTAAAGAGTTGTCACTTGTTGTATCATAAAGTAGAATGATAATTAGTAAAGAGTTGTCACTTGTTGTATCATAAAGTAGAATGATAATTTACCTAAAATTTTATCTATTTAAAATAACTTAATTTTTAGTTTTACATCGTCCCTGATATAAAATCCAGTTTTATAACAAATTTTCGCTTAAAGTCCAACTTTAAGTGTTTATTTTAATAAAACAAGAAAGAAGCAACTTTTATAGATGTATATATATATATCTTATTCATATTTTATGTTTGCATATATTTATTTCCTATAATCATATTGTGTATGATTGTGTATTTTATTAGGACCAAAGCAGGCCCAACTATGTTCCACAAGCAAATAACTCAACTAAGAAGTCGGAACTCAAATCTGTTGGTAAGGCCCCCCCCCCCCCCAGTTAATACAGTCAAACAGAGACGGTTGTAGTAGTGGACATTTTCTGTAAACAGTAAATATTATGTTAATATTTAAGATCATAATGTATTTCGAGATCAAAAAACTAATTAAAACCATTCCTAAACTAGCATAACATACCGTAATATATTCTTACTTAACTCTGCCAATTCCAATAAAAAATATTTTATTAAATTTGCAATGGTATTTGTCTTGTGTCTCAAAGATAAGGTTTATACGTTCATTTTAATGTATGGAAATTCAGAATGATTGTCACTGGTGTTCTTTCTTTTTAGCATCACAATAACACAGAAGATCTAAAGAAAAATATATTTTAATGAATAAAATTTATTTTTGTAATGTTCTGTATAGTTGTTAGTATATCTCCTGTAATTTACAAAGAAATAATTTCACTATACTGTCATGTAAAGATTCTAAATTTAATAATTGTATTTTATTTTTTACTGGAAAGTTCTTTAAACGTAGAAAGCAAGTTAACACAAAAGAACCCAAATCACACACGAACATTAATCTGAAAATTGTTCACCGCTGATTATTGAAAAGTTCATCTTTACATATTTACCGGTAATTAGTTAAAAATTATGAACAAATAACACAATTATTGGATTTAATGTAACCTAAAAATACTTGGATTTTTAAAATAAATTTCTCATTTTTAAATATATGTTATTTTCCACTTCTATTCATATTTTTCGATCTAAGTCGCATCATAATGACTAATTTGGTAACTTAGTAGATGTGATTAAAATGCAATGTATCGTTAGTGAAACCAGACACAATGAGGGTGTAAACAGTCCATTAAGTCAGGCTAACAAATTGATTATTTAATTACCCAGAAATGACCCAGTGATGTTTGCGTCTTTTACTTTACTATCATCAGAAGAAATCAGCGCAAACTAACATTAAACTCGCTTATTGAAGTTGATTAAACATGTCCGGACAAGAAAGAACTTGTCCTGAGGAGTGTTTAGGGCTTTGCTCCAACAAGATGAGTCCTGTCATCTTTATTGGGTTGTTTACTTGTCGAGCCCATGTAGGGCTGGCCAGATCTCTCCTATAGCTTTTATTGCTCAAACACGGATCTTCTGATGGATTACCACATGTTTAGAATAAAGTTGTTATTAAGTTTTTATTTATTTTTCAACAAATATGAATTTACCACAGTAGAATGTTGCTCCATATTGTATGCTTTGTTGATTTTAATACAAACAAAATTGTGTAAGAGGTTATATTATTTTATAAGTATCAGGGTGATGTTAATCAAGAATAAGTGATGTTTTATTTGAGGAGGAAATACATTTTAATCATTGTTTCTGTCATTGAGAAAATTAATTATAAAGACAAATATGAGTTTCCTGTGTGATAAGCCTTACTCTGTTTGGATCAATTGTTTGAAAGTATTTCTAACAATTTTAGCCATTTTAAATTGCTAATGTTATGGATTTATTTTATTAAATAGCAATAAATATTGAGGATATTATGTTGAATAATTTTTATATTGAAATAAAAACAAATTAACTTGCGAACATTGTAGCTTTCAAAGTAGCTCGGTTAGTTTTAAAAACATACTTGGGTTTACATAATTTTAATTATTTATTAAGTAATGTAATTAAATATTTACACACGTCAGTTTAGGCATTTTTATCCCAACAAGCTTTGCCCATACTCCATGAATCATGTGCTCGTGTCGTGTGTGAACGTTACAGTCAACTGTAGGTGGATAGATCCCGACAAGCTTTGCTCATTCTCCATGAATCATGTGCTCGTGTCGTGTGTGGACGTTACAGTCAACTGTGGGTGGATAGATCCCGACAAGCTTTGCTCATTCTCCATGAATCATGTGCTCGTGTCGTGTGTGAACGTTACAGTCAACTGTGGGTGGATAGATCCCGACAAGCTTTGCTCATTCTCCATGAATCATGTGCTCGTGTCGTGTGTGGACGTTACAGTCAACTGTGGGTGGATAGATCCCGACAAGCTTTGCTCATTCTCCATGAATCATGTGCTCGTGTCGTGTGTGAACGTTACAGTCAACTGTAGGTGGATAGATCCCGACAAGCTTTGCTCATTCTCCATGAATCATGTGCTCTTGTCGTGTGTGGACGTTACAGTCAACTGTGGGTGGATAGATCCCGACAAGCTTTGCTCATTCTCCATGAATCATGTGCTCGTGTCGTGTGTGGACGTTACAGTCAACTGTGGGTGGATAGATCCCGACAAGCTTTGCTCATTCTCCATGAATCATGTGCTCGTGTCGTGTGTGGACGTTACAGTCAACTGTGGGTGGATACATTACGATTACCTTTATGAAAATGTAACCTTTATCGATAATTACTGTAGTATACTTCATTGTACATAGATATTATAAAGCTGTTAACAATTACTACAATATTAATCCGATTTTTATGCTATTTTTGGAAGTTATGTCGTTTTCCTCAAGGATGGTTTCAATCATAGATGTATTCGCAAACGATTGCATTCTCAACTTGTAGAAATGGACTGCAACTTTAGAATTTGTCCACACCGAATTTTAAAGTTTCAATCTTAACCTAAAGCTGTAATTTTACTTATTTTATTCATCATCAACTGTTATTTAAAAAAAAGTGAAATGAACACTTTTGAAATGAGCTAATTAATATCACTGGGCATTAGTATTAATAAATAGATATCAACGCAAGTACATTGAGTAGTTACTGTAAATAAATTTACATAAAATAATTTAGCTTAATACAGTTTACCTGCTAATGTTTGTAGTTGAAAGTCACAGGCCGAGGCGTCATGAACGTAGCGAGTAACGTGGCTGTCACGCAATGCTTGAGGAGGTGTCCCCTAGTATACTTCATAATAGTTTTAAAAATAACAATAGCAACGCATCATACATAGTGTTTATGGGGGATTTCAGACGTTCGAAAAGACATGCACTCCGCTCTTTTTAGTGTCATTCATACAACTTCTTCCCCCGAGTTGCCAGGTATCTATTAATCGAAACTTGTAGTTGTTTGATTTCGTTTTTAATGTGGCTTAATCCACCAGATCGAATGCCGCAGTGTGGTGTCGGGCCACCTGGTCAATTTATTTACGCGTTTCTTATTCATTCGTGTCCACGGTGTGGGTGGATTGGACCGAAGGCTTAGTTAAAAATGTGACTAAATATGTTCTCTCATGTATAAGTTAGGTATGACATAGGTTCTTGTTCTTGTGTAAAATGTGTGTAATATTTACATTACTATTGTTGTAGGAGTGTATGTTTCATTCGTGTAAGTAGTTATTTGTCCGTTTCCATTTCTCCCTTTTATTTCAACCTTAAAGAAACATCTCTTTGGTCATTTTGATGTACACCAAGAACTAAAATCTTCTACGCCATCATTATGTTAAATTACTTTGTTTATTTCGTTTTAACATTATGCTTCACTTTAGATTGCAGCGTCTGAATTATTATAAACAATTTCCAAATTAACTGTAACCTAAAGTCACACACAACAAACTATATCTGCAAATTTCCCACACTACATATCGTGAAACATAAGTAACACGAAGAATACATTACAAAAACTATCCAAATAAATCAACCTACCCAACTGAAAACAGAGGCTTTTCTAATGTCATTGTATTATAAACGTTACAGTCTTTGAAAACACAAAACCACTGACAAAATGTATGACATTCTTCATGTCATCCAATAATTAAAATGAAAATAGAAATATATATTTTGTTTGCTTGTGGCAGTAACAGGGTACCAAATTATGAATAGTCTTTAAGTCAGATAATGGATACATCCATCTATATCAATAAAACGTTTAATTATTATCAATAATAACTTTCTTACGAGCTTATGTTAAATATTGAAATTCTGTTTTTGACCAATTTCAGAGTTGATTCGAACAATTCATTCGCGTCCATGAAAATATGGTCATTAAAATAGTCGTTTCAGGGACCGTAGGGATGGTTGTTGTCTTGAGTGGGTCATTGTGACCCCATTAGTCACTTACCTGAGTGGGAATGTGGGTCACTGTTAGTGGTATGGGACCTTAGGGGTGGTTGGTGTCTTGAGTGCGTCGTTGATGCACCATTATTCAATTACCTATATGAGAATGTGAGTCACTATTAGTGGTATGGGATCTTAGGGGTGATTGGTGTCTTGAGTGAGTCGTTGAGACTCCATTAGTCAATTACCTAGATGGGAATGTGGGTCACTGTTAGTGATATGGGACCTTAGGGGTGGTTGGTGTCTTGAGTGGGTCGTTGATGCACCTTTATTCAATTACCTATATGAGAATGTGAGTCACTATTAGTGGCATGGGACCTTAGGGGTGATTGGTGTCTTGAGTGGGTCGTTGAGACTCCATTATTCAATTACCTATATGGGAATGTTGGTCACTGTTATTCCCATATAGGTAACAGTGACTCTCCGTCAGTCACGTACTCATATGGGAGTGAGGTCACTGTTCGTGGTTTGTGAATATGAGGGTAGAGAGTGGGCACAGAGTTATTGTTGACCTTCTGAAGGCTACCAGACTATTGAATAAGCTGATATATCAAGTTGTCTACAGCTTACTACAAGTTGATACACATTTAGGGAAAGGATTAACACAATATATTTTCAGCTTTTATTATAAAATTCGTACTCGATAAAAATAACATTTCTGTACAACTATATAAAAACAACAACGTAAAAAGATTTAAAGTAGGAATGAAAGAAGGATAACGGAAGGACACTAGGGACTTTCACTTGGGAATGTTGGTACAATAGGCTACTTTCCTCATTGTCCGGCTGCGGTATCCCTGAGAGATCTGGGGCCGGGAAGAGGTGTCGTGACACGCAGAATGCTCTGTGCTGCAGCCTTTGACCGGGAGAAACTGGAGCAGCCTATCACTGATGCACATTTAGGGTGGACACCTTTATAATTTCACTTTGAATTTTTTTAAATTTAAATCTTCTTCGACAGTATTTATTACGATATTACGATGTATTATCATCATTAAATTATATTACGTTATGACAAATCTACAAGTTTCACCTAAATCCGGAGTGCAATGACGTTACAAAAAGTGGATTCATCTTTTTCTTACCCGTTCGCACATTATTTTGATTTCCTCCGTTAAGTCCTGAGATCCTTAGCCGGGAGCTATACACAACAATATTTACATGGAGTAGGGATGCAGGTCGGTCTGTGTCAGTGGGGTTAGTAGGAGCCGGAGCCACTTGGCGCTCCGTAGCTGCCGGAGGGTGCGGGGGGTGGTGGAGCGCCGTAGCCGTCCTGGGGCGCGGGCGCGGCTGGCCCGGACGCTGGGGCGCCGTACTCAGACTGGGGCACGCCTGATGGGGCGTAGCCTTCCTGTTTCTGAAACATCAAAACCACATGTTGAATACACTTCTTTTGAATAACTATTGTTCAGATTATTTTCTATCCAAGTATAAATATTTACACTATAGAGCTTCGTTTAATTTCTTATTAAATTATGCCTACTTTTCATTAAACAACAAAGAATGATCATGCCTAGCCAAATATTACACTACAAAATGCGAAGCCATAATATTTAATTACCTTCAAAGTATATTGATTACTTACTTGACCACGTCTTAAAATATTATATTGACAGTAAATATTGCCGATTGTATTAAAAAATAAATAAATTGTTACAAAAATACAAGTGTAAGCAGAATAATAAGTAATAGACTGTATAATGGACATTGTTCATAGTGAGCTATAGTTAACTGTTCCTCTCCTGAATGGGGATGAAAAACACTATTACATTTACATTGCCTTTGATTATATACAAAGGCTACTTCCTATGTGTTGAAATAAACACTGAGGAGACAATATCTTCGAAAGTTGAGACCTATGTAACTAGACCAACTTAATATATCAGAAAGTATGTTGATACTTTCCAGACTCTACGTCATGCACCTTAATACAATAGTTTACAGCAGTATACGTTTTATTATAAACTGTACTAACACATGTTTAGCTGGTAATATGTAAGACAGGACTATAAAATAGATAAATGTTTATTATAAGTTATTAAAGTTTGTATGTACTTTTAAATTTCTAGTCACTGCTCACAGTAATAATTGTGGTGAGCAGGTGATTCCTTAAATAAGTATTTTTAAACATAACTTTAATTGTTCACTATGGGAATAAAGATATTCTTATTATTATATAGTCCTAACCTCGCTATTTGTATATACAATAAAGACATTTTTTCATTTCGTTTCATTCATGTTCATAAAATTATTTGTTATAAAAGTGGAAAGGTAGCCATAGTAATCCTAGATTTCTGATAAGATTCGAAATTTGAGTTAATCGAATTTTAGAGATATCTAACAAGTACATTTTGGCAAATTCAAACTAGTGTTGTAAAACTGTTACTAATCATGATCTGTGTTTGGGCATCCATGTTTGCCCTCCTCACGGAATGTGTGTGACTAGTTCAGAACTCAAAAGGCTCGATAAAACCATTCTTCGGATTGTTTACAACAAACTTTCTGAATCCGTTATTAGATCCAAGTTAAACAGTCTTAGAGAAGCTAATATGTGGATTTGCTACTAAGGACAAATTTAATTTGAAACTTGACAACTTTGAAACTAAATAGTTTTTGTTATCCAGGAATAATTTTATTTGTCATTTGTTACTGTACAAATTTTACATTTTGCTCATAAAAGCATAGAAGTTAATTTATGTTGAATAGTTGTATTTTCAACTGTCGTCAATCTTATTTTAGAGAAATTATGGAGATATTGATATCACTGCCAAATCAGTAAATATACATAATTAGTAGGCCTATTATTATTATTCACGTAGACTGTATATATGGGACTAATCAATCTTCATTAAGCACAGTTATCACTGTTGGTAACTTGGTTTTTCATTGTACCCATAATGGTTTATTCTTACAGAATGAGCTCTCTTCCTTTCACTAGACCAAGTTGATCCGGTTCTTTTTCCTGTCACACTCAGGTCAACTTTCCAATAAAGAAGTTGTTACCTAACTTGTTCGAAATGTCGTTTCGTACCATATATGGTGCTTTTAGGTGTTATTTTATTGTACAAATCCATTTAATTGTTTCTGTTTTGGCCCTACTTCAAGTTTCATGAAATTCAACTATTTCCTTTGTAAAACAAGTGGTTATAAGTTTTTATACTCGGTAAAACCTGGTGTAAAATTCCAGGATTAATATTTCAACCGTTAATTTCGAGATCGAAAACTTCTCCAGGAATAATCTATAGAAGAATAAAAACTGAGTTTTTTTTTTGGAAGGGTCAGAAATACATAGTATATATTTAGTAGACATATGGTAGACAATGTTAATTGATGATCGATTAATGGAGCCATCAACAATACTGGTCTTTATTGAAATATCACTTGGTCTGGTCATTACAAAATTAATTTGCGCTATTGTCAATTAAATTAATAAGGGCAGGGCAATAGTTGAGTTAGTACATTGTAGGCCTACATTTGAGACACAAAGGTAATATAAATTCAGAGGTTGTTTGAACCATTTTGTTTGGAAATATTGCGTGCGACATGTTGCAAGAAAGTGGAGAACAAAGGGTGCTATGCAGACCATTTACTGTATGCATGGAACGGACAATAGAGGTTGGGCAAGACGAGTGCTGCGCGTTACCCGTGAAACCGTCGCACATTGTGGACCGCGTAATCGCCCCAACACGACGTTGCGCACTCATACAATTGCCCAATGCAACTGCTCCACAATCCACACAGATAGACACTGAAAAACTTGTGGTTTTCAATCCATAACACGCTGAACTTGTCGAGTTATCGGCATTGTATTGTTTTATACTAGTTGCCTTTTAATTTTAGTTCGTGCCTCTGAAAATTAATAACTTTCTTATTATCTTTGTATAGTGTGCCTAATTATTTTGTTCAGTGTCTACACTAATTGACACAACTAATCTATGCACATTATCTTTGTATTTCCTGTTTGTTTTTACCTAACAAACAGGAAATACCTAACAAATCCAAAGGTATGAATCGCTTTTCTGTACATATCGTCAAAGAAGGCTTGATTACAGGGGTAAGTTAAGACTCCAGACTCATCTATATTTTTCTTGTTTTTTTTGTTTTTTTTTTTTATAGTGTCTTGCTATTTACTTTTTTACGAAAACTTTATAAAGATAAAATATAACATATTTTTTAAGTAAGAGCATCTCTCTTAAAGTATTACTCTTAGGAAAAAGAGTAACGGTATGAAGATTAAATTAAGAGAAGTTAGGTTATGTTACGTCAGAATAAGTTAGATTAAGTTATTTTCCGTTACGTTAAGTTGAGGTTTTATATAGTCAGAAAACGTTTACACGGCTTAGCAGTGAGTACAGGACGTAAGCGCCCTACAACTGATCCTAAACTCGTGTAAACACAGTCTACATGACTTCCCAAAAATTTTCCTCCAAAGTTTTAAAACTACTTCGAAGTGATTGATCCTTAATCTTTTTCCACCAAGTCTGCGAGAACCAAGACAGACAACGTCGTGTCAGAGCATTCTACTTCCTATTGCTGCGTGTATCAGTACTTCAATCAAGCAATTACTTCTACGTTCTTCAACTGATATTTTTACATACTGTACATGTTTATATCACTCACGCAACTGGTGTTTGAAGCTTTTTACATTATGAGGGTTTAATCTCGTCAGCTGTGAAGTTCTGAGCTGCAAAAAACAATGTACAGTACAAAAATATAATTATATGTTCAAGGTCAAATATGGGGACTGATTGGCTGGTAAAAGTTTGTGATAAAAGTAATGCTTTTGTAGTGCCACAAGCTTCCTTGTGAAAGCTTCTCTACTACACAACGTACCGAAGGGAATTTATGGCTAGATAGTGAGATGGGGGTCATCTCAAAGGAAACTAGAGGGTATTTTATCTTTTATTAACCATAAAACTATGTAAAAATATCTAAATTAATTGAGATTCCTTTCTATAGGCAACCAATAGAGTTTATATTATTATAATTAATAATTGAGAACACTAAATTATTTAATTAATAATTAAATAAACTAAATACACTATAACACTTCGGAAGTTTTGTTAGTCTATTTTACGATTGACATTAGGCCTACGGCACTTTCCTAGAACTTGGCATCCCAGGAAAATATATTTTGTTGTGAGTCGTGGATTTTTTAAAAAAATTACTGTTCCACCATTTATTCAATCAAAATTCATTTATAAACTTGGACAGAGTAAAATCAACTAAAGATATTAAACGTAGATATTTATAAATGGGGTTTTTAACGATATAAATCAATTAGACTATGAATGTTAAACAGTTGTTATATTGACCAGACAAAAGTAATTTGACTAATATTTACAAGCAATATCTTGATTAGGGTGTTAGTAATAGAAAATTGAAGTTTATTGCCGAGGGGTCTTCTAATAGTCCTGGCGTAGAGCCACAAAACTTGCGAAACTGGAATTGTTTAACAGTACTTTATAATTTAACCAGATATTCTAGTCGCAGAAAATAAATTAACGTTCTCTTTTTATGTGTCCAAGACATTTAAGGATTAAATCAGTTGAATGATTTAAGTCAAGTTCTTAGATTTTAGTGAGTCATTTAAACTTTTCGCCGGGAAGATTAGTTTTAATGGAATAATTGCTTTCTATCAAAAAGATTAGAAATTGATATATTTAAATAAAATAAAATACAGGCAATTAACTGTTTAATTGATTTGTTCAATGGAACTGACCGTTAAAATAATACAAAGTATTTTTAAAATCATTATTTTAACGCTGTCTTTTTTGTAGTGTTGAAATTGTCGGGCAGTAAGTAATAGAGGTGTAGCAGTGCCGTGGGAGGGGGGAGTTGTCTGCGGAACGGTTGTCTACAGACATTAACGAGTGATTGAGGGGCGTTCAGCCAGAACTGAGTTGTGAACACCGAACTGCCGGAGATCAATTGAGCGGTTAGACCAATCTGAGCCCAGCCGGTGCAGTGGACCAGCAACGCGTAGAAAGCCGGTAAATAACACGTATCAGACATTTTAATTGACTTTGGGAACTTTCTATCAGATCATAAAATTGGTTCTATCACAAAGTAGTACCATAAAGGAGTTTCCTCGTACTACAAAAGTCTTTTATATAAATTACAATTGTTTTAGGGGGCCCTTTCGCTTTACAAAAAACGCAAAAAACATGGGTTTCTATTTCAAAGGTTCTTTTCGTAATAATGATCGAATCGTAACACTTGAAGCGTCATTTTATAGATGAAGAACTGTTCTAGTGGACCTCAAGTTGGTTTTTGTTAAAAAATGAGTATTTTTATAACTAATCGACAGTTAAATGTGTGACTCTTTATACGTTATTTTATAAAATGACTTTTATAAAATGAAAAAAAACTCATATATCAATTAATGATCCACTGCGTAGGAATTTCAATAACCATACAGCGTTCAATATAATAATAAACACGAACTGTATAATTGAAATAGAAAAGCGTGATTGGCCCGCTGACGGTAAAATTGCATTGGCATGGTGACTTGGCGGTGTGGGAAACGGCCACCAAAAAATAGCCTCTATGTTGATTCGTTATGTTTTTAACTCTTGGTTTGAGTGTATGAGGATAGTAGTGCCGTTATAGTAGTGACTTAGCAAGACTTATAGAACGCAGGAAACTAGTCGTGGTATTTGCTGTACAATAAACTTAAAACAATACTTCTCAATTTTATTTAAATTTAGTTTACCTATTTTATTCCAGACCCTTGGTTTTTAAACCATTTTCCAAATCATTTCTGTCTTAGTTTAGATTAGTGGTTTACTCATGGTTTTCATATAGCTTGACCATATTCTATTTTGACATTCTAGTTTATGATAAAACCCACGAGACGTTGAGTATAAATTGTGATCTCTCCGCTTAACAATGACAAAACCGATGCAAGGAAAATCGATGAGAATATAATAATGAAATCAATTCAATTGACAAGAGACGGATTTCAACCTTGTGAGTAAAACTAGTATCTATGAAAGTGATGTTAGATGTGAAAGGCTAATTAAGTTAATTAGGAGGGAAGGAATGCAAGAAAAGAGAAACACCGTGGATGTTCTAGACTTATAACAACACGCACCACGCACGAACGCAAGCCACAACCACACAATGGTCTCTATTTAACATTAGTGACGGACTCATGCAGAGTCCAGGGCTTTGTGAACCTACAGTAGCTTCCTGGTAAGTCTGAAGGACCTCGGTTAGGTAATGGACTTCATTGGCCGAGTTACGGCTTGGCCCGGAATGGGACTTGTTACTCCATGCCTTATGCAAGCGGGCACCCACTGAATACTTTGATAAAGGGGTGGCCAATCATGGTTAGAAGTCAAAGTGGGCCACGTTTAATGTTTAACAAGAAAGGTTCCTTTTACGTGTCTCATTTGTGTATTCAAATCTAAAATATGAAAGCCTATGAAGGAAATTACAAAGACATTTAAAATTACTATCGTTTACTATGAATCATCCAGTTATGTGTTTATTTATTAGTATAAGGTCACTCTATAGAGCCGGTGCCCGAGTGGTTTAAGATGTCAGGACCTTGAACCTGAGTCAGAGATAACAGAGGTTTTATTATTGGCCTGGCCTAGAAATATTAATCAATAATGTTAAGTTTGTACTGTGCAATAAGTTTCCCCACAGATCAATAGTCTATTGAGAATGGGCGGAGTGAGATTAAGCAGATCAGCCTCACATTTTCAAAAATAAAAAAATTAAACCTGAGTTTAATCTGCTATAACAGACCACTTTAAGTTAATTCAAGATTAATAACTTCTTAAGGACGTCGTATCATATTTCATAATTTCTCTCTCCAACACAACTGTTAAGGAATGATGGCACTGACCTGAGTCTTGTACCGGATGAAGTAGACCTCGGGCTTGCTGGGCTGTGTGGGAGCTGGGGTTGGTATCGTGATCTCGGGCTGCTCGTCTGGCTTCTTGACCAACACGTAGATGAGTGTCTTCTGTTCGTTCTGAGGAATGATGGGGATGTCAGGCACAGTTGGTGGTGGTGGAGTGGGGGCCTTGATGAACACTATCTTGTAGTGTTTCTGTGGAGGTGGGGGTGCGATGGGCCGCTTGGGGGCGTAGTACGTGGGCTCTGGGGGTGGAACGTGGACGTATACATGTTTGTGGATGACAGGGGCTTGTTGTGGGGGCCCGTACACGGGAGCTGGGCCACTGCTGTAGCCGCCACCGCCTCCGCCCGAGATGGGGGCCGCGTAACTGTCCAGGGCGAGACCACCCCCGAACACGGGAGGCTCTGGCCTGCAGAGAGCGACTCCAACGCTCGCCAGTAACTGAAACAGTAAAATACCAATCAATAAAATTCTTTATAAACGTAAAATAACACATTGGTTTTAAAACAATCGGCCTTAGATTTTTTTGATTCAGTTTTATAACGATACTTCTCATTGAGCCTAATTTGTCTTGATTGTCTCGATCTAAAATGTTAACTAAATAAATTTGTCACAGAATATGTATTCTTATATGATTATGTACAAGAACTTATTTAATTCAATAACTATTTATTTATGATATGAGATCAAAATTGATTTATTTAAGGCTACTATTTTAAAGTCATATTGCATTCATCTTTTATAATTATTTAAGTACGTTTTTTTAATGCGATCCCAGTGTGAAATGATCTTTTAACTAAATAAATGTTGCACTTAATAAATTAATAAGCATAAATAATTTTAGAGTAAACTCATATTTATTTAGCCAACTACTAGTCCCTAAAACGCCTTTGTATAGTATTACGTATGGTGGTTATGACCCACCCACCCATTCAAGCACGTGTACTGGTAATGACCCTCCCACTCTTTATACATGTACACGGTGATGATGACCCAATCATAAATGTACAGTGGTATTGACCCAACCGCCCTCCTATACACGTACAGTGGTAAGTTGCGAGAGCTTACAAAATATAAAATTCATTTACCTCTTGACTTTATATATACGATTAAAACTGCGTTAAATTTGCCTAATTAGTCAAAAAATAAACCCAATTATATAGTAAGAAGCCCACCAATGAGATTTTAATTTACTATCGAAACCAAACTCCAAAATTAAAAAAATTCTTGTGCTGTTCTTGAACTATTTTATGTAAATATTTACCGATAGGCAAACATCATCCGTTTCCCTCAATCACATTTTAACCGTATTCAGCAGGCCCAATTGGTGACCGTTGTCTGTTCGCCTCCAGAAGACACTTGCCTAAAAGTTATAATGGATTGTTAAGTTACAGCTGTTTATTTTTTCCATTAATTTTACATTCGATAGCACTTTAAAGGAATGATATATCTATTAACCAGTCACTTTCACAACTCACTCAATGCCTTTATTGATGTATATAAAAAGGATATAATTAGAGGTAAATCTCTGAACAGGTTTGTCGCTAGGTGTCGTCTTAAGGAGCTGATACCTTTTATCACCCACTGAACTGGTCCTGCGGGCAGAACCACTAACGACCTCTATCTACAGAGAAAGTAATCCTCAAGGACAACAACTTTCCACCTTGGTTAGTTTGGTTCTGAAAGGGGCGGCCTTTGTGATTTTAATGTGGATGCAAGCGCACAGTGGAGGTGACGGACGACAAAGGTGCCGTCCACTCACTGCACCAGACGACTCTTTCAACGCCTGAGGTCCTCCTCCACCGGACGTTACCATGAAATTACATATGGAAGGATGATTGTTGATTCTAAAGTGGATACAGGAGACAGCGAGTAGTGTGGTCAAAGAGGTAATGTGTCAGCTAGCTCAGTGCACCGGACGGCACACATAACACCTCACACACCGACGGCTTGTTACCTCTAATTAGAGACTACCTACCACTGCTCTGTTTCACCGGATGTTTGTCTCTGTATACTGTTATACTGTCTGTCAACCATGAACTTGCATGTGAGAGAGTGTTCATTAATTGTAAAGTTGACACTGGATCCAACGAGTAGGGTGTTCACAGAGATAATGTTTCATCTAGCTCACTAGCTCAGTGCCCCGGACGGCACACATAACACCTCACACACCGACGGCTTGTTACCTCCAATTAGAGACTACCTACCACTGCTCTGTTTCACTGGATGTTTGTCTCTGTATACTGTTATACTGTCTGTCAACCATGAACTTGCATATGAGAGAGTGTTCATTAATTGTTAAGTTGATACTGGATCCAACGAGTAGTGTGTTCACAGAGATAATGTTTCATCTAGCTCACTAGCTCAGTGCCCCGGACGGCACACATAACACCTCACACACCGACGGCTTGTTACCTCCAATTAGAGACTACCACTGCCCTGTTTCACCCGATTACTGTTATATTGACTGTCAATATTGAATTTTACATGGAAGGTCAATGGTACTTGAAACTAACTGTAGAACAAGGTTCAATCTTGATAGTTCTTGGTTAAGGCCACCAAGCAGTAGAAGTGATCTCTTGACACAGTACACTTATTATTTATTTCATTATTTCTTCCACTTATTGAAAAAATAGAAAAAACTAAATCCCAATGATGTTTTGAATATCCAGTTTAGAATTCCTTGCAATAACTTGTAAATAACAATAGGCTCTACGTGTATAAGAGAACATAAAACATGAGTAAAGCATAAAACACTGTTAATATATGAAAAGTTATACTACTTTATATAAGATTGTGTTAAATACAAAATTTGCATACAGTAATTTTAAAAAGTTTATAAAATAAAAATTAATCATACTCAGATTAATTATAAGCACTTTTTCTGCTACAAATTAAAACACTTTAGTAACCAATGCTATGCTAGAAGAAGTAACCTGAGTGGAGGTGGAACAAACTTGTTTGTGTTACGAAATCAGTTTGGATCACAGAGCAAAGCTCTTTGCTCTGTGGTTTGGATTCTAGAACCTAGACTACTTTGGTCAGAACATCTTGTAATCCGACCAGTTACCTCCATTACTGATGCCACACGACATGTAATCAACCCTTACTTGGTTATAGTACTTCCGGTCTGACTTCCTGGCTACATTCCCTCCTCGCCTGATTGTTTCCTCATTGTCAGGCGATTGTTTGTCAGGTCAAGATTACAGCGCGTGCGGACTGCTTCTCGGGTAATGGCTAGGAGAAACTACGTCACTCCTTGCACGCGCCTAACCTCCATATATAGAGCCATCTCCACATTCCTTCGCATGTCATAGACCTTGCTGGGGATTGCCCTTTACATATGTAGATTATCATGGTATTTTTTACAAAAGAGCCTCAACTCTAAAATATTTTCTATGCGACCCTCTGACTGCACTGTACAGGGTTATGTGAAATGCTGCCTCTATTTATGATGAGGGATGGAGTTATATACTATATAGTTAATGAGGACTCTGAATTATTTGCACGATTTCTTAAAAAGAAAACAACGATTATACATATTACATTAATACAGACGTCTGAACTATTATTTAATGTATAGAAATGTTTAAAATATCACTGAGAACATAGTTCAATACTGATCACAATGAGAACGTTTTTGTTGATGTTTGGCCCTTCCTCAGTATGTTTATAAGACTGCGAGTATAAAAGAAGTCGTTGAACCTGTGAGTTGACCCTGGGAGAGTGGTGAGGATTACATTCACTTTCACCTATATGTGGCGTATAACACGCACATCGAGTAGAGAGTATGTGATCGGCACATACAACCTATATATAGCACTTTCACGTTCCGCTACTGGCGTCTGCCGTAGTGGGAGGCACTTCCTTGTACCACAGAACAGAACTTCGGAGTCTGGAACAAAGTATTCCTAACGTAGGTTTTTGATAAGCCAAAATAAAATTAAGATCTAATCTAAATAAAATTGAGAAAGTCAAAATATAAATTTTGGAAATATATTGATATCAGAATAAAATAACAAAATATACATTGACACGAGCTTTTACAAAAATAAATCATCTTTTTTAGTTTTACAAAATTATATAATTTGGTATTTAGATTAACTCTAAATTATCTAAATTTAGTTTTGTCTCTGATTTACATCGTTCAATTCATTGTGGAAATGTGATACGTCATCAGAAACAATAATTTGCTGTCTTTACGATTCCAATTCAAAATGTAGCGCCTGTTCAATATTAGTGTAAACCAAAATACAAATTCATATCTTTAAGTATTTGACAAGCAAAATATTTCCCAAATAAGCTTTTGTAAATATGGTAACGAATTATATTTACAATTTTGTTTGACTAAACTAACGGTTAAAAAATTAAAATTACATAATATTTTAATTTTAACAAAATAAAAGATAATAATTATCTTGCGTTTTATGTCTATATCGCTAATTAGTGATAATTTCTTTGGTACATATTACATAATCGTCACTTTTTTTCAATAATACGTATAATTTGTCAAATGTTTTGATTGCGTCTATTACTAAATAGTTGTAGGTTTATGCAGTACGATAGAAAGAAGAAAACACGTTTTACATCCTGGGTTAGGCTAAAATGCTTTTTGAGTGACGTCCAATAAATCGCGAAGGATGTTTGAAGGAACAAAAAGGAAGATATTCCCCAAACAAAGGGAGAAGTGGTGACAAATCCCCGAATGTTTTATTCGACTGCGTTATCCCAGTTGTCGTGGTAACTTGCGTGAACAGCTGTTTAAAACAAAATGGTTCGTCATAAGGGCGAATCTTGCTTACAATATGAATGTGCAGTCTGACTGAAAACTATCAGTGGTCATGTTTCTGCTTTAAATTCGTATTTTGAGGTTAGCCCAGCCAAAAGCTATGTCCCAAAAATGTGTCGGCAATACAAAAAAATTATATCACACATCCACATGTGGTAATGTAGAATAGGAATAGAGGAAGTAAAAAATTTGTATATTTTACCGATTAGTAAGGATGGATTCTAAGTGTTTATCAAGTATTTATTTGTGGTTAAAAACTCCACTATTTTTGTGTGCTGGTCAGAAATAACATATTTTTGTTGTTAAGGTTTAATTTTATTCGTTAAAAAAATATGTTGGTTTCTAATTATTTCATAAAATAATTATTTACAGAAGAAAATTGTTAGGTTATTATTAAAGTTCATTGATTGATATATTTTATTTTGAAGCACCGCCTACACAAAAAATGGAAAATTTTATTTAATTAGACTGGAAACACAGTTCACATCAATATGAATTAATGTACAATTTTATATAAATCTATAAATATTGAAGTGTTTCTTTGCGTAAAAGTTACATATGTTTTGACATAAAATATTATAACTACACACAATTAGACAATTTAGGCCTTCGTAGAAAAGCCAGAGTAAAGATTGAAATAAAACAAAACAATTTATGTAATATTTCTTTAGATAACGACAAATGTAGATGCGTTATTTTGGGAAGGTGGTAAACGATGGCTTAATATAACATTCGTATTTAATATATGGTTAAATACATTACAATAGTTAAATAGTATTGCACATGCCCAATGGTCAAATGGACATGCACTATAGACAATAATGTATTGTAATGAATTAAATACATATTTAGTAATCAACACATGCACTGATCTGTGATCACGTCACACGACAAGTCATGTTGTGTTGCTTGTTTAATTTCATTGGTCTATTACTCCCTAAAGGTTAATTTAATCACAGTTGCATTGGGAACCTTACGTGATCAATGTTTATGGACTAATTGCTTCACAGCTAATAGCCGTGGCTGAACTCGATAATGGGGTCATATTATATACACAATTTGTAACTGTAACAAATATAAAAAAAAAAAAAAAAAAAAACAAATGCTGGAGTTCGTTTTTCGTCAGGTCTACCAACATAAAGCTATGGCTCATTTTTATTTAGTAGAACTCTCCAAAATTTTAAGTGATTTTGGTTTTTTCTTATTCAGTGATTTAGGAAATTGCATACAAATTTTTTATCACTCAGGTTCTTTTGTACAGTATTAACATGGTTTTTCGGTCACGAACCCGGATATTAGTTGTCAGATGTAAGGAGTAGGTTTTATGTTTTAGTTAGTTTCGTATTCGAGCTACATAGTTAACGGGATTAGATCATTTATTAAGTTTGATAAATAACAGTTGTCTACATGTGTATTTATTTATACCGATCTTCAAGATACGGTTGAAGACGCATTTTGAATGAGTGTAGATGAGCGTAGATGAGTGTAGATGTGTGTAGATGAGTGTAGATGTGTGTAGATGAGCGTAGATGAGTGTATATGAGTGTAGATGAGCAACTGTAGTTTTATCAAAAACTAAAACCAACCTAAGAAACTGTCATTAATAGCCCAATGGCAAATTAACAGCAGGATCAGCTGATCCCTGATAATGAATAAATCTATATACTTTGCTACGAATGTAAACTTTTTAGATGGCCACATCAAAGAATCCTAAACAAGCCTTATTTAAATTTATGTCTGTTGGTAACGCTTTTTGTATGGTACCCTTTTATATGAAACTTTTTTTGAATGTTTAAAAGAGAGGCAGCTAGGCATTTAAATACTTGCTATTCACCTTAGGGCGCCACCTTCACCTCTCCAAGTGACGTTATTATCACCATAGAGATTTTTAAATTGAGCCGTTTAGACAGTTCAGATTGGGACATACATAGAGTTTCAAAGTGTTACTTCCTCTAGAAAGTCCACTCATTAAAGTACAGTGAGCTAATCAATTCCCTTCCAACTTTGTTTGACATTGACCATTAACAGTTTTGCAATGGCGACGGTCAATTTGAAAGGACTGTCACATTATCTAACATGCAATCATCTTAGAAAACAAACCAATTTAAATTCCTTTCTCCCCTCGTGTAAACTCTTTCACAACTACTTGGGCAACTACTCGCTGTACATTAGGAGAGCTTTTCGGCGTTATGTTCATTTTATGGTGTAACCGGAAACAGCAAGCCTCATTTGTCAACAAGTATATTTTATAGACCAAATAATTAAAAGCTCATCATTTTTTTTTTTTTATTGTACTACCTAAAAATCTACTGAAAAACCATTTTAAGTGTACTTTTTACCAATCTTTCACACTTTCTTCTACGCGAACCACTCCAGATTCCAATTCAATTTATATTTCGTTTGTACTATTCATTCATGCTTGAACTAAAATGCTGTCACTAAATAGTTTTATTGTTATAACACAAATGTTTACAAGACAATCACAGATTATTAATTGCATTCTTTACTATGTTTATATAATCATTATTTATTGCTTGTAAAGGAAATAGGATTGTAATTTCTTACAAGTAGCATTCTTTATTGACCAAAAAATAGTTTTTATTTGAAAAGCTAATTAACTGTTTGGTGTTTTAACTGTAGATTATTTGTTCAAAATATTATTTATTTAAATTTACAGAAGCTTCAAAATCTATTTTAGAATTTTTTAAACTTTACCATAATTTAAACGTCAAAACATTAAGTGTATAGGATCTGTTATTTTATGTCTGAGAAACTTGAAATTCGCATCATTGAGGAATGGAATAGGTATTGCAAGATGACTATTTATTGATTAATGACCTTTAACATTGCCAATTAAATATTAGCAGCATTTTAAATAAATTACCACCTCACATTTATCGAGGACAGCAGCCCCAGTGACCCCAAACGGGAACTAGTTTACCTCGCTTAGGCTCATCAACTCTTCAAATGGTGAACCATAAAGTTAAAATAAATCTCTCATGGTAAACTTGTTCCTTTGGATCCTTGCCCTTGACTTCAGATCTTCGAGGGTTGAAAGACATCTCCGGTTTGAGGCGTCACTAAACAAATGTTACCATCTAACAGCGTTTTGATGTACACTCTTAACAATTCTTGACCGCCTAGCAGGAAAAGGTTGAATGTATTTGAGATGTAAAAAAGAACGTATAACAAAGTAAATTTTATAATTAGAAAAACCAAGGTTTTGAGTAATTTACATTCATATTTTACTGGTAATTTTTTCTTCTTAATATTTTTAATGCTCGTAATAACAATAAAATTTAACAGACTGAATTGTAATTTATTTATTTATGCCGTAATTTTAATTAATAATTTTATTATTTTTCTTGATTAATACTACATATCTTAAATAACAAATTTTAATTGATAGTTAAAATAAATATAATATGATATGGAGTTTATGTTAGACTATATTGTTAAACTATTCCTTATTTTCTATATTTACAGTTTTTAAAAGTAACGAAATTATTAAAATTAAAACATTAATTACAAGTTAATTTACTATATACTTCAAACCACTAATGAAATATTAACTTTACAGCTTATAATTTTTTCAAAGCGAATTAAATAGAATATTAATTATACAGTATGTAAGCATTTTTTTGCGATATAAAACATTTAGCGTTAAGCTCTAAGGTAAAAGAATTACTGAAATTAAGGTTACCGTGAAAAAGGTTGTATATTACTCGGGCTTTGCCCTGTCGAGATATCCTCCCCGTACAAGTGCTTTTGGTTTTAAACTAATGATTCTTTTTATTTTGTTTTTGCGTTGTAAGTACGGTCTTGCAAAACTTCATGTTTCTGGTAAAGGAAAGAAACATTCCCTTAAAGAGCCTTATTCCCCGTAACTGTAATAATAATCCTGAATTATTTTAGGCAATTTAGTTAGAAATGTATGATTTTATTCAGAAAGGTGGGCAAGAAGTCGAATCAAAGAAGTTATGTATTAAGAAATTTGTATTAAGGTATTCCATGACCACTTGGATGAAAACGAACTTATGTCAAATTGGCTTAATAAATTTCTACTGACAGCTTATTCAGATAAACACACTTTATAACAAGTCAAGCAGTCAGCCTACACCAAGTCTACAACAGTCACAAAAACGAACTTATGTCACATTGGCTTAATGCATTTCTACTGACAGCTTATTGAGATAAACACACTTTAAAACAAGTCAAGCAGTCAGCCTACACCAAGTCTACAACAGTCACAAAAGTGAACTTATGTCACATTGGCTTAATGAGTTTCTACTGACAGCTTATTGAGATAAACACACTTTAAAACAAGTCAAGCAGTCAGCCTACACAAAGTCTACAACAGTCACAAAAATGAACTTATGTCACATTGGCTTAATGAGTTTCTACTGACAGCTTATTGAGATAAACACACTTCAAAACAAGTCAAGCAGTCAGCCTACACCAAGTCTACAACAGTAAAAAAAAAACGAAATTATGTCACATTGGCTTAATGAGTTTCTACTGACAGCTTATTGAGATAAACACACTTTAAAACAAGTCAAGCAGTCAGCCTACACCAAGTCTACAACAGTAAAAAAAAACGAAATTATGTCACATTGGCTTAATGAGTTTCTACTGACAGCTTATTGAATAAACACACTTTATAACAAGTCAAGCAGTCAGCCTACACCAAGTCTACAACAGTCACAAAAACGAACTTATGTCACATTGGCTTAATGAGTTTCTACTGACAGCTTATTGAGATAAACACACTTTAAAACAAGTCAAGCAGTCAGCCTACACCAAGTGTACAACAGTCACAAAATGTCGGTTTGATTGGACGAATTACCGAAAGCAATCCAGATTATTCCTGAACCACTTAACGGATTGAATAATAAAAATGAAGGAAGCCGAATAAACCACAGGAGAGCAAGGGTTGTAGTAGACCGGACAACGTGGGGGGGGGGGGGAAGATATGTAGCCCTACCGCGGGCTGTGAAGCTCCCGCTGGGAAAACATTCAAATGGAGTAACTAAATAAGTCACGGATTATCCTGAACACTATTATTTGTTTTTTTCTGTTTGTAAATGTTTGGAAAGAAGTCTGCCATTGGCTCTGAATACCTAGTATTATTTCTTAGCGGTACTCAAATGGGATATAAAAGTTCTGTTTTTACTGACTGTGAACTGTCATGCGTAAAATTATTTTTATTATTTAATGTTTTTAAGAAGTATTTTTGACTAGAAAAAATAGTAAAAGATAAAATAATAAAAAGGCTGTTTTACTATGCTCGATTTTATTGTTAAAGGACTTTTGTTTCGATTGCTTATGTGCAATATGTACACACTATCGTAAATCTTCATAATGATTATACTATATATTAATATCAAAGGGTCCGGCCAACAATTACCAAAATAGAATCTTTGATCGCAGTAATAATAAAGTCTTCAATCATCAATCTTTGTCGGTGTTACTACAACAATCGTCACTCTCTATGATCACACGACTGTGTGATACACGCCACGATACTAACCCAAGTCAGCGTGCTTCTTGTTGTATACGTGAATGTCAAACAATTTTACGCATTGTTACTTTAAAATGTATTTTTAATTAATTATTTAAATTAAATTTTTAAATCACTATCAAGAAATTGTTCAAAATATTTTTAAAACAATAAAAAGTACAACCTATGAAATTAAACAAAACTTTGAAATGAATAAAGAACTGGTTTTATTAATAACAAGTCAATTTTTTGCCATTAATATTAACAATAAAAACTAAATTTCAATCTGAATAACATTATATTATTTTTTAAAAATTCTACCCTGTACCCTGATTATGTTTATGCATAAATTAACCAAGGAAAACTTAGTATCAGCGAACCACAAGTTGAGCCCTCGAACGGTGGACTGTACAAGATTGTATTGTCTTGTAGTCCACGCAGAGCGCCCGACTAACCAACCACAAGTTGCATCTTTTAAAACACGTTTACCCCTACAATCACTCAATATAGCAGGGTGGGTGCTAAATGTTTTATTATAAATATATAAAACACATTATTAGTAAAATTGTATCATTATCATTTTATTATATACAGTAAATCTGGATTTAGATCACTAACTCGCTCACTCATTGCAATAGATGTTTGTTTAACCACTTCGGAGTGACGTAAAAGTTTGAAATTTGAACTGAAGGTACATCTAACCATCTCGATTTAAAGAAATCGACATTCTCACATTTCCAATAAATAAGGGTTGTTTTTAGGAGTTGAAATTAAAAAATATTCCGTTATGGATAACATGAGCAGTTGCGGCCGTACATAATATAGTTTCGTTTCAATTGTTGGTTAACCAATAAAACTAATTTTAAGGTTCCCAAGCATATAGTTTCTTAATGAAAGAAACGAGGAATATAACGATACCAAGTTATTACATAATGGTTGCAAACAATAATTTATATAAGCATTTATGTGAAAATCTCAGTTTAATCAACTAAATATCGTGAAATGAAATTTTTGAGATGTGAAAATTTTTTTTAAAATTGTTGGTCAGGTAAGTTTGACCAGCTTAAAAAAGTAATTCATTAAACAATCAGGAAATGTTTATTATCGTACATATTTTTTTTACCGTAGGGATTAAAAGTGTAAACTGCAATTTGGCGTGCGAAATTGCGTTCCATTTATTGAATGTAAGTTTTAGATTTTAGATGGGCAATATCTGTAAAAGATAGAAACTGACTTTAAATTTGGAAATCTTAAACTATATTCGCTCAATTTAACTTTTTTTAATTTTTTAAATATATTTTGAAGATATTGCCAGCTTAAAAGAATAAATAATGTAAAATTAAATGCTACGCGCTAAATTGCAGTTTACACTTTTAAGCCCTATTGTGAAAAATCTACATGTAGACATTTTTTATTGTTTTACTAATTGATTTAGTTAATTAGGAAAGTGTTTTAAGCTGGTCAAACCTACCTGACCCAAAAATAAAAAATTCTAACATGTCGAAAATGTTATGTTAAGCATTTTCAATTAATTAAAACTAAGGTTTTATATAAACGCTATTATTAATAAAATTGTATTATTATCATTATATTATGTACAGTAAATCTGGATAGAGATCACTTACTCACTGCACGTCTTTTTGATACTACTTTAATCCACTTTTCTTTCTATAAATATCATTATGCAATATGCGTACCTAACAATCAGTTTTTATTTCTAAATTAATGTTTTTATAAACAATAATGCATGTTTTGTTCCGTTGAGCCGCTCGTGTTATTTTTATGGGACATTTTATATTTTCAACCTCCCCAAAACTACCCCATAATATTAAATATATGCAATAGGTTTGAATTTTCCTAGGGTCTACATGGTTAAATCTACATACAGTCCAAATTTCAAAATTTTACGACACTGATAGTGGGTATAGTGAGTTAGTGATCCCAATCGAGCGTTATATTATATACATATAGGAAATACAGACATAGATAAAAATGTGTTATTGCATTATATACACTATAAAATAAATTAAGCTATCCAAGAATAAGAAGCTTAATTAAATAAATATTTTTAGAGTAATGAAAAACTGTTTAGTTGCTATCCAGCGGGAATATAAGCCATAGTTCAGGAGGGCTCAACTCGTGACTCGCTGATACTAGTTATATAACAGTTATTTTGGAAATGTAGCACAATTCAAGTTGCAATCGATAGCTCGACTTTCTACGTAAAGAAAATTAGCTATAATCTAAAGTCGAGAGAAGTACCCCTTAATCCAAATTGTGTAAGCATGGATTAGAGTTTGTATCAATCAATTAAGATCGTAATACAAAAATGCTTCTGTGTGAGTTTTTCGATTAGAATTAGTTTTACCTAATTATAGAAACACATTTATCTATATATTTAGACTATATTCATGTAACTTCCATTTCATTTAATAACGTCAAAACTAAACAATATTAATTATTGATTAGTTATTTCACATAAATAATTAAATTTGATGGCTATATAATAAATAAGCCTTAAATTATGGTTAATCCCATAAAATAAAAAAGTTAGCAACTAGAGGACCATCTGTGTAATGTGTGTTAGTTCGGACAGGAGGGCTGCCTCCGCAATACATTTATGTAGATAATGTAACACCACTTCAGCGATAAAACACATTACAGTAATATATCGTACTGAACGATTACATCAGTGGGAGTGTTCACTGTAGCGACCCACGATACAACACATTGCTCCTTACGGATACATCCTGCTCCGTTAGTGTGGATGCTGATACCACGGGGATACGTAAATCGATGAAATCAGAAGCAGACTTGAGCAATTCTACTTGTGCCTTCCTGTTACTCAACTACAAATAGCGGAACCGGATGCGGACGTTAAGAGTGTGTAGGGACGAGACGATTACATCGAGAGCAGACAATTACAGTACATCTGTAAAGACGTTACGTAATCAGAGACGTGCTCGGCGCCAGGACACGTCAGGGCGCGTAGTTTTCACCGGTATGTAACCTGTGGTAGGCCTACATGTGTGTTGGTCCAAGCTTCGTGGTTTCCACAATATTGTTTTTACGGTATTGTACTTACCTATATAAAAAATGCTGATTTAAAATTTTTTGTGGAGTGAACGAATATTCTTGTTTTAGTTAATATCATTTATTTTTTTATAATACTTTCATATTATAAAGTTGAATGTCATATCTTAATATGTTAACAGACTAAATTTAAAAAAGCGTATAAATATTTTGACTGAATGATTATATATTTAAACGTCTACATTAATGTTGTTCTTGATCCAATAAAGCTACATGTTATTTATTTATTTACTCCTGTACAAATAATACCAATTCCATTGGTAGTTAATGAAAATTAAATAAAAAGGATTCCAGCGAAAATGATACTAAAAGATACCAAGTTTTTGAGTACCGTAACGTATTAATTGATTATAATAGCAATTACTAAACTGGAAATAAATGTACAAGTAAATTACTTGACATGCCCCCCAATACATTCAAAATACAGTTTTTAACCATTTTACAAGAAGAGATGTCAATAGAGCTGATGAAGTAGAACAACTAACGTTTGTACATTTTAAAAGTGTATTTCAGTTGTTTTTATTAGGGCCTATTTTAATCAGCTGCTGCAAACCATGCTAAGTGATAATTCATCATAACTAACAAAAATATTATATAAATAAATATTGACTATCAATTCTTTCAGAGATGAAATATTTGTATTGAGTAACTTATGTATTGTCATTTATCGTTTGAAAAGAATCAGTAAACAAATATCGTTTACTGATTTGTTTGCAATCGTTTACAATATATCGTTTGGTATAGTATGTAAACCACAGGTATGTTAAATGTTTTGTTATATTCACTTAGAATGTAACTTTCGTTAAAAGAAGTTTCTTAAGTATAAATAAAATTATTTTTATTTTAATTATTTTATTACTGTTTGTTAAACGTATGTTCAATAATATAAGTTGAAGTCTATTTTGTCTAGGTATATTTTTATTAAAATTTCTCAACTAATCGTACAATAATTAGTCAGTTAAATTTAGTTTTATCATTTCTAAAGTCTTTTCAGAGGTATATAAAATACTATATAAATAATACAAACTCGGTTTTGATGTATTACGAAAGTGTGTGTTATATAATTGTTTTGGTTTTCGTAGTTGACTCAAATAAGGACAAGTTATTGTTAACATAGAGTCACTATTACAGTTTTGGGAGTTTACGTTTTTTGGCAATTTCTCTAATCAAGAAGATCAGTTTCTGTTTTTTAAAGACAACAAAATTATTAGTTATATTTAAAAACTAAATGTATATTTCACGTTCTTGTGTTATTTATAAATTTAATCAAATTACTTTTTCTAATTGAAAATTTTGCACTATTCAAAAAAACAAAAATATTAAACACAATTGAAAATAAGAGATAATGTATTATACTCTTTCGTATAGTAAATCACTGATTATTACATAATATTTTTCGGTGTTCGTACAGTTTTATGTAAAATGACACAAGGAACAAACATTTCTTGATAGGGTTAAAAGTTGCAAGAAATGTTTTGAATGTTAAATCTAGTTTTGCTTATCAAGTTTACGTTGGGTTTCTTTTATTCTTCTCTTTTTTCCTCCTATAATTTTACATTTATTATGTAGCAAAAACTAACATATACTAAAATGTTGCCCAAATGTTACTGAAATGTCTATGTTTGTACAATAAATGTTTAGTAATAAATTCCGTATTTAAGCCCTGAACTGTACAGAAGAATAACGCTTGATCCTACCTTGTGTGTAGAGTAATACAGTAACTTGTAGTGAACATATAAACAGAAACATCAAGTACGAACTGGTGTTAGGTTAGTCTATTACTCTTAATGTTTATTATTGTGGCAGTCATAAGCAAACTGAATAATGGTCTAGATAACACGCTCGCTTCAATTATATTTCCATTATAAAATGTGAAATTGGCTTTAGTTATAAACTAGTTAGAAAATAAACTAAAGTGAAATTTAAATCGTTATAAACAAGAAATTAATCTAAATTTACCTAACTTCACTAAACACAATAAACTAAAAAGTGGTTTTTAAACGTCGAGTAAAAACCTCTGTGACTGTTTTTATGAGCAATATTCACTTTAGCCAGATTGGAAAAGAACGATAAAGAAGAGCCTTCACGAAATTAAATTCTTCTGTTTGATTAAGTCTTTTTTTCTTAACTAAAACATGTTATAAATGTAATATTCTATATTGTTACAGTTTCTTTGCCAATTGGAAAAATGCCACATGTTTAAGCAATTACTCTGTTAAGAACCTATCTCCACTCTAACTAATATATATGAAACTAAATTACCTCTAAAAATAATAAGCGTATAATGTAAATTGATATAGGAATAACATTATAAAAAAATACTTCAGTTGAAATTATCACATGATAACTTAACATCTCATAAATGTTATTTAAAAAGTTGTTTAGTTGTTATTGATCAAGGACATTAACATTTTACTGATAAAATAAATAATTTATAGCCAGTTTATTGCATAATCGAAATCATTGATTTACTGAGATTAAATTTTATCTAATCATTGAACTTGTTTTATAAAAGAATTTTAAAATAATTAATTCCATTTTGTACCAAAAACTCCTGTCCTACTCAAAACTAAATACTATCTACTGACAGTATTTGATACCACAATTAAATATTGAAAAATATTCTTTACTAAAGAATATTTTTAATTTCACTATCACATAATTAATCAGTGGCAAAAGTAATCTAGTAGACGAATATGTCATAGTCTACACACAGCACATATATTACGTCACTTACATAAAAGTGTATTGAAAAATAATACAGCTTAAGAAGATAAAATGTACTATATATGGGTATCAGAAGACATTAAAAATGTATTCAAAAAATAAAAGCCCCCCAAAGAACCTGTATCAGTTAGATAAATTTGGTATAGTATATTTAAATATTAAAAGTGTTTATAAAGAACTGTATCAATCAGATAAAAAGGATATAATATATTTAGATAAAAGGTTATAATATATTTGGCGATTTGAAATGTTCCAAAAAAACAGTATCAGTCAGATAAATTATCTTACATTTAGTGATTTAAAGTGTTAAAAAAACCTGTATCTGTCAGATAAATATAATATAATACATTTACAAAATAAAGTGTTCTAAAACAACTGTATCAGTCAGATAAATGTGATATAATACATTTAGAGATTAAAAGTGTTCCAAAAGGACTGTATCAGACAGGTAAATAAAGTATAATATAAAGAGATTAAAATTTTTCAAAAAGAACTGTGTCAGTCATAAAACTGTGGTGTAATATATTTAGAGGTTAAAATTTTTCAAAAAGAACTGTATCAGTCATAAAACTGTGGTATAATATATTTAGACGTTAAAATTATTGTTCCAAAATAACTGTATCAGTGAGATAAATGTGATATAATACAATTAGACATTAAGTGTTCCAATACAACTGAATCAGTTATATAATACATTTATCGATTATAAGTGTTCCAATGAAAGAGCAACAGCGGTCGATGGTTGAGAACCGATTATTGCCAGAACGCAATATGTGGTCTTTGTCTTGATCGTGATTGGTGATCGACGCTCGGTCAGTGGTAACACCGATGTTTGTTCATAACAGTCCATCAATTAATATTGCATTCTAAGTAAATAATACAACTTCAACTTAATTCATTTTAAAATTAATTATTATTATGTATATAAAAATTATTTAATGAACCAAAATGGGAATAAGTGCGTGGAACACACTGCCGCTAATCCCTAAAATGTCAGTCGTTCTTGACGATCTCATTTTAAAAGTTTATCGATTAATTAGTTATTAAAAATATATTTTTAGATTTATTTTATTTATTTATTAATTTAGATTTTATGAAAAATTGATTTAAATTAATTACTTTAGTTTCAATGTTATGTTCAAAATTTTTTACAAAATAAACTTTTAATTGAACTGAGTTTTTAACATAAACAGAACATTAAATGTGTTAAAAATTTTTATTTATGTTGTGCAGTTATTTATTTTTAACAAATGTTGAATGTTTTGAATATTTGTATCATTTTCAAAACAGGGTTAATAATTGGCCTATAAAAAACAAATATATATGCTTGTTTACTATAGTGTTTTTTTACATTATAATCTAACAACCATGCTACTGTTCTTTTTTATTTTTTACATTAAATTATATTTACCACGGGTCATAAAATCTGGTAGAACTTAAAATTGTGCTACAAAAACCCTAATCAATTGTCACGTGATTACAGCACAGAACGCGTAATCAGGTGATGAAAAAAATTATATTCAAATGTTATCCCTTAATAAAAAATATTCACATAGATGGACGAAATCGATCACCATATAAATATTTGACTCAACATCTAGTTATTATAGTGTTGTGAGACGTACATGTTAATTTATATAAAAAATATTCGTAAATTATCTTTTATTAAGGGGGGGGGGAGTAAAATTACTATGCTAATATAAAACTATAAATCCATGTGTGGTAGTACGTACTAGGAACACTCTCATGTTGAAGGAACACGGACACAGTCACTGCGGCACTGCCACTGCGGTCTGCGGCACTTTCCCAACTTATATACAGACGATCTGAAACCGTAGCAATTTTTCTTGGACACAAAGTGACCGGTGGGGGGGCTGATGTAACTCGACCTCTCAAGGCCCGTGGGTGGGGGCGGGAACACCGGCCGGCGATCTAGACCGAAGACGTTCCAGTGCCCATCAAGGTGCCCAAAGAGTTTAGCGTCCAGTTTACGGCATATTTCAGTTTGCTTTGGTCAAAATAGTTTAGTCATGTTTCTTTTTTTATGATTCGTTTGCAATCGTAATAAACTAATTCTTAAACATCTATTGATACAAATTTTCTTTCTCTCGTTCTGCTCACCCATATCTTTATGTACAGTTAAATCAGAACAAGCGATTGTCATTTTCATTTATTAAGTTCTCTCTATGGTAATTTATTCACGATTTTATAATTCATTGCTTAGGAAATACTCGTTTTTTTGTACCTCGAAGTTGTTAAAAATTACGATTGTGCTTTGACAAATGTGATTAAATTTGTACATAGGAGTAATTCGTGTGATCGAGTTACATGAGGGTTTGAAGTTTAGGATTGTCATTTTTGGAAGTTTGTCATTAATGTAGGTCTGTAATGCTTCCTTCTATTACATTTGTTTTCATACAGACAAAGGCATTACATAGTTGCGTTGGAAAAGTAAAAAATTACATATTTATTGAGGAGTGTGATTTTAATCACCGATACCTTTTTAACTTGTGAACTTTGCTCTGTGACGAAATAACTTGACCTTAAGTTATGTTAATGTATATGTGACTTGATATTATGATAAATGCTGTATTTTAATTACAAAATAAAAAATGTATTTGTACTCAGTATCAATTTATCTTGTAATTTTATTTGAAAAAAAAAAATAATCTAACGCTCGTTTCACTTTTACTACTCTTTACCAAATAGCATTTTTGTAATGGATTTTTTATAATAGATATTATTGATATAATAGATTTATTGATATTAATAAACAATAAAATAGGCATATATGTTGTTGACGTTATAAATATAGGAATCAACGTCGAGATATTGTACAAACATACTTAATATTCAGTGAATGTGTTGTGATTAGGTAAAGTGACTGCAGCAGGAACAAGTTGCCATTTTGAGAGGAAGGGTCAAGGAACCAGAGGGTCACTGTGTCACGAGACGACCTTGTCGTCGACCTGTTGCTGTTTGGAAAGTCGTTAGGACCATCATGACGATGGTCTTCCAGGACATCTGACCGAAGGTCTCAAACCGAACTTATCAACTAAATCGACTGTCACCGTCCTTTAGGGGAGGGGGGGGGGAGTGTTGCTCTACGAAAATGCCAATAACATGGGTTTCAATTTCAATAATTCGGTTCGTAATAATGATCGTATCGTAACACTTGAAGTATCATTTGATAGTTTAAGAACTGTTTTAGTGAAATGTATTTGGATTTCAAAAAAATTGAGTGTTTTAAAAATGTAAAAAAAATTAAATGTTTAAAACTTATTTTAAATTTAAAAACTCATAATATCAACTCAAGGTCCACTAGATTACACTTTTAATAATTATGCAGTGTTCACTGTAACTTTATAAATAATAAACACGAACCATAAAGATGAAGTAGAAAATCTTGTTTTGGCTCGTTGACTGTGAAATAGGGGTATTGACCACTATAGGGCTCGTCTACTATAGTCATATGGGTATTGACTACTATAGGGCTCGTCTACTATAGGCATAAGGATATCGACTACTATAGGGCTCGTCTTCTATAGGCATAGGGGTATCGACTACTATAGGACTCGTCTACTATAGGCATGGGGTATCGACTACTATAGGACTCGTCTACTATAGGCCTAGGTGTATGGACTACTATAGGGCTCGTCTACTATATGCCTAGGTGTATCGACAACTATAGGGCTCGTCTACTATAGGCATAGGGGTAACGACTACTATAGGGCTCATCTACTATAGGGCTCGTCTGCTATTTTTTAAATTTTGCTATTTTATCTCGAAATAATTAATAAATTTTAAATCTACTTAAAATTACAAGGAAAATGATACCAAAAAAATTGTGATTTGCTGTAGTGAATCTTAAGTTACAGCATTGAAAAATATTGCATGGTTTATAAATTACTGTGAACAATGTTCGTAAGGTAAACTAAAGTAAATAATATATTGTTTGGTATCATTTCTCTTGTAATTGTGAGTAGAGTTCATATTTATTATTACGAGATGAAATGGCAAAATAAAAAAAAAATAGTGATTGATTGGAAAAGTCAACTAAGTGACTAATCGAGCGGAAGTGCGGCCAGTCCCCGGTGGGTCAGGTCGGTCGTAATCCCCTACCTGACGTCCAGCCGCACTCCCAGTTTGATAATACTATGAATGTTTTTCAAAAAAACGCTTCGTTTACCAGATACTTTCGTCCACAAAAGACTTTTTCTTCGAGTTGGCTTAACTGATATTTATGAAATTCGCTATGCATGTTAAGATCATAAAGACTTATTCTAAAAAAAACTTGATCCAATTTAAAATTTTTAAATGATGGCCATTTTAACATTTTAAACGGAAATTACGGGAAAACGACAAAGAATTAAAAAAATACTTAGAACATGCTTTTTTAGACAATTTTATTAACAATCTGTCAGTATCAAAATAATTAGGATTGGGAAAAAATAACCATAATAATAATACATCTGTATTGAAATTTGTGTTGAGAAGCAGCAAAAAAGCCATTTGTTTTTAACGTTTTTGCTGCCTCTCAACACAAATTTCAATGCGTCTCGGTTACTTTTTCCCAATCCTAATTATTTTGATACTGACATATTAGTAATGAATTATCTTTAAAAAAACGCGTTCTTTATAAGTTTTTGTATTCTTTGCCGTTTTCCCACAATTTCCGTATAGAAATTTTACATGGCCGCCATTTTGAAATTAAAAAAAAATTCAAGTTAATTTTTTTCTCTAGATTACGTCTTTACAACACTGAACAAGCGTAGCGAGTTTCAAAAATATCAGTTAAGCCAAGTCGGAGATAACAATTCTTTTGTGAAAACAAAATGGTAGATATCTGGTAAACTAGTCGTTTTTTAGAAAAAAAAAATAATGTTGATATTCTCTTTATTTTGACCTATATAACCATTTCCTGAAGTTTGCACTACTTTTGGCACTTCCTGTATATAGCATTTAAAACAATTGTAATTTTGGCACAGTAATGGGTTTACGTGTTTTGATTTTAAGTCTACAGTTGTACAGTGTTTATATTATATAAAGTCAATTTACAATTTACATGGTCTTAGCCTGGAGCTGAGGGAATTTAACAATAAAATGCAACAGTTTTATAGCAGTTCATCCCATATAAATTATTTATAGGCATGTTGCTGATTAAGGCTTCAATCTAAACCTTCCTTTGTAATTAAGGTAAAGATGTAATACCGTGTTTACGTCATGTCAACGTCACTAATATCTCCCTAACCGTTAATCTCTGGGTGCCTTTATTTTCTCTATACAATAGTACAAACTTTCCATTTATTGCCATTGCTGCAAGTGGTAGGAAAAACAGAAACGGATTCATCCTTCATCCTAAGCATTCCTGATTTTTTACTACGTTTTTAATCGTAATTAACTCAAACTAAGACAAACTATTATTATATTGTTATGTATTAATGCCAAAATAATATTTTTCTATACAGCTAACACAACAAACCACCAAAACCACTGCCGCCGTGGCCACTGAGTCTTGATCGACACGGCTTAGTATTTTGGAGTACAAGGCCCTAGGTTCAAGCCCACTGAGCTTACAATATGAAGTTCACTCGCTGATTAAAGTTCACGCACATACCTGTAGCTCGTGATTTAGCTATTGAATATTTTGCTGAAAAATAAAAATGTATGATTTATTAGCATAGTAAAAACTATAACTTTTGAGACCAGCGTAAGTTTTGAGAGAGTATCATCTAAAAGATTTAAAATTTATTTATTTATGTGTTGTTACTATTATTTAGAAATAGTATTTTATGTTGTATGTATAGGCATAACAAAAGTACTAAGTCATAGTAAGTTATTTAGCTAATTGTTTTATAAGAATGATATAAAATTAAAACACAAATCTTATTTAAACCGTCACATTAATATATAGAATAATGAATGATTACTCATTTACGAATTGATACTGCTAATACACATTTATTAATTATTAATGTTTCTTATTGTCTTCTTTTAATAACGACGCTTTATATGTAGACTATAAGAAATTACATAACAATGTATAAGTAGAAAAAAATAAGAAGTATTTACGTAGGAAATCAATAAAGCTTTAAACCACATGTCATTATTTATATCTTACTATTGGAAAATACTTCCATAAAATTAATTTGTCGTTCTAAAAATGGTAAAAATTCTATTGAATTTTAGGTGTGTTATGAATAATACATATATTTATACTTAACAAGAATTTTGAATTAGAATTATTAGGAAATTTTCACTAAACTCTCGACCTTTCTTCAGCAATAAATGCTAATGCTTATCCTTCCTTTCACTGCCCTTCTGAAGGCCATGTTTTCTCATGTGAGGGGAGGGGGAAATGTTGAATTACATTCGTCTACAACAAAATGTAAACACTACTATAGGTGTCCGAGCCTCACTAACACACATACACTAGGCAAAGACGCCGGCCACCCTGCTGACCCAGGATCATACGTTTGATGGGAGGAGGGGTCATGTTGAAGTACATTGCTCTACATCAGTATGTACAGTCTGTATACGGTAGGGTGGCGCACGGACCCGCCAGCTACCTGTGTCTGTCCTTTCCTCCCCCCGGCGCTCGCGGCTGTTTCCATAATGAGTCACCAACTAGCCCCTCTAATAGAATTATTAACTTTTTTTACTTTCTCATAATATCTCAATTTTAATAGAATATTTGTAAAGTACTAACAAAACTAAGAAAAGTGATATAAAACACGATGTGCTTTGATTATAAATAACGAAATGGTCGAAAGTTATTTTTTAGCCGGAATACTGTATGATTTGTTAAATGTTTTATATTTCTCATAATTCCCTAATCTTGATACAATATTATTTTAAGAGTTCTTTGAAAAAAGGTAGAATAATTTAAAACTATGTTATCGCATACTATTTAATCAGCCAAAATATCATTAAATAGGCAACACTACATACTTTACAGTTTATTTGATTAATAAATCAACATTATTTTATATTTCTCCCAGTAATCTTCTTCAAGCCAAAGTATTTAGTGTCCAGAAGTTGAGCATTTTCCATTTATCTTCCATGTTGTTTCCGTGTGACACTGAAATAAAACAAAATCGCGCTAAAACCAATATACAATATTTTAAGATTGCAGTTAATTTTTTACCATTCGTTATATTTTATTACTAGTTCTAATGACATTAAAATGTTTTAAAGCATACATTGAAATGTTACAGTACCCGCTATTCATCAATCATCGCAACCTTATTGTCATGACTAATAAAGAAGTAGTAATATCTTATTATACTCTACTTATATTTAAAAAAAACGTTTAAAGTCTCTGTAAATTTGAAGATAATTATTTTGTTTTACTGTATACTATTATCATATTTTTATACCCTTTTTGTAATCATATATATTACGTCCAATAAAATTTTCTAGGTAAATAGATTTTATTTTTTATTTTACCTGATTACTCTAGAGGTGACACTCCCAGATCGTCATCGTCATCGCTGGTATCCCAGTCACTGTCATCCGATTCACCAGGGGCCAGATTAATGACTAGTTCTTGGACACTGACGTCATCAAGTCCTTCGTTTGTCCAGTCTGCCTCGACTTCTTTCTTGACGTGTTCAACGCATTTGCGCCAATCTTCTGAGGTGAAGGAGTTTACAGCTTCCATAAACAAATCCTGAACATCGTTCAATTTAAATGTAGTATTCCTTGCTGCTACATACCGCTTCAAAGTTGACCAAACCAGCTCAATTGGATTGTAATTACAGTGGTACGGTGGCAGTCAAAGTACTCTTAAAATAATATCGTATCATGATAACGTTGTATGAGAAATGTAAAACATTTAACAAATCATACAGTAATCACTTTTCTTAATTTTTTGTTAGTACTTTACAAATGTTATATTAAAATTGATATATTATGAGAAAGTAAAAAAAGTTAATAATTCTATTAGAGGGGCTAGTTGGTGACTCATTAAGGAAACAGCCGCGAGCGCCGGGGGGAGGAAAGGACCGACACAGGTAGCTGGCGGGTCCGTGCGCCACCCTACCGTATACAGACTGTAAACACTAGTGGCCGAGCCTCACTAACACACATACACAATGCAAAGACGCCGGCCACCCTGCTGACCCAGGATCATACGTACGATGGGAGAACGGGGCATGTTGAAGTACATTGCTCTACATCAGTATGTAAACACTAGTGGCCGAGTCACACTAACACACGTTCAAGAGGCAAGGAAACCTGCCACACCACTGACCCAGGTCATATGTACGATGGTGGAAGGGGGCATGTTGAAGTACAATGCTCTACATCAGTATGTAAACACTAGTGGCCGAGCCTCACTAACACACATACACGAGGCTAAGACGCCGGCCACCATTCTGACCCAGGATCATACGTACGATGGGAGAACGGGGCATGTTGAAGTACATTGCTCTACATCAGTATGTAAACACTAGAGGCCGAGTCACACTAACACACGTACAAGAGGCAAGGAAACCTCCACACAACTCACCCAGGTCACATGTACGATGGTGGAAGGGGGCATGTTGAAGTACAATGCTCTACATCAGTATGTAAACACTAGTGGCCGAGTCGCACTAACACACGTACAAGAAGCAAGGACGCCTGCCACTCCGATGATCCAAGATAATACATGCGATGGGGGAAGGGGACGTGTTGGAAGTACAATGCTCTACATTAGTAAGTAAACACTAGGGGACGAGCCTCAGTAACATACATACAATAGCAAGGACGCATACCACCCCGCTGACCCAGGATCATATGTATGATAGAGAAGAGGTCATGGTCAAGTACACTGCTCTACATGAGTAGGTAAATCCTAGTGGCCGAGTCGCACTAACACACACACACACGAGGCAAGGACACCGGCTACCCCGCTGACCCGGGATCATCACCATTACTTTTACTTGAGAACGAGTTCGGCTCGGTCTTTGTCCTTCACATTATGCATGTCATTCGCTCCTGCTAGTATCATGAAACGATCAAAGACACTTTCGAATCTTTTGAATTATTCATTGTATCGCTCCGTGACAGCCATCTCTCGTGTACCGGATCGGTGCTCGTCATCGCCGAAATGTGTAAGCTGTGACGTGACATGTGCTTCCTTTCCGGTTCCTAGGGAATGGGTTCATATGTGAAAAAAATCCCCTCATTCTTACATGAACCGACAGTCTGTGTATCGAAACGTCCCTCTTCATCACCGTAATACATGTGAAAAGTGTTTTCGGTTCCTAGTAAGTGGAATATGTGAACAACATTCCCTCGTTCTTATGTGAACCGACAGTCTGTGTATCGAAACGTCCCCCTTGACCACTGCAATACATGTGAAATGTGTTTCCGGTTCGTAGTGATTGGGTTAATATTTGAACAACATTCCCTCGTTCTTATGTGAACCGACAGTCTGTGTATCGAAACGTCCCCTTTGATCACTGCAATACATGTGAAATGTGTTTCCGGTTCGTAGTGAGTGGGTTCATATTTGAACAACATTCCCTCGTTCTTATGTGAACCGACAGTCTGTGTATCGGAACGTCCCCCTTGACCACTGCAATACATGTGAAATGTGTTTCCGGTTCGTTGTGAGTGGGTTCATATTTGAACAACATTCCCTCGTTCTTATGTGAACCGACAGTCTGTGTATCGGAACGTCCCCCTTGACCACTGCAATACATGTGAAATGTGTTTCCGGTTCGTTGTGAGTGTGTTCATATTTGAACAACATTCCCTCGTTCTTATGTGAACCGACAGTCTGTGTATCGGAACGTCCCCCTTGATCACTGCAATACATGAGAAATGTGTTTCCGGTTCTAGTGAATAGGTTCATATGTGAACAACACTTTCCGTTGTTTTGTAATCCGATTAAAAGATCACATATTAAAATTAATCAAGACTAGTTTTAGTATTTTTGTTCTCATTCCTCTTACTTCATTTTTAATTGGAGGAAAGTTACTAACATCAGTGTGTATCCAGTTTACTTAGAGTTAAGTGAGGAAAGTTATCAACATTGGAGCGTATGGCACTGAGTTTCTGGAGGTACCTGTGGATTTTATAGAGTTGGCAAGATAACTATCCTTCCCGATGTGTATATGGCTGAGTTTTTAGTGGTAAATGTGTTTTGTCTATACTTCACTGGAAATTTATTAGCTTCAGTGTGTGCGTGGCTGGGTTACGGTCTGTCTATAGTTCACTGGAAAGCTGTTAGCTTCAGTGTGTGCGTGGCTGGGTCGATGTCTGTCTATAGTTCACTGGAAAGTTGTTAGCTTCAATGTGTGAGTGGCTGGGTAGTGGCCTGTCTATAGTTCACTGGAAAGCTGTTAGCTTCAGTGTGTGCGAGCCGGGTCGTGGTCTGTCTATAGTTCACTGGAAAGCTGTTAGCTTCAGTGTGTGCGTGGCTGGGTCGTGGTCTGTCTATAGTTCACTGGAAAGCTGTTAGCTTCAGTGTGTGCGAGCCGGGTCGTGGTCTGTCTATAGTTCACTGGAAAGCTGTTAGCTTCAGTGTGTGCGTGGCTGGGTCGTGGCCTGTCTATAACTGGAAAGCTGTTAGCTTCAGTGTGTGCGTGGCTGGGTCGTGGTCTGTCTATAGTTCACTGGAAAGCTGTTAGCTTCAGTGTGTGCGTGGCTGGGTCGTGGTCTGTCTATAGTTCACTGGAAATCTGTTAGCTTCAGTGTGTGCGAGCCGGGTCGTGGTCTGTCTATAGTTCACTGGAAAGCTGTTAGCTTCAGTGTGTGTGCGTGGCTGGGTCGTGGTCTGTCTATAGTGCACTGGAAAGCTGTTAGCTTCAGTGTGTGCGTGGCTGGGTCGTGGTCTGTCTATAGTGCACTGGAAAGCTGTTAGCTTCAGTGTGTATGTAGCTGTGTTTATGGCGGTAAACGTGATTTATGTATAATGTGTAGGTAGTTGCCAATGACAAAGTGTGTGGGGATGGCTTAGATGTTTGTAATTTAACCTGTGTAGAGGTAGTGTATTTGCAACTGTTACGTTGTAAATTTATATATTACAGAAATTTATTGTAAAACGTAAATATTTGGTAATATAAATGTTCTCGTTCAATAATACTGTCCATTTTATACAGATATATTTCTCAGTCACTGCAAATTGTTATGACTCTAAATATCAATACTGCTGTTTTGAGGTCCAGTAATAGAGTGCTAGTGTAGTCTTATGTAAATGTAATGTAGTTTAATCCAGTTGTAGTAATATCTATTGTTAAGTTAATGTATAAGTAAGGGTAATACCTATTCGTTTTATTTATCCCGGCATATACCAAGTAATAGAAGTACGGAACGTGTAGATAGAGGTGATGGACGGAATTGTCAAGAGGAACATACACGGAGTGTGGGAAGAAATCCCTTCCAAAATCTGCCTACGTATGAAATATAAGTGAAAGTGAAAAACACTGAGAATATTACTTAGGTGAGTTTGAGAGATGTAAACGTTTTGTACACTTATATTGGCCGTTAGAGGCTATGAGATTCCTAGATGCTCCCTCAACCTTCATTATGATAGAAGACATACTACACGGTGGCATCTTAGAATAGTTTGGCTTTTAATATTGTTACTGGAATATTTTAATGAAATAAGAAATATTACTAAAACACGAACTGATGAAAGGGCAGAATGTGTATCATTTCCATGTATCTATGCTTGATATTTAAATTGCAATATTTATCTTCAAAAACTCCAACTTCAAGGTAGCTGCTATTAAACATTTTAATAAGTAAGACAAATATTTTTTAAACTGTTTATTGATTAATCATTTTTAAACAAATCATTAAAAACATTAACATGTTACGACTACTGCTAGATCGCAGATTGGAGCAGGAATCAGATTGGTATATTTCAGCAAGAAAAAAATATATTACACAAACAATTACGTGAAAATCCAATTACTGGAATACATTGATGACTCGTGTCAGGTAAAGCAGGTGACACAGAATTGTTAGATTTCTTTTCTCCCTTCATAAAGCTTATTTAAATGAGAACTGTTCGCCGCTTGATCTTCTTATCTTTCAATTTCCTGCTGGAGAAATATTCTCTTACTCTAACAAGAGAAAGAGCATTGTGTTGAGTAGTACTTATTGTTCTTGTCACACAGAAGTTAAACGCTCGAGTAATAAATCTAACGCCAAAGATTTATGGGCTTATGGCTTAATCCTTCCTCACATACAGTTTCTAATAGTTCTTTCCTTCACAGTACGACTGAAACATATTGCGAATGTAAACGCTTGCTGTATACCACCCCTAATGATCTTTATTATTTCAATTGTGATTGATTTGCATTATTCTTTCAACTATACAAAATTGTTGTCAAACATCTGTATTTCCGGTTAAAAATTGCTATTTATTCGAGTCCGTGGCTTGTTATATATATTGGCTTGTTATAAATATTGGCTTGTTAAAAATAATAAAAAAAAAAAAAAAAAAAACAATAAGTCGTGAAAGTCAGGTGGAATCCCTAATTTCCATACTTCCCTTTATTTTTTAATAAGTTCCAGATAATCTATATACTGCATTAAAGGTATATTTCCTGTATTAAAATTTTTTAAATTATAGTTGCTATGAAATTATTAAAATAAAATAAACAAATTGTTCGAAAAAACAGGGAGCATCCATTTACTAGATATTTTCTTAAGTCCTTATTTGAAGTTGCAAATTTAAGTCTGTCTACCATACAAAGATTTATTTAGTAATTCTTGAATAAATTAAAAGACTATTCTCTAACGAATCTCTAAGTTTATACTAAACAAGTTCAGTGGTCTATTGAACCTGAAAGAAGAAATGTTCAGATGAAAAGTCAATGTAATATTGGTGCTAAATAAATATATTTGGTTTTATTACTAGATAGATAGATAGATGGATATGCAGTTTTATTCACACAAAAAATGACAATGTAAAGATCATATAACAACGTTCCCCTCATGGGCACATGCCTGTGAGAGGGGAACGGGCCACTACCAGCCAGACGTAAAATTAAATGAAAATGTTACTATTATATAAACAAATAAAAAATAAATACGTATATAAATAAACTTATGTTTCATAAAAATTATTGCTTAAAGCCATACAAAATTCAAAGAGCCAAATTTTATAAACTAAATTTCGTAATGTTAGAAGCCACAACAAATAAAATTAAAATAAAATTAATTAATTAATAAAAACTAATAATAATAAAGGGTACTGTAATCCGCTAAAAATATACCATAAAATCCTGACCTAAACCTGGACACATTTCACGTTTACAGACACTTGTCCACGTCCATAATTACACAATATTGTTACACAAAGCATTACACATTCATACATTACCGCATACACACTTACATGAAAGATCACACATGCCTAAAAAAGACGCACCCGACTCCTCCTCGGACACATGCTCGTTTAGAATACACAAACTAAATAAACTATCTGGCATACACCTTCATATACGCATACACCTAGCATAAATAATGGGCGCAAGCACAGTGACTGTATATCACACACACCAACCAAAAAACACAACACATGCACACACGCGCGCGCGCACGCACACACACACACACACACACACACACACACACACACACACACACACACGCGCGCGCGCGCGCGCGCGCGCACGCATGCGCACACGCACGCATAAACCCTTCACACAACATTATTTTATTAAACCTACTAACAAATGTATATATAGCTTAGTGACTGATCTTAGCTAAATTATATTTTTTAATGTGATACATCAATAACTGTAAGCACAATCACACAGAAATTTTAATAGGGGGGATTTTTGTCAGTGTTTAAGTTCGTCCAGAATACCACAACATTTGCTTGATATATCGTGATTCCCTATGTCATTTGACCGAAAAAACACAATTTTTACTTAAATTCGGCTGTTAAAGGATAAAACCTCAATAAATGATTATGGTAAGTGCTTCCAAAAAATCTTAAGCAGCCTTAAAACTATTCCATAACTTCTTAATGCATGATAGTGACACAGAAAACGTTAGCAAATACCGCGTAGGTGAGGTTAGGTGGTTTTAAGTGGGGTTCAAATCCCCTTAGAAAATTGATAATAAATATACATCGATACTTGAAGCTTTTTCATTAAAATAAAATTATTTGAAAACCAATGTCTAAATATTCATTTATCTTAAACGTACCTAACCCGTCATTATTTTGTATAAATGAGATAAAAAAGGCTTACTACGGAAAATCTTTATGAACACAGTCGGGAAGTTTTTTTACATTAGAAAACTGTCAAACCCCTCATAAAAAATTGGTTAGTGGGGGGGAATACAAATATTTAATAGGGACCACTATCAAGTGACATATTTTTATGAATGTATTATAAAAAAGAAAATATCATAAACTAGATGTACCTTATTTCACCCAATTTGGTGACATTATTTTTTAATACTTCTTGTAAATTAATGTTTTATATGCCATAAAGTAAATTTAAACGAAGTATTTTGAGTTATTTTCAACTTCAATTTCCTATCAAATTGAATAGAGGGTTATTAAAGGCCTCTAGTTAGCAGCACTTTCCATATTGTTTAAATACCCTAAAACTTAGGTGTCATTTCATAATTTATCATACATAAAAAATTCACTCATTTGGTCAATCCTCGAACTAAATCCCTTTACCTTCATTTGTGTATTAAATAAAGGAGGGACCTATAAGACACGCTGTATAATAAAGGAGGGACCTATAAGACACGCTGTATAATAAAGGAGGGACCTATAAGACACGCTGTATAATAAAGGAGGGACCTATAAGACACGCTGTATAATAAAGGAGGGACCTATAAGACACGCTGTATAATAAAGGAGGGACCTATAAGACACGCTGTATAATAAAGGAGGGACCTATAAGACACGCTGTATAATAAAGGAGGGACCTATAAGACACGCTGTATAATAAAGGAGGGACCTATAAGACACGCTGTATAATAAAGGAGGGACCTATAAGACACGCTGTATAATAATGGAGGGACCTATAAGACACGCTGTATAATAAAGGAGGGACCTATAAGACACGCTGTATAATAAAGGAGGGACCTATAAGACACGCTGTATAATAAAGGAGGGACCTATAAGACACGCTGTATAATAAAGGAGGGACCTATAAGACACGCTGTATAATAAAGGAGGGACCTATAAGACACGCTGTATAATAAAGGAGGGACCTATAAGACACGCTGTATAATAAAGGAGGGACCTATAAGACACGCTGTATAATAAAGGAGGGACCTATAAGACACGTTGTATAATAAAGGAGGGACCTATAAGACACGCTGTATAATAAAGGAGGGACCTATAAGACACGTTGTATAATAAAGGAGGGACCTATAAGACACGCTGTATAATAAAGGAGGGACCTATAAGACACGTTGTATAATAAAGGAGGGACCTATAAGCCACGCTGTATAATAAAGGAGGGACCTATAAGACACGCTGTATAATAAAGGAGGGACCTATAAGACACGCTGTATAATAAAGGAGGGACCTATAAGCCACGCTGTATAATAAATGAGGGACCTATAAGACACGCTGTATAATAAAGGAGGGACCTATAAGACACGCTGTATAATAAAGGAGGGACCTATAAGACACGCTGTATAATAAAGGAGGGACCTATAAGACACGCTGTATAATAAAGGAGGGACCTATAAGACACGCTGTATAATAAAGGAGGGACCTATAAGACACGCTGTATAATAAAGGAGGGACCTATAAGACACGCTGTATAATAAAGGAGGGACCTATAAGACACGCTGTATAATAAAGGAGGGACCTATAAGACACGCTGTATAATAAAGGAGGGACCTATAAGCCACGCTGTATAATAAATGAGGGACCTATAAGACACGTTGTATAATAAAGGAGGGACCTATAAGCCACGCTGTATAATAAATGAGGGACCTATAAGACACGCTGTATAATAAAGGAGGGACCTATAAGACACGCTGTATAATAAAGGAGGGACCTATAAGACACGCTGTATAATCAGTCAGTTCATAATTAACTCAGTTTCTTATTGTCATCATCATTTTTATATTTTCCCCATTTTTAATTAATGTCAATAAATTTGTTACTCACCCAGTGACTAGGCAATCGAAGAGCTTGGTTTCATAATGGAATCTGAACCACGTAATGTAAGTTTCCAGACCATAATCTTTAACATAATTTTTCAATCAAGGCTGTTTCTCCAGTCAAACCGGAATCTCCAGTCTTCATTCCGCAGTTGTCATATTGATGACCCCCAGTTAAACTGGAGTCAAGTCAAGCAGATAAGACTAAGCTAATAAGTCACTACTTCTAACAATCAATCACTTCCTTACTGGACTAGCTGGGTGGCTGTGTAGACTACGAACAGCATCTCTCCACACCCGGTCGTGTCACAGTGACGGTATTTTTAATCAAGAAACACAAAACACGTATAATTGAATGTGGCACTTAAGTATCCGCTAAAGATTTTAATTCGCCCTTAGTAGTAAATATTTCACTACGACGTCAAAAAGGCTTGACTACGGAGTGACAAATAAAAAATGGTATCAAGTAACTGGCACAAATATTCTCCCTTTTCCTTTGTTGTGTCAGATTGTTTAAATAAAAAAAAATCTTATATTAACAAATCGAATTAAACTACATAAACAACGCAACTATCAGGACGTGAACTATTCACCGTAAAGAACAGTAATATCACGCACTAATGTTTACATTTATTTTACAATTAACTTTGTTTATTTATAAAAACGGAACCGGTAATCAATCACCCAACCAACACTAAAAATCCATTATTAAACTGTGTAATAATACTTGACAGTTTGCATCAAGTCACTTGTTAATGTTGAATATGAATATGTTGATGAATTAAAATAAAATTAAAGGATGTAAAAAGACACCTAAATAATAACAGATTTTTAATTAATTACATTTCTAAGGAATGTACAGGCGAAACACTAATTTTGTTTAAATAAAAGTATGGAAAAAAATCTTCGAAAACAACTGTTCAATTAATCACATTGTATGTAAACAACCTTCAACAACTTGAGTTGTGGCTTCCGGCCCTCGGCTTCCAGCCTCAACTTAGTCGGGTGGTTGCTAAAATATTTTTAAATATAATTTGTACCTTTACTGAAAAAGTAATCAAAATTGTTAGAATAAAGCTAGAAAAATATGAATTTTTTTAAATATTTTCCCCGTAACAAAAAATATTTGACTCAAATACCATTGTGGTTAGGGACGTGCGATTTTCACTAAAATATTTTTAATTATAATTCTCATAATATCTGAAAATTTAATCAAAATCGTTTGATCCCTTTTTGAGAAAATTTTATTTTTATATGTTATTTGGCCATACAAGTTAAAAAAAGTAAGTGCTACACACACGCACACGGACACACACACACACACACACACGCACGCACACACGCGCACACGCGCACACGCATGCACACACACGCGCGCACTCACAAACACGTGCGCGCTCCATCATAAAAAAATCCCCTTTTTGGTTCATGGGGCCCTAAAATCGATTTTAGGCCAACTTATAAATTTGTTTTAATTATCACAATACTTTCTCTATGCTAACGCATATGGGAGAATGTAAAATGTATATTTATATTTACTTTTTCGACGCACATACATAAATATTTTTTATTATTTTATGTATACATATAAATGAATATAATAAATGTATATAAGCTTAAGATCAGTTACAAAATTGTGTCTTAATGTGAGAACGTAGTGTGTACGTTGATAGCAGTTAGAAGTCGCCCAGTGGACAGACTATCGTTCATCTTGGCACCACTAGCCAGACTAGCTTGTAAATAGTCTATACGTCATCTCACTAAAGAACTTAGGGAAAATATTTTAGACCATCAATTTTGTGAAGGACCTAATGATTAGACATATCGATCTTCTCACGATGGATATTCTAATTTGTACATTAGGTAACCTTAACGCCATTCCTCTTTTCATCACAGCCCGCGTATACGGTGACCAGTGGGTATTCATCACTTCATAGACCCTAATTGATATTATATCAAACAATATTAATTTTGTGTCTACTCGTCGGAGAACTCAGGGTTAATTTATCGAAAGTAGTACGTAGTTCAACTGACTTTCATACTTACATTACTACGCGTGATTGAACACAGTATATAAACACGGCATTCATTGAACCATGATGGCGCCCACAATTTAACTCATTCTTTACGACTTTGGAGTACTTCACGTCAATACAAGTGAACTCGTTAATGTTCCCTACAACTATGAGGGAGCCCACATTGTAACGTGTTCTTCATGCACTTTGGAGTCGTTTACATCACTACGGAGGGGGGGGCTCATTAATGTTCCCTACAACTATGAGGGAGCCCACAGTATAACTTGTTCTTCATGCCCTATGGAGTCGTTCACATCAGTACGGGGGGGGGGGGGGGGCTCGTTAATATTCCCTACAACTATGAGGGAGCCCACAGTATAACTTGTTCTTCATGCTCTTTGGAGTCGTTCACATCAGTACGGGGGGGGGGCTCATTAATGTTCCCTACAACTATGTGGGAGCCCACATTGTAACGTGTTCTTCATGCTCTTTGGAGTCGTTCACATCAGTACGGGGGGGGGGGGCTCGTTAATGTTCCCTACAACTATGAGGGAGCCCACATTGTAACGTATTCTTCATGCTCTTTGGAGTCGTTTACATCACTACGGAGGGGGGGGCTCATTAATGTTCCCTACAACTATGAGGGAGCCCACAGTATAACTTGTTCTTCATGCTCTTTGGAGTCGTTCACATCAGTACGGGGGGGGGGGGGGCTCGTTAATATTCCCTACAACTATGAAGGAGCCCACAGTATTACTTGTTCTTCATGCTCTTTGGAGTAGTTCACATCAGTACGGGGGGGGGGGCTCATTAATGTTCCCTACAACTATGAGGGAGCCCACATTGTAACGTGTTCTTCATGCACTTTGGAGTCGTTCACATCAGTACGGGGGGGGGGGCTCGTTAATGTTCCCTACAACTGTGAGGGAGCCCACATTGTAACGTGTTCTTCATGCACTTTGGAGTCGTTCACATCAGTACGGGGGGGGGGGGGCTCGTTAACGTTCCCTACAACTATGAGGGAGCCCACATTGTAACGTATTCTTCATGCACTTTGGAGTCGTTCACATCAGTACGGGGTGGGGGGCTCGTTTATGTTCCCTACAACTATGAGGGAGCCCACATTGTAACTTGTTCTTCATGCTCTTTGGAGTCGTTCACATCAGTACGGGGGGGGGGCTCGTTAATGTTCCCTACAACTGTGAGGGAGCCCATATTGTAACGTGTTCTTCATGCACTTTGGAGTCGTTTACATCAGTACGGGGGGGGGGGCTCGTTATTGTTCCCTACAACTATGAGGGAGCCCACAGTGTAACTTGTTCTCCATGCTCTTTGGAGTCGTTCACATCAGTAAGGGGGGGGGGGTTCGTTAATGTTCCCTACAACTATGAGGGAGCCCACATTGTAACGTGTTCTTCATGCACTTTGGAGTCGTTCACATCAGTATGGGGAGTGGGCTCGTTAATGTTCCCTGCAACTATGAGGGAGCCCACAGTGTAACTTGTTCTTCATGCTCTTTGGAGTCGTTCACATCAGTACGGGGGGGGGGGCTCGATAATGTTCCCTTCAACTGTGAGGTTGCCCACAGTGTAACTTGTTCTTCATGCATTTTGGAGTCGTTCACATCAGTAAGGGGGGGGGGGGGGGTTCGTTAATGTTCCCTACAACTATGAGGGAGCCCACAGTGTAACTTGTTCTTCATGCACTTTGGAGTCGTTCACATCAGTAAGGGGGGGGGGGGTTCGTTAATGTTCCCTTCAACTGTGAGGGAGCCCACAGTGTAACGTGTTCTTCATGCTCTTTGGAGTCGTTCACATCAGTAAGGGGGGGGGGGGTAATGTTTCCTACAACTATGAGGGAGCCCACAGTGTAACTTGATCTTCATGCACTTTGGAGTCGTTCACATCAGTAAGGGGGGGGGGGGGTTCGTTAATGTTCCTTTCAACTGTGAGGGAGCCCATAGTGTAACGTGTTCTTCATGCTCTTTGGAGTCGTTCACATCAGTAAGGGGGGGGGGGTTCGTTAATGTTCCCTACAACTATGAGGGAGCCCACAGTGTAACTTGATCTTCATGCACTTTGGAGTCGTTCACATCAAAAGGGGGGGGGTTCATTAATGTTCCTTTCAACTGTGAGGGAGCCCACAGTGTAACGTGTTCTTCATGCACTTCGGAGTCTTTCACATCAGGAAGGGGGAGGCTCGTTAATGTTCCCTACAACTGTAAGGGAGCCCACAGTGTAACTTGTTCTTCATGCTCTTTGGAGTCGTTCACATCAGTACGGGAGGGGGGACTCGTTAGTGTTTCCTACAACTGTGAGCGAGCCCATAGTGTAACTTGTTCTTCATGCCCTTTGGAGTCGTTCACATCAGTACGGGGAGCTCGTTATTGTTCCCTTCTACTTCGTTACTCTCTGGCTGACACTAAGGACCGTATCTCGTTGCAACTTTACACAATTAATTACGTCCAGAACGTAGTGTTACCACACAACCACTGATGACTATTGTTCACTCCACTTGCCTCTGTACAACCACGGTTCGATCACTAACTCATAATACTCCATACTTCAATGGAAGTGTACACTTCTTGTGTATCATGTACAAATATTGTGTTTTAACAAGTGTTTGAAAATATTCCGACGGGTGTGATTCTTGAAATATTGCACCAAGTTTCGAAATGAATAGTTAAACTTTTTATCCTTGAGAGTGAATTTTTTCAAAATTCCAAATCTAAGGGTTTTCATTTCTGATATTTATCAATATAAGATACATTTTTCTATTTTACATTTACTCTCTGATTTCTTTATTTATAACCCAAAGTTTTAGAAATATAAAAACCAGATATCTTAAAAAAATACACTAATATAAGGTTTCTTTAAATTTTGAACTAATTATTTGTTAATTGCAAAATGTTTGGTAATTTATGTACAAGCCAGAACTAGAAATAATACTGTATATGACAGTTGACATCCAATACTGGATCAATGTTGAAAAGTTGCCCTCACCAACGAAAGTTTTGAATAACTTTATTTGGAAACATGGGCACGGCCCAGCTTCATTAAATGTCTTCATATATAATAAAGTTTTAGGAATTGAGGAATGGTTTTAAAATCTCTCTAAATTGTAGTATGATATTTGAGAAATGTAAATGCTTATAGCATTTCTATTTTTAATCTTAAGTAAGACTATATAACTTTAATTTTTTGTTTCTAGCTGGACAGCGCAATGCTATATGTGTCCATGTTTAAAACAAATTCTATCCTCAGGGCCAATATTCCCAAGTGCTAAGAAGAAGCCATTGTAATATAAAGGCTCTCTTATAGGTTTGTGGTTGATAGAGTCCAATCTAATTGATAGAATCATTAGCTAGGTGTTTTGGGTGAAAGTTAAGAAATGAACAAGAGGTTTTAGTGTAAGTGGTTATGCGTGGATGGTGGGTCCTCGTTAGTGTACGTGTTTGTTGGTTAAGGAAGTACCCTAGTTGGTGTATATCATTGTTGGGGAAGTGTCTGTCATCGTTAGGGTAAGTATTTATTGGTGAAATATTGGCCCTAGTGAGTATCTACCTTTGATGGTGAAGGGTTGAAGTCCTTGATGTAGGTGCTTGTTTGTGAAAGGTGGGAACTCGTTAGTTTACGTGTTTGTTGGTTAAGGAAGTACCCTCGTTGGTGTATATCATTGTTGGGGAAGTGTCTGTCATCGTTAGGGTAAGTATTTATTGGTGAAATATTGGCCCTAGTGAGTATCTACCTTTGATGGTGAAGGGTTGAAGTCCTTGATGTAGGTGTTTGTTTATGAAAGGTTGGACCTCGTTAGTTAGAATTGGTGGAAGTTAGGTCATCCCAATTTACGTGTTTGTTGGGGGCATGCCGGCGTTATTGTACATGTCCAATACTAATTGTCCATGTCTAATATTTATTGGCCCTTTCAAATTTTAGTTAATAGTATATTATTAGTTGAGAAGAGGACCTTGTGTTTGCAATGGAAGAGAACAGCCCTGAGCCAAAGAGAAAGAAAGTGACTGTACAATACGCGCGTGGTCTCACCGCCGCCTTGTTGACAATCTAGTTTTAAAAATTAATGAAACTTTATTCTAAGTTCTAGAAACATATTTTTAATACGAGAGTACGATTTTAGTGTCACTTAAATAAGACAATTAATTTAGGTGTAAAGAAATTTTGTCTAGCATTTGCCGTTAACGAGTTTGCAAGTGTTTACAAACAATTAATTTCTCATTAACTTGTTTGAATTATTAAATGAGTCTTATAAAAGATAGTCCAATGGTCAGAAGTTATTTAAACCACATAAATTATCTATTGTGAATACACCTAGTAATGTTAACTAATGCAACTCTTTTATAGTAAACCAAAGCTTTCGACTAGTCCAAAGATAATACCTAGACTCGATCTGCACACTAATTAATGAACGTCCACTCTTTTTTATTACTCTGACCAGAGGACTTATATTTTATCACGTGTACGTGAGTGTGTTACTGAAATGGGAAATTAAATCTCGTGTAGTATTATTTAATTAATTTTCTTGGGGTTTTAGGAAGTGAGGTAACTTTCTAATTAATACAGATGTACCTGCATCACATCCGGAATTATGCAATCCGCTAGACTGCACTGTTCCCCCGTTATCAAATTGTATAATGAGATTAGATTTAACAAAACTTGTAATAATTTAATGTAGTATTATTGAGCTCAGTTTTATAAGTGCTATTTGTTTGCGTTATTTTAATACCACTAACTCCATTTTCAAAGAATGTTATCAGAAGGGTTTTATTTATTAAATTTTTTGTGTTCTTTAAATGTGACTGCAGAATCTCGTTTGGCATACAGAATAATTTATTTCTTGGTGGCTTACAATTATCTTTTTGTTTCAGGACTGTTTCATTGGTAGATCCATGCTCATGTTGGAGTGACAGTCTACTGAGTCTTGTGGTATGGGGAAAAATGTTAGTTCTACTACAACTGACCACTGATGTAGTGTTTGAAGATCGTTTCAATTGCAACCAGTTTGTGTGGATTGGAAGATTGAGTTTGACGATTTTCGTATCAATTTAAAAGAAAATGTTTTAATATCATAGTTTTAATAATTTTCCTATTCGTTTTCGATTAACGTCTAGCTGGAACCTATACTGCTCGTACGGCTAGAACCGTACAGCCAGAACCGTACAGCCAGAACCGTACAGCCAGAACTGTACGGCTAGAACCGTACAGCCAGAACTGTACGGCTAGAACCGTACAGCCAGAACTGTACGGTTGTTGTTTATTATTGTTATGAGTTATAGTGGACACTTTTCAATTATTAAACTTGCAATCTAGAGGACCATAACATGTTTTATTATGAGTTTTTTTATTTAAAACCATCAAGAATAAAAGTTTCATATATTTAACTGTAACAAATACAAACATACTAAATTTGTTCGACTAATCATCGAACGAAGAAGAAAGTTCATATACATGTAAGCTAGTAACACGTTTCCTTATATATTACCCTAACGTACGTACCAGAAGGCGTAGTTAAAGCAATGACACATCACTTTCTTGTCTCGGTCAAAACCACGTGATCAGTATCAAAGGAACTTTGTTTATAAGTTTAGTTTAGTTCTAGGATTGGTAGAAAATCTTTCCATATATGGGGACATTCCTAAAAAAAAAACCCCCCCGTATTGACGATTCAAGTGTTGCAATATGATTATAATTACAAACCAAATTCTCGGAATAGAAACTCACGTTTTTCGTGAAGTGAAGCAGTCGCCTTAATAAAGACACGGCATCCGCTCAATGGTCACCATTGACGTGGTTGAGTTGGGTGTTGACCATGATTAGAATGGAGTGCAGGGACACAAGTCTGATACAGAGGAACAATTTTGTCGGATAGCCAAAAATCAGAACAGTACCACTTGATCCAAAGTAAAGATAAACTTTAGGTCCCATAGTTGCCTTATTTATAGACGACCTTAGTAAAACCAAAGAATAAAGACCGTCTATATTCTGTGGTAACACAGACTATACTCAATCATCTAAATTACTTAAACTGATACACAACCCGTATTTACCCATTTCTTCATTAACGGTTTTGTAATGATAAATAAATAACAGATTAATATGTATAAGTTAGACCATCTTTGAGGTGTTTATAAACAAAATAAGGAGTGCGCTGCTTTTTTATTCAGCTTTGTATTCAAGTGTATGGTGGATGTATTCAAGTGTATGATAGGTGTATTCAAGTGTTTGGTGGTTGTGTTCAAGTGTTTGGTGGGTGTATTCAAGTGTATGGTGGGTGTATTCAAGTGTATGGTGGGTGTATAGAAGAATGAGTATCCAGTGATGGCACTCATTAAAAGTTAAATTTTAATGTACCCCAAATTAAAGTTACATTTCAATAACGTATTGTGTGCTTTGAGTCAAAATAGACACTGAAAATGTACTTAAAATGAAGTTGTTTACTTTTATCTCATGAAAGAGGTACATTAAGCTGGTAATCAAACTACAGGGTCCATCATACGGTAGGTATCTAGATCAGAGTAGTCTTGCATTATGAATCAATTATCATAAACGTTAATTTTCAATTATTTTCTTTACTGATTGGGATTTGAAGATAAATGTTTTTCAATTAGTATTCATTGCAAGTACATTGGGTGGGAGGCAGGATCACCTTTGGTTCTGAGTTGGTTGATTGAGAAAGAGGGTCAACATCATTCTTATGTGGATGGTTGGGAGGACGTCAACAACCACGGGTGATGGGGGGGGAGTACTTTCAATGTCGAATTAGTGAATTCCCTTCATATACACGTCAACTGGTGGACCCTGCCAAAGGCCTATGAAGATAAATTGAATGATAAATATAATGAAGTACCCTTTTTATTCATTTTTATAAAAATATATGACCGGTTTCGGCTCTTAGGCCATCTTCAGATAGTAAAGCCTATGAAGATGTATCACATAGACATATTTCCAGTATTCAGTGAAGTAACTACTATGAAGACAATAAGGTAGAAGACGAAGTTAGTTATTTTCAGTACGTTTGGGATCAAGATTGTTGGTGATAATTTCCTGACTTGGGGATTCATTTAGTATGTGCTATTGTAAATAACTCAATAGAACTACATGATATGATAAGTTGTTCCGCATAAGTTGTTTATAAATATAGTTATTATTAGACCAGGGATCGCTATAGTGAGCAATTACAGCGTTTTACTTGTTTAGATTCAAAACAAGTCAATTACTATACCATAAACAACAAAAATAAATAAGACAAAATAATAGGCAAATAAAGAAGAATCGAACAAAAACTTCTAATCCTATATATTAAAAGAATCGTGCCATTTAGTTCACTCACTTTTTGAACTTGTTACTTGACCGATTTTTGATGAAACTTTTTTATTCAAAAAATAATTTTGATTTCAAAGTCGCAACGGAGCTGGATTTTCGAAATTCCAATAGGTTTATGTCCTATACGATGTGAAATTTGCAATGTTATTCTTATGAAGATTGATTTTTATTGACCAGCTGGTGGCATAAATGTTAAATGGTCCAAATAAGTTGTTAGCTTAAACATAGAGAGCAACACAGTAAAATATCAAGTTAATTATAAAATAGCGAATTCATCCGTTAAATAAAATGACACCATTTCAAATAGACTTAGTAAAAACATTGGTTGTTTATAATTATCATACTATAAATAGAGTGCAAATCACGTGCATTATGAGCTACTGTAAATGAATTTAAAAATATGATTTTACTTAATACAGTTTAATTACTAACATTTGAAGTTAAAAGTTACATTCCGATGTGTCCGATTACTTTCCCTCATAGCCGCAGTGTAATCCATGCTAAGTAGTTTTGTGGGATGTGGCCTGCAAGTGATGTCCGTCACGTGAGGGCTATGATGACGTAACTCACCGACCTGGTCCATCACATTCCACACTCACTTTCCCCCACAGCAGCAGTGTAATCCATGCTAAGTAGATTTGTGGGATGTGACCTGCAGGTGATGTCCGTCACGTGAGGGCTATGATGACGTAACTCACCCACCTGGTCCATCACATTCCACACTCACTTTCCCCCACAGCCGCAGTGTAATCCATGCTAAGTAGTTTTGTGGGATGTAGCCTGCAGGTGATGTCCGTCACGTGAGGACTATGATGACGTAACTAGGTGAGTCCACCTGTCCGTAGTCGGTACCTGGTCCATCACATTCCACACTCACTTTCCCCTGCAGCCGCAGTGTAATCCATGCTAAGTAGTTTTGTGGGATGTGACCTGCAGGTGATGTCCGTCACGTGAGGGCTACGATGACGTAACTCACCCACCTGGTCCATCACATTCCACGCTCACTTTCCCCCACAGCAGCAGTGTAATCCATGCTAAGTAGTTTTGTGGGATGTAGCCTGCAGGTAATGTCCGTCACGTGAGGGCTATGATGACGTAACTCGGTGAGTCCACCTGTCCGTAGTCGGTACCTGGTCCATCACATTCCACACTCACTTTCCCCCGCAGCCGCAGTGTAATCCATGCTAAGTAGTTTTTCGGCTTCGAGCGTTCTATAGTAATGGAACATTTAATAGGGCGGAAGAGCGCGGATTTGAATCACCTTTTATTCGTCAACGAATACTTTCTACCATTCATTAATGGCTTTGTGTGGCTTTCTCTGAAAAAACGCACGGAAGGATGGACGCTGATTGTTTAGGTATATCACTTTAATAATTAACTTTGTATTAGATTTCTCAAATGGAAATACGTTTCGTTTACTTCCCTATTTGTTTCCTACTTATGTAATCTACAGCACACAACCTAGCATTAATGTTGGTTTCCATCTCATTCATGTTAATACATAATAAATATATAACAGAGCATTCGTATAGCGTTGGCCATAGTGCCATTTTTTGTTACAACAAACGGGTTATTCCAATGCAAAATCCCTACATTATTTAAAACTATAAATATATAAAAAATAATACCATAATGAAACTAACTCATATTGTAATTAATTTATAAAACTCTTGTTATTGTTTAATATATTAAATTGTTTTTCAAGTTAGTTCGTATTTATTTTAATGTTTACATATATTGCTACAATATTTAATACAGCACTAATAAATACAAACATTTCCCTATATAACAAATACATCATAAAGACCTCTTCATTAGATCTTGTATGATGTTTAATTATAGGTTATATTGTAGGGTATTTATTAAGTATTTAAAAATTATGACTCACAAGCTATACAAATCCACACTTTGTCGCACTGTTTATTACAAATTGTCTACCTTGAGACGTCAATGTAAGGAGCTTACCCGTTCATGCCAAACAGAGTACCTTCAACACGTAGAACAATCAATTCCAGCTAATCCCCGAAACTTTTGGAACTTCGTCAAAGCACCCAATAGATCCGGCAACATTCTTGCCCTTGTTAAATTCCGAGGCACCTCATCAATAGACGCTGAGGATTCAGCTAAGCTATTGTCAGAATACTTCTCTGTGTTCCCTACGGCCGACCGTTCATTTCCGACTCTATATCATCAGACAATTCTTCAATATTGTGCCTCCTTCTAATTTTCTCTAGAGCAAGTCAGAAAGGAGCTTGACAAAGTGGACACCCTTCTCTCATTTCTTTATGAGATGAGGGTGCAGTCCCGTTTTGGCCAAGCCTCTGACAACTCTATTTAATGAATCACTAAGAACGAGAATTTTCCCTAAAGCTCTTAAAATTGGACATGTTGTCCCGATTCTGAATAACGGAAATTCTTCTTTAGTCGGGAATTACAGGTCTATCATTGTACTATCAGCGCTGGGGAAGGTATTTGAAAGTATGTCCTCTCAAGACTGCAGCCCTTTTGCTGACTTGCCAGTTCTCCGAATCAACATGGGTTTTGTACAGCGAAATCCACTGTATCTGATCTACATTTCATGAATACATTGGAAAGGCCTTTGCTAAATGAAAGCAAGTAGACGTCGCCTTTTTAGATTTTGAAAAGGCGTTTGACAAGGTGAATTATTCTATTCCTCTTCAAAAGTTACGCACCCACGGTATCCTCTATCCACTCCTTAGCTGGATAGGCGACTATCTAACCGGCCATCAGTTAAGCTCCCAGGTGCTACCTCGAACAGTTTCATCCAAACTTCTGGTGTTCACCAAGGTTCCCTCCTGAGCCCTCACTTGTTCTTGTTATTTGTGTACGATATCGTCGGATGTCTTCAGGCCGATACTCTGATGTTTGTCGACGATATAAATATCTTCACGGAGGTATCAGAACTAGAAGATTCGACCCGCTTCCAACGTAGTTTAGACTCGATATTTCAGTGGTGCACCTCTGACAAAATGTCCTTAAGTGCAATATAATGTCTTTTCACAGATCAACGAATCACACTACTGCAAATTACAGCATAAATGGCCATCCTCTAACTAGAGTTACAATGATCAAAGATCTGGAAGTAATACTCTCACACAACTTATCTTCAAACAATCATGTCGACTTATTGTGTTGTAGAGCCAACAAAACCTTGGGCTTTATAATTAGATCCATTCGTTGCAAAAAGAGCTCAGTAGCTCTCAGAGCCCTTTACTGCTCTCTTGTCCGGCAGATGCTGGAATATGTTGGCACGATTTTGTCACCTTACCTTTCAGGACAGAAGAATAGGTTCCAATCCATCCAGAGAAGAGTTTTACGCCCTGTAGAGGTTAGACAGGGCTTCATATTTAATGAGGTCCCCATTGATACTCTGCAAGCCTAACTTAATCTTCATAATTTGTAGCTCAGACATTTCGTCCTCGACATGGGCTTTCTCCACAAACTCCTGAATGGTCTTGTTGACTGTCCCAGTTTTATAAATGAAATTGAAAAGAGTGCCTTTTGGAACTCGCTCTACAGAGCTCTTCTCCAGACGTTTCTACCCCAGAAACTACCAGTACAACAGTCCACTGGCTAGGATGCTGCGGGTAGGCAACATTGTCTGTCGTCACGTCGACTTCTTCAACGACATCTCTGCCTTCATGAAGAGGTTACTATTGAACCGCCTACTAGTTGGATATGGTGCTTCAATATTCACCATACTGGATGCCCAAAAAATCTTATTTTCTTCTCCAACAGAACGCTGTCATTCAAGGGAAATCATGGGCTGGTTATGTGCATAGTATTTGTTTCTATGATTTTCTTTCTTAATTAAAATATACATATTACGGAAGCTTGCCATTTAGCTAGCTTAGTTAGAGTTGTAAATCTTACCATAATAATTAGCATATAACAATATTTAACATTGTTATTTATTCATAGTTATTTGAAATATTAACTTCTATTCTTACTATTATAGTCGTTTACCTATCTTAAGAACCTACATAATTGTACTACTTTGCATGCGTTTGGTTTTGTAATGTCATATTTATGGTTTTCCTATTACAGTATTATTAGGTATCATAATAATGTACGCACTATACAACTAAACTAAATCCTCGTTTAAATAAGTCTGGGTACTGCATGCATTATTGATACTAGTTTTTACTGTGACTTTAGGTTAGTGTAATAGTGGGAAGTGTTGTCTTAAATAGTTTCCATATCCACATAAACTTTAAAAAAAAAAAACTATGCATACTGATAATTGTGAAATGGCTTTGCCGTTGGAATGTAATAAAAAATGTTTGTTCATGCAAATATATTGTAGTAGCGTTCTATACGGCTATGTTGTGGAAACTGACTTATTAAAAGATTAAGTTATCTTGAAAATATACGTATATTTATTTAAGATCCAATCTTTAAGATAATTTCTACTTAAAGTATATTATGGGTTTGTATAATATTAGTACAAAGGATTATGGCCACGTTTAAAACAATATTTCTTTAGATAAGAATGTCACAAACATTCTGTAAGGTAATATCTAGTTAACGCAATCCATCTACAAATAAGATCAACATAAATAAACTATCAAATAAATAAAACAATCAAATAAACATAAGGAAATGTCCATATTATATACAATATTCCTATAGGTAAAATTAAGAAATATGCTATAAGATTAATACTTTATAAATCCGTGTTCAAGTTTAGTACATTGTTTGTATGTAAAAGGACCTTTGTGTAAAATAGTAATCCATATAAGTACAGTAGCCAGACAGACAGATCAATACAAACAATAGTAATATTGAGGACAAGGAACACCGTGCAGCAAAATAAGATTACTACAATCATATGTTGGGTAGAATTTTGTATAATATAATGTACACAGACACGTCATTGAACACAAACATTTCCATCACCAGAACACCAAGAGTACTTAAGGTAATTTCCTCTTTTAGATCTTTTTGAACCTACTTTTTGACGCCATTAGCGACATTTCATCTGTTCAAGGGGACAGCCCACTAGGTGTTGAACGAAATTTTCAACGTAAGCCTAGGTCGAGTTCGGGATCAAATGAAAGGGCTATTCAAGAGAAATTAACTGCCGCAAACCGGACTTCGAAAGGTTTATCCTTTCTATAGTAACGGTCATTTGAATTTAAATTTAACTAATTTATCAATATTATTTCTCCGCCATTTCACGATTTCTAGTAAAATATTCTGATCAAAAATTATACTTTATGGAATACAATTATTTCAAAAAATTAAATTGTCTATGGGAAAAATAAACATAAAATTAGTTACGTCATAAGAAAAAAAATGTTTTTTCGTGAAATTCAAATACTCTGGAAGGATAAACTTTTCGAAGTCCGGTTTGTGGCAGTTAATTTCTCTTGAATAGCCCTTTCATTTGACCCCAAACTCGACCTAGGATTACGTTGAAGATTTTCGCTCAACTCCTCACGGGACGTCCCCTGAACAGATGAAATGTCGCTAATGGCGTACAAAAGTAGCTTCGTCGTAACCATAGTCATGTACAAAATATTTCACTTTTACAAGTAAACTCATACACAAGTTGTGAAAGCGTTTCTATATCTTTCTTCCCCACCTTGCATAAATCATACGTTATTTTCGCACTAGCTTGATAAATTAACAATTTTCTGACGATAAATACTTTAAATTCATAAATAAATATTATTTTATTTTACTTTAGTTAAGGAAACTCCCATTTATAATGAAATTACCTAAATTATAATTATAAAATGTTACTTATTTATTTAGTTACTTCTTTATTTAAATTTTAAAAAAAGATCACTTTAAATACCAAACACCAAATTGTTCCCTTATCCAGTTTATTTTCTATGAAATGAATAATTGTATATAAATACAAAATGGACACGTCACAAACATAGGTCCCAGGAACAGTATTAAATATATACATTGTACTCGTACAGTGTAACTTTTCCTTATTTACTTCTGTACATATCATATTACGTCGTAGTAAATATGAAGACCACAGTCGTCTTCACTTTATTAACATTCATATTTTATTAGCAGGTTGAATTAAGTGAATGGAGCTGGACACGACGCAAAGAAAAAATTTGAAAAGAGAATAGAATCTAATAGGTTGAATGAACTTGGTTTAAGGGCAGACTATATGAGATCTGGCAGATACGGGAAGACAGAATTGATTGGAGATGACGGTCTGGCAAGCACAACCAGTGACACTGGAAACTCCTAAAGATGATGATGGTTTTACTAATCTTTTTTTCTTAGTTTTTTAATTGGTCTTTCCTGTAATCATAAGAAACTAATAATAAAGAACAAACTTGTCAAATTAGCTGCTTATTGGATTTATTTGTTGCATTTTATTTCTTCAATGGCCTACTCTGGCCAGTGTAAAGTGGCATTATCAGATTGTACATCCCAGACGACCCGGAGAAATGGATAAACATGAAATAAACAGCGGCCGGTTTACGAGCTGGATTAAGGCCCATAATAGTAAAGCAATTGAACCACAGGTGTTTATTATCACTTATGTGAGGTATTTATATGGTCAAAATAAATCTTCCGAGCACTAAAAAGGTATAGACCATTACTGCTCAAATTTACCAATAACCCTATGCTACAAAATTTTTTATGATAGTTAACACTGGTGATGATGTATTTTTTTTTTTTCAATGATAATTTAGAAAACCAAAGATATGAACAGTATTTTTAATCCCAGTCCCTAAGATTGGATTTAGACTAACTGTGTTTATAAGAATGGTCCCAGGATCAGCTGATATGTTGTTGGTCCCAGGATCAGCTGATGTGATGTTGGTCCCAGGATCAGCTGATGCGTCAGGAGTCAGTATTATTGTTAACTAGCTTTGCTTTTCAGAAAATAAATCAAAATGCTACAGGTTGCTTACGTACTTGTTTACGAAATAAAAGAGCAACATCACCAAACATTTCACCCATACTATGATGTGGCATCCTCAGTGGTATCCTTATTCCCACCCCATACACTACGAGAATATGACCTTCCCCATCCTTCGCCCACCCATACATGCACGGTGGTAAACACCACTGAGCATGTATGGATAGCGTGTGGGTTATTGGGTGGGTCAATACCGTTGTACATGTATGGGTGGGTGGGTGGAAGGTGTTAGAATAATGTACATACTATCCCTGAAGCCATTTTAGGGTAAGTTAATCTTGATGAATAATTTAACTATCACCCTTCTACTAATTAACAGCACACTGACTACTAAAAAGGTACATTGGGGCTCCTTTCAAATGGACCCACATTTTGTTGTAGCATAATGTAAAAATGCCAAAATCATTACTGATTCCTTGTATTACGAAATTTAACTAAACATAAATTGCTTTAACTTAAATAAATGTTTATCTATTTCATTATTGAAGACAACGCTAATTTTAATACAATACATTCAGTTATTATAATGCCTAATAAGTACAGTAAAATGAACTATCTCATTGAAGGTGAACTAAGTGATATTTGGAAATAAATTGAAAAAATGTTACAATTTAAAATATATCTTTCCGTATTTTTTATGTGCTGATATGTCCTACATTTTGTCAACTGGTCGTTACTTACCTTAAATATCAATGTTTAAGGAGCACAAGTACTCGTGTATGACGAGTCGTCAACTGTCTGAAACTGAGATTCGGGTAAACAGAAATCATTGTTTTCATTTCGAGGCGAGAGTATTCAGAAAGTGTTAAAGATGAAAATATTAAACTAAATAGATCCTTACTTCACACGAACATCGGACACCGAACTCCTAAGACTTTTAAACCACCAATTTCCGTTTAAGATGCCATTTAATGGAATTTGGTGGGTTTAAAAGTCTTGGCAATGGAAACTACTTCCGAACTTCAATTTGATTGTACGAGGATACTTTCGTCTCAACAAACAACTGTTCAGATGACTAGGTGTAAAAAATGAGAAGGTCAACTTGTTATACAAAACTAAAGTTGCCGTAAGGTAGGATTGTTTTATAAATAGTTTGAACAACTCAATCACCTACTACAAATCTCAAACCAGAAATAAAACTGCGGCTATTAACAAGTACAGTTAGTAAAAATGTTAAAAATTAATATTTTCATGTTTAGTATATTATAAATAAAATAAAACTTTTAGCTGTACAATGCTTAGAATAATTTTTATATTTTCCTGCATCAGACATTCTGAAACGAGCCTTCTCAAATTCTATCAGTCGAGTCATTTTATCACACGGGGGACGATGTTCCCACATTCTGCGTGAGTAATCTAAAAGGTATTTCAATCACTTTAAGACTTAATGTTAACATGTTATTTTTTAAGGAAAAAGTGTTCTTTTTATTTTAATGACATAGTGTAATTTGGTGGAATCAAGTAGCTACAGCAATTTTCGAATAATTATTTTTGAATGTATAATTTTTATTTTTTTGTCTTGTATTATCAACAGTAGTTATAGTACTTTTGCAATTTAACTCTTTCTATAGTTGACATCGAGTACGCAGAAATCCCTTTTCAACCTCGGAGTATAAGCATTTACTCAGTTTATATAGGCCTATATATATTAGTGGACAAAAATATCCTAAGACATGTCAAATTTTAAATATGCAATTTAATAAGACATTGCTTATAAAGTTATCATATTAGTAAGGTTTTGGTATTTTTATAGTAGTTTTATAACTTGATATAGACCTAAACATTAGATTTATTACTATTTTTAATTTAATTTATTTTTAAAATTAACAAGTTTATCATAATGTAAATTCATGTAGGTTATCTCAAGAAATGAACTGTACAAAATTCTACATTTATTATCCAGTCATTTACACAATATACTCTTAGAGTCTACACTTTCATTCCATTTAAACGGGAATGATTAGGTAATTATAAATATTCAACAATAATTATAAATACTTCATAACACTCTACAACATTAATAAATTATAATTCGCCGACCACGTACAACTAAAATTCATAAAATACGTGTTTAAATATACAAATTCTGGCCAAGCTAAATGAATGATATTGTAAAATCAATCTTGATAAAACATTTAAAAAGACTTACTCCTAACATTACTTTAACAGATGAAATTTTATATTGAGCAGATACAATTTATTTAACAATTTATTAGCTGCAGTAAATTGCTAATTTGATGTTAACACTTTGCTGCTCACTGAATCAAAATATCGTATAACAATAATTGTACTATATTATTACATATTGTAAATTTAAAATGTTTTTGGTGATATTTTTAGACCTATCTGCTTAGATATTTCACCTTAAAAAATCACAGATGTCTCTTTGGTCACCAAGGAACTACTCTTCGCCTTCTTCCAAAAAGTCATCTGAAACAGGAAGTGATTTTTCAGGAACATTTAATTATTATTTAATTATTTCATATTATTTGCATTGTTTGTTAAACAGTGATTACAGGGCTATGTACTATTGATGTAATAACAGATAATACTCCAATTTCTGTTACAGGCCTGCACTTCGAACTGTCATCAGTATTCAATAGCATATGAACATTTCACAACACGACAGTGGAATCAAGGGGGCTTAGAACATGTAATGGCGTGCATAGAGCAATATTTTGGTGAATTCACATTAAGTTTAGTGAAAAAAGCAAAATAAAAGAAAATACATGTGGCTCGATTTTATTGTCTCCGTTTAAGACTAAATATGTATATGAAAAACATTTTTTTGTAAAAACACATGAACTGGAATGATAATTTTTAAAACTTTTTAAGATGTTTTATTTCCAAACATATTTTCAGAATTATTTAGTTTATAACAATAATACTATTGATCTTAATTTGTTAGTGACCTATAATATGTCATCTTGGTAACATCAGAACTGAAAAAATATTTTATTATTTTCACTGCTGGAAATTTTTTGAAGGATGAATGTATGAACGTAAACTAGGCAATTTACTGCAGCTAACTGCAGTTACTCCTTTTCTAGGAATAAATTGACGTTTGCAATTTTATCGCTAAGAACTAAACACTAAATAGCATTGTTTTTATGCAAATGAGACACTAAAATGTAGTTAAAATATTATAATATCGTAAAAAATTAATAGTTTAAATAGTTTGGAATTTATAATTAATATTTTAATTTATAATCAAATCCTCGGTTGGTGGAAAAATACTATTAATTAAAGTTAGTACAATTTTTTTTAATGAATCTTGAATCAACAAAACTGAAAAATTTTTATTTCTAACTTTATTACTATCTAAAAAATGTCTGGTTCACCACATTAATTAAAAATACTATTACTACCTCTCCCAATAACATGAGCTAGTAATATTGGAGTTTTAACAACTCCACTTGATATGTTGAGTATAGTTAACATTCAAATTCTGGTTCTAATTTTTGACAAATTGGACCGTAGTTATTGCGTTTACCTTCAATAACGATGTCTGTGTGACATACCACTAAATAATAAAATAATATTCAGGCACAATTAAAAAAAACTTGTAAACATGGATAAAAAACATTATATCGAAGTTTTCCTCCTCTGAAGATTTTATAGTATTCTAGATTTGTTTTTAGTAATTTGAAAACTAAATTGGTCCTTAAAAATCAATAAATGTTATTAACATTATACACTTAATAATAATTTGTTAAAACATACCTTCATCCTCATCTTGCTCGAGAGGCTGTGATGGCTTGAAGGAATCCGAAGCCGGATGATGCACGTCCAAGTACCTCCTCAGATTGTCGCCTTGATAGGTTTGAGAGTCTTGTACTGGCTGTAACTTGGTTGTCTGACCAGACAACGGGGAGTTACTGTTTTCCTCCGAGTCCTGCTGACTATTATCTCGGGATTGATATTCCTCATTATTTTCAGAGGCAGCGAAGGTGTGGTCGAAGCTATGGTGCTGAGGGGCGTGAAACTGGGTGGCTGGTTGAGAGGGTGGCTGGTAAGGATAGGTTGGACCCGCTGGTACCCCGTACGATGTTGAAGCGATTTGGGGAGTAGGAGGTCCGTAGGCCTGAGCCGGAGGTCCGTAGGTCTGAGCTGGAGGTCCGTAGGTCTGAGCCGGAGGTCCGTAGGTCTGAGCCGGAGGTCCGTAGGTCTGTGCTGGAACTCCGTAAGAGTCTTTAGGAACGTCAACATTTTCATCAGGCACTACATAAGAGGTGGGTGACTGAGGCAAGCTGATGCTTACATAGTGCCCACCTACATCCTTGCTGTGACTACTGGCAGGTAGGTTGATGTGGGGTAGTCCTGGAGTAGGTGGTAATGGTCCCAGGCCTGGTACTTTTGGGAGTGAAGGCACTTCAGGAAGTTCGGATAGTAGGCTTCCTGATACACCAGTTCCCACAGCTTTGATTGTATTAAGTAGCCCTTGAGGTGCAGGATATGGATGAGGGATGTTAGTGTAGGTTCCACTTTGGAGAGCAAATTTTGATGATCCACCGGCACCACCGAATAATCTACTGAAAATGTCTTGCAGCGATCGGGTGGCTCCTACTTTGAGCTTCTTTGCGTTTGAAGCGATACCAATTATTGCAGATACTCTCTCACGACCTTCCGGTGTCGATATGAATTCCTGCAGCTTCTGAACTATGTCCGAAGGAAGAACACTAAGCAGACCACCAAGACCACCTTCAATATCTGCACCACTTTCTAGGTGAGATAAGAAATCCACGAAGTGTGAATCACTCGTTGGATTGGCAAACGCCGTAGAACTTGCTTCTGCATGGGATGAGCTTTGTCCTCTTGGCTGCTCTGGAGTTAGTTGTGCGTTGTAAACAGGTGAATAAGGGGCCAAGGGAGGATTTGTGGGTTGGTATGGGCCTGACTGAGGGATTTGTGAGGGGTAAGGTGGTGTTGGAGCATTTGGCGATGGATAAGGGCCAGTTGGGGCGCTTGGGTTGGGATATGGCCCTGATTGAGGAGAAGCAGGAGGGTATGGACCTGCAGGGGGAGGGCCATATTCATTCGGTGGCAGCGGCACTGGTTCCTTGGGCGCATAATGAGGATCTGGGACATTTACTACAGAGGGAGCTTCTACGTCATGAGTAGGAGGTACTGGGTGAATAGGGGTCTCTTCTTCAGGAAGTGGTATGGGCTGTAAGGATATTCCATTGTACCTGTGGACTTTCCATAACGGATATTGACCCAGATGAGGAATCTCTGGTTCTTCCTCGCCACCAAACAGCGAGCCGATGATGGGCACATTGAAAGACCGTCGCTGCCGTTCAGGTAACAGATCGTTGGAGAAGCCGGTGTTAGGCAGTGATGCGGAGCCCAGCGTTACCAAAGCCAAGAGGAGAAAGATGTTAGCCTCCATTTAGATCTTTTGCTCCACGAGAAATGGTCTGCAACAAACACACGTAAACTTAATTAAGTAATTAGATTTTAATTGAATTTACAAGACTGTTAGTGTTGTACAAGATTTCTCTACCAACAAACTTGTACCAAAGTTATATTTATACAAAAGATAATTTTCGAGGAAATTTAAATACAGAATATTAGGTGGCACTCGAGGTGCGACATGCCACCTCAGGTAGCCCGGCGAAGGGTTGCGGGGTTGTAGACGCGCTCTCTCTCTCTCTGTCCATAAATATATATATATATATATATATATATATATATATATATATATATATACAAAAATAGACCTACCTATATATACCTAACCTAATCTAACCTAACCTAACCCACCCACCCTCCCATACACGTACATTGGTAGTAATTGTATTGGTAACAATCGTTAATCATGTGTCTCATTGTATGGCTGTAGTTTTCAGATAATTTTATCACTGTAAATATATCAACTATTAGCCGCCAGACCAACACGGCCACACTGCTAGCTAAAGCGCCATGTCGCACCTCGAGTGTTAGTTTTGGGTTCTCTTTCACCGCATGTCGCACCTCGGGTGCCCCCGAATATTATATCCTAATAAATAGTTTTTAAGCAGCATATTACATTTTTTTATAAATACAACACAAGTGAACGTCGCATAATATAAATGTATTACAATCAAAGTACAACATGTAGGCTACTAATATTATGGTGATCGACTTCGATAAACCACGTTTACCTACCTCAGACATCAATTAAGGAATCCTTTGAAGTCCTTCTGGTTTAAGGAAGGTAAAGACGGTTTACCGAGGTCAATCACCATAATAGTTCATTTTATACTTTTATTGAAATGTATTTTCAATGTGTGATATTATTCTGAAAAGTAAACCTGTAAGGATGAAAGTAAATGTCAATTTGCAATTGTCTTGTAAACAAAATAGTTAGTTTTACTTAGAAATAATCTCTCTTTAATTAGTAATCCAGTTCTAGGCAATTTTCCTACAGTACACTGATGGTGACTCAGCTTTTAACTGATACTTAAGTGCTATTCTGTAGGTAGAATAAACGTCCTCGTAGGTAACTGTTGAATTGCTCCCGAACTGGCTTGGGCAGATGTAGCCACTGGAAGTATTAATCCAGCTTACGTGTTAGAAAGCGCTTTCCTAACTTTGCCTAGTAAAATAAAACCTTCTTTAACTTTTTAAAATGGAGATTAACACTTGACCAGTGTGCGGAGAGTATAGTATATCCAACCGATGGATCACACAGTTACAGAGTGCACCCTGCGCTCTTTTACGGAGAGATTAGCTAGCATAAACGAGGCAGGCTAATCAGGCTCGTACAATCATTGAGGCAGGTTTTAAATGGCTTGATGGATTTGATTTATATTTGTGACAGGAGTTCATTTTATACTTTAACTTTATTTTTATTTTATGGAGTATTAACCGTCAACATAATACACATATAATATAAACAATTTATTAAAATTTTAAAACTAAACAACAAATGGTCATTCACTCCTTATTCAAATATTACTAACATTCATACAGCCACAATCACACTGGCTTCCTGTCCTGCTATTTAATATTCCCAGCGACTCATCATGAACTCATCCATAGAATAGAAAGCTTTAGACACAAAGAGGTGTCTAAATCGAGTTTTGAGTTGAGTTTGGTTATTAATTGAAAATTCTTCAGGGACCCTGTTGATTAGTCTGACACCAACCTGATGTGGCATGTGGTCTGATAGTGCCAATCTGTGTATCTGTGTTTGGAGGTTGTTACTGCCTCTAGCGTAGTATTGGTGAACGTTATTACAGTACCACGAATCAAGGAAGAACGTGATCTTCAGTATAGTATCATCTCATACATATAAAGGCAAGGTAAAGTCAGTAATTTTAACTAACTAAAAGAATACCGGCACGACTCTCTGTGGTTCAATTTAGCAATTATTCTGACAGCCTTTTTTGAAGTTTGAAAACTCTTTCAATTTTACTTTTTGCACAACCTGGAACTCCGTATTCCAGATTTGAATACACCATACCATAGTAGGTCATAGTCACTACGTGAACAGAACTTTGCAAGATTGCGCAACGCATATATGCCTGAAGCAACTTTACTACAATTGTGGTCAATATGGTCGTCCCAAGTCAGTCCTCTATCAAGGAACATTCTAAGGAATTTTGTGGAATTTACCACCTTTAAATTAGTGTCTTCTACGAAGACATGAGATTGAGATTGGAGCTCCTGCTTTCAACGACAAAAACTGATCATGTCATTCACTGAAATGTTGAATACAAGAACTCAGCTCTATAAAAGCTGTGATTTCTAATTCTTTGGATGTTTTCCTTTAATACAGAGTTGTATCATCGGAATATTGAATCAAGTATATACAGTCCATTCTGGATCACTGTGTTTAATCTGCACAAATAGATTTAAAAAAGAAGTGGTTCGAGGATAGATCCCTGGGGAATCCATGAGCCATTCTACTTTTATTTGAAGTTACATTTGAGATATATACACACTGGTAGCAATCTTTAAAATACGAAGTGGCCCAACTGTGTGGTAAACCTCTCTCCAGATTTTTCTAAGGTGTGTAACAATGTCTCATGTTGCACACAATCAAATGCTTTGGAGAGGTCAAAAAAATACTAAGCACTTGTTCTTTACTTCCTAAGCCATCGACAACGGAATCCAAAAGATTATTGATTGTGTAAACTGTAGATCTTTCCTTTCTGAATCCAAATTGTTCTGGGTTAAATAAATAGTGAATCTCTATGAAGCTTGAAAGTCACTCTATGAAGCATAGAAGATCCTTTCGTAAACCTTACTAAAGACAGGAAGAATTGAAATGGGACGATAATCACTCGTGAGTGAAGGGTTATATTTTTTGTGAATTGCAATAAATTTACTGTCGGAAAATTTCCTGTTTCAAATGCAAAATGTATCAATTTTGTGAGTGGCTTCAGTAAGTGCTGAAAGCACCATTTTAAAAGCCATACAGACAAGCCATTGGCATCACAAATGTTTTCAGGGTGTAGCCGCTCAATGGTACTAGCCACCTCCTCCTCACATAAAAGGCTCAAGGCCATAGATGCAACTGGCTGTCCAAAATAATTTATGAATTAGTGTTTATTAAACACTTGGTCAGGTGAAGCATCAGTGGAAACAATATGTTAATCATTTGCTAGAATTAATTTATTCTGAACTATATTTTCTTAAATTTTTATTTTAATCGGTTTTGATTTATTAAAAAATGTACTGTTGTGCTGACGAGTTGATAATTTTCCGAGCGGTTTTTGAAAAGTTCTCACAGTTGCTCAAGACTTTATTGGCGTCTTAGGCTTTAGCAGCTTGTATGAATTTTCTACAAATGTTCCTATATATTCTGAAAAAAGTTCTGAAATATTCATTTTGGGTTGATACAAATATTTTGTGAGCTAATTTGAGTTTTTTTCTCGAGAAAAACGAATTCCCTTGGTTATCCAAGAACAAGTTTTCGAGCGTTTTGATTGTTTTGTATTCTGGAAAGGGCAGGCTATGTCTACATAATATAAAAATCCATTGTGAAAAGCATGATACATGGTCATCAACATTATCATAGCTATTTAAGTAGTGCCATGTCTCATGTTTTAACGGATTATTGAGAAGACTGGCGTTTTAGGAATCAATATTCCTGGTAATATTAAATGGTGAAGAGTCCTAACATAACATAATTTTTGGACCATTTTCCAAAAATATGTGTCTTACAGTTTCTATATTTTTTCAAATTAATAAATGGTAGCTGACAAAAAATCAAACTACATATATAGTATTACACTTCACTTGGACTAATTTTACAAAGCCAAACAATAATACAGTCATTAGGAACAAATGGATTAGTGAAAAATATTAAGACATTAATTTATAGAATCTATTAAGTGAATTTAAATTTTAACCTCATTACATATAATTATTACATATAATCATTACATATAATTGCACAAAAATATTATATTTAACCTCATTACATCTGAATGTTCAATAAATTTCTATACTAATGTTGTTCAAACTGTTAAAAGTTAAATTTTTTATCGCATTCACAATATTTACGCTAGAATAAGTGGAACTGAAGTAAGCAGATGTAATTACTGATATTGACGAGAGCCGTAAAGTTCCCCTTAGTGGTGACGTCAGCATTGGGAACGTTATCAGGCCGTAACTAGAGGCTGGCTGATGGAGAAGTTGTGTAACAGAAGCAGCTATGTATGTCACTGAGGTGAGTGGTGTATGGGCACACAAATACAACAGAAAATTGCAGCCCCATCGTACCACTTGACATTAGTCAATTAAGTATTCTGATATACACCTTATTTCACATTTTTTGTGCTGTTAACAACACATCACAACCTTTTATTTGAGGTGGCCGTCTTCCAAATTGTCAAGCCACTAAACTCGACATCCCTACGTCAAACGACGATTGGCATCTAAAAAATAAATACAAAAATATTATATAAAATATAATATTTATTTTTAATACGCTAATCGTCAAGATATCATACCCCTTACTGTGATGTTCTGTTAATATTATATAACCGTATTTATTTTTACTTTAAGGGTATGCCTGACTGTCTGGCCTTTCCTTTCCTAATTATTCATGTCCAGACGAGTTATAATGCATACTTACACACGTATAGATACTTACACACATCATATTCTAGTAGGTATCAATGTACGAAATGACTTTCCTTACCTCTCTGACATTAAACATGCTTACCATGTTATGCTTGCCGAAGTGGTGGCTCAGTGGCTAAGAATTCGGGCTGCGGAGGGCCCAAGGTTCCGAATCTCCAACTGCGCTAACGGCCGGGACTTCACTCATTGAATACCGTTTAAGTACAGGCTTGTAGATCCATTTTAACAGGCTAGTGAGTTTTTTCAGATTTTTTAATAAAAAATAATACTCAATTGAAGAAAACTTCTCTAATAATTCCTACCATATTAAGCATTGATCATACGTATTTATTTATATCTATACGTATTATTTATTTATACTTATTAATTGGCCTCTTTATTTTTATGGAAGTTAAACAATACAGTCTATATAAAAGAGGATATATTTCAAAAGCTGTTGTTGGTAGAGGAATTTAAATTGATGTATTTCCCAAGTATAAGAATGTAATAAATTGGATGTGGAAAGGACATGTGTAGACATTTAATTTAAACTCACTTTGTGTCCACCGGGACTTGTGAGTCCTGCCGCGTCACGTCTCAGTCCTTTCAGAGCCATAGGTAATATGTGGAATCTCGAAGTGTGTACCTATTACCTTACGGGTTTCATTAACAAATATTAAATATAATAGTTGTTATTCAGTTAATTGTTAACGTACATTAAACTAATGTTCAAACATTGTATCAGATTTCCCAGGATAAAATTAAATAACAAAACTGTCTTCTGACACGTCTACCCACCATATTGAACGTTAGGCGATGAAGTTTAACTCCAACTTATTTATTGCTCCACCTAATAATATTTTATATTTTTATGCACTTGATTAATATATTTAAAAACTAGAGCCACTCCCATCATGTCACGATCAAACCATATGTTTTAGTCTCAGGTGATCGGTAAGTTGGGTACATGTTCTGCTTGTGAACAGGAAATTAAACCCAACATGAAATAATAGGTTTCCGAGAATACATAGTCTTGTGTAAAAATATCCCTATTATGTATTTTTTATTTTACAATCTTCATTTCGTCGATTCACTGGCATTTTTATTTAACGATTGAACTTTGAAAGAGTACAAATACTTGATACTAAAAGTGTTTGCATATTGTAAAAAAATCAAAATATAACAAAAATCAATATTCTTTCAGTAATTAAATGTTTGATGGAATTTGATATGCTTTTTCAAGTATAACTGATGGAAAATTTTGATATTTCTAGAAATAATCAGCTATTACAATGTTATAGACAAAATAAACTCTTGAGGATTCCTTTTAGAAACATTTTGAATAAATCTACTAACATAGTAGATATCATGATTTTTAAAAATATGTTTATCTTTTTTCGTTCCTCGTAATTTATTTTTAAAATATTGATATAAACCCTGTGATATGCGCATTTAATATATTATATAATACATTCCTCACACATTACCTGTATTCAAAATAAATACCTTTAAGTAGCTTTTATTTTGTTTAATTTTTATCGTTAGTTTTGCTTATTTTCTTAACAACATTCATACATTATTTATAAAAATTCAACCAACAACTCGCTGGTAGAATATTATTTTAAAGCTCATTTTCTAAAGGTATCAAGTTAGATTTCATTCTGAATCAAACTAATATTCTTATTCTGTTTCAACATCTGAGTTTGGTATCAAGCAAATTAAAAATATATATTTCGAGTTCGGTTTAGGACAGTGCAAAGATAATCAGGTGTACGGAGATATTGACCCGCCCACACGTGTACGGAGGTATTGACCCGCCCACACGTGTACGGAGGTATTGACCCGCCCACACGTGTACGGAGGTATTGACCCACCCACACGTGTACGGAGGTATTGACCCGCCCACACGTGTACGGAGATATTGACCGCCCCGACCCACACGTGTACGGAGGTATTGACCCTTCCAAACGTGTACGGAGGTATTGACCCACCCACCCGCCCATACACTGCGGATTAACAAAAATACCTAAATTCGTTTTAAACTTGCAAAATTTTGTATATCAAATTCGGTTCGAAAAGATTCAAATCACTTTATTTTATTGCTTCAGAAAAATTGTAATTAAGACTGACACTTGTGTAATTAGCTTGTTGTACGCTGAAACAAATATGATTGTCATGTGAAGATTGTGGTATTACGAAACGTCACGCTCAGTCTATGTTGTTGAGATTCTTCTAAGGACACGGTGCAGGGTCAAGAAGGTCGCGGAATCCTGTTTGTACCCAATTCCGTCATATTTGTGTACACACGAACACATCACGTAGTGTCTACACTATTAAATCCTCATTATTTCTTGTTGACTTGACAGATAAATATACTCTTCGATGAATCGAATACATCGAATGGCCTTCAAACCGTTTGCCCAATGGAATGCAATCTATTGAGAACGGAATCACTCATGATGTCACCATTGAAGACGCTGCCTCGGTGTGTACTCAAATGTTGCATCACTTGAACTCAAACTGTTTAAGGTGTATTTGTTGACATGTGTACTTAGTAGAATCGATTGACTAGTAGTAATACATTATTATATTTATACAACATTTCAAATATTTGCGATGAACTTGTAACGTTATATCATTAAGATTGTGTTATTTATTAATTTTTAGAACGTAAAACATATTTTTGAGCGAATATTTTTAATTTATTCATTTGCTAGTTAAATTTCATGAACCTTTGATTCCTTATATTAACGTTAAACCATATAAAAGTTCATAGTTCAGACTATATTAAATATGATATTGTTATAATTTATTGACTTTCAATGTTGTGAATTGCAAATTGTTAGCGAACTTGAGGTACCTGAAAAAATATTGTTGTAATTTATAATTTAAATATTAAATCTAAAAAAATTATAAACTGATTGATTTCCTTTTTGAAATTAGTAAATCTTTTTTAATATTTAATTGTAATTTTAAAATCATTGTGTGTTTTATAATTTATTGTTGGATAAATTGTAATATCTCCATTATTATTGATTGTTTGTTATATCTGTTAGTTTACAAAACAAAGAATCTGTACACATTCTGTACGTCGGAATTGTTTGTTTGAATCCACAACAACTACAGAATCCCATCGGGATATTTGTGGACCAACAATTTAGTGTTTTTACTACATAATCAAATCCACGCGTCGTATTGTTGATGTCTGGACCGAAAATAAATGAATCTAAATAGTTTAAAATTAATAAACATTCATTAGTACTAAATAATCGTCAATATTATTACAGGTGGAAATTAGTTTTTCAGGATTAAAGTGTGCTCGAAACATTATGTATTGAATCCAAATCCGTTTCATGTAAACCATAAGGCTTGTTGACACTTTCACTTCCTAGTGTGAGGTAATCGTGTAATGTATTAACAATATGTTTCATGTAAACCATAAGACTTGTTGACACTTCCACTGCCTGGTGTGAGGTAATCAAATAATGTATTAACAATATGTTTCATGTAAACTATGAGGCTTGTTGACACTTTCACTGCCTGGCGTGAGGTAATCATATAATGTATTAACAATATGTTTCATGTAAACCATAAGGCTTGTTGACACTTTCACTGCCTGGTGTGAGGTAATCATGTAATGTATGAACAATATGTTTCATGTAAACCATAAGGCTTGTTGACACTTTCACTGCCTGGTGTGAGGTAATCATATAATGTATTAACAATATGTTTCATGTAAACCATAAAGCCTGTTGACACTTTCACTGCCTGGTGTGAGGTAATCATATAATTTATTAACAATATGTTTCATGTAAACCATGAGGCTTGTTGACACTTTCACTGCCTGGTGTGAGGTAATCATGTAATGTAATAACAATATGTTTCATGTAAACCATAAGACTTGTTGACACTTTCACTGCCTGGTGTGAGGTAATCATGTAATGTATTAACAATATGTTTCATGTAAACCATGAGGCTTGTTGACACTTCCTCTGCCTGATGTGAGGTAATCATGTAATGTATTAACAATACGTTTCATGTAAACCATAAGGCCTGTTGACACTTTCACTGCCTGGTGTGAGGTAATCATATAATGTATTAACAATATGTTTCATGTAAACCATGAGGCTTGTTGACACTTTCACTGCGTGGTGTGAGGTAATCATGTAATGTATTAACAATATATTTCATGTAAACCATTAGGCCTGTTGACACTTTCACTGCCTGGTGTGAGGTAATCATATAATTTATTAACAATACGTTGTTCCTAATATTAATGGACATTAAATAAACTACGATCACAATAATTAAATAAATAACAATAATTAAATAAATTATTGGTCGGTAGCGTAGTTGGTTAAATTCCAGCTTCATGTGCTAAAGATTCTCAGTTCGATCCCAATCAATACATTTGGAGAAGGATCAGCTGATAATAAACAGCTGTTCATTTGTCATTGGGCTATTAATTAATGACACTTTCTGAGGAATAGTCGGCCTTAGTTTGGAACAATGACTACATTCGCTCATCTACACTCATCACACTCATTCGAAATCCATATTCGCCCATATCTTGACGATCGGCGTCTTATGAATAAATAAATAAACACGTGAACCATTAAATACAAGACTATAATAAAATATAGGCCTAAGTATAAGGGAGATACAAATATTAAACTGATCTGTTTTGGTAAATCATTTGACTAATTTAAAACCAAAAGAACTCAAAAAGAATCTTTGATATTCGTTGTGAGCAAGTTTGGTCTGAGAATAGTAATTATGGTTTTCAGAAATCATTTACCGTACTATGATATTTCTAGTTATTCGTACTTATATTTCAACAAACGAATGTTAATGTTTCTTTTTTCTTTCAACACATACTTTGCTAAGTGAGAAACAATTAAAGAAATACAATAATATATGTGTTTTAAGTAATGTGTGTAGTGGGATATATTTCATAAATATTTTGTTAGATCATTTTATAATACAGTAGTAAATTTAACTATTATCAAACTAATTTACAATTGCAATTATTATAAGCTGTTACAATATCTTTAATAATGAAGTTATTATTTTAAAAAATTATTAAATTATAATGCTTGGAGGAGTTTTCGTTGAAAGAAGATTTAATGGCTAAAAGGATTTTAAATGTTGACTACTTAAATTTTAAAATACAACAAAACGCCCTTGTAATTTTTATATATTGCCTTCAAATACAAAATGACTTATTACCATGTCCTTCCAGTGTCCCTCTTAACATGTGCCAAATGGCCGTTACGTAACAGTGGCCAATTAAAATGATTATATATAATTACTATAATTTATATGCCCAATAAACATTTGGTTAGTTAAATTGCAAAATTGTAATTGATAATGTTTCGAATCGTTTTAAAATTATTTAAATTTTAAATGTATGAATGCTATTTTGTGATTTGAGTTCTGTACTATGAAACAGTGAAATAATCCATGCAGTTAATACAGTTTATAACAAAAATTAATATTTATTTTTGAACTTTATATTGTCATCTAATAATAATGATTATAATGATAAACAAGCGTCAATTCATTTATATAGTTATTTTAACATTTATGTCATCTTTATTTAAAGATCTATTCTACTTTTACTATACATTAATTCAATGCTTTAATTTATTTAATGCTTTGATACAGTTTATTATAATGATAAGCATTGATAAACCTTAACATCAGCGTATTTTCAGAGCTCACAAATTTTTAGTAAATAATACTTTACACTTAAAAAGAATTAGCACATTTTTTTACATCATGTTAAAGTGGTTTGATGTTCGAACATTGTTCGGTATTTATACTCTATAATGAAAAGTTATTACACAAACAGACACTTGTTTTAGCTTTTTAACAAGTTAATATCTTGAGAGGTTATATTTTCAATGATAATATTTTATCAATAAAATATGCTCGTATTTTTTAAATTCATTATTTGTCAAAATGTCAAGTAAGGCAATAAAATGAAAATTAAGTGACATTCATATTTTTAAATTTTTTTCTGTTATCTATACATTTTTGTAACTAAAGTTAGACTTGAGACAGACCATGATTATCAACAATTCTAAACGCTCCGGAGTTACATTTCTTATAAATACTAACTAGTGCAAAGTTACAGTCGTATGAAATCAATTTACTTGATGGTATACTTACAGAAATTAGTGTTATCCAGTTAACTAAAGCTTGAAGCACTACTGTCACATGAACTGTAAGGTGGGCGGGAGTGGTCAGTGTCGTTATATATACCAGGGAAGGAACTGGGTTATCGCTGGAAATAGAGGCTAAGTCTGAAGCAAGGCTAACGGTCCCATGTAGGGAAAGTGACGGAGGCAAACCCCTATGGAGCCCTATAGGTCATATATTCTTACTAGGGGATACCGCTGCACGCTTCACGTGCCAACCTCGTCAAGTACCTTTGGATTACAAAAATTAGCGGTTGAACTATACTAAGTAAAATCATATTATGTAGCTCACACATTCCACTTGAGTTGCAACCTATTTGTAGTCTAAATACAAACAGCTGTAATATTATTACTTAGCCTGTTTAAAAGGTTTTCACTTTATTTTACAGCTGATAATAGGTTTAATAAATAAAACAACTCCGTTACATTACCACCGCCCTAAAATTGGATGAGACAAATTCATGGTTAAAAACTTTCCCCGGGAAAAAGTACGCAACTGCCCAAAGTCTCGTGATGATTAGATGAATAGTAGCCTATAAAGGACGCACAGACAAAGACAGACATGCAGTCGCTTTTTTATAACTATTGATCAAATACAACTTCCACTAAATCAATCAAACTTATTCTATCATTAAAACCTATAGATCTATATCCTTTTCAATATTACAAACATGATTATTTATATTCCAATAGCTGTACAAATATTATAAAAATCTTTATTTACATTTGACAATCTGTTACTCTTATGTTATTCTTATGGCAAAAAAACGTATTTTTAAGGCTTCCCGTACTGTTCAGGATAAAAATATTAAGCAATGAACAACTTATTGCACAACTCCCAATAGGGGCACAATTCTTGACCCCTCAATCCTTAACATTGATCGAGAAATAAGGGAAGAAATGCATTAACAAAAAACAGCTTCGCGTATCATAATCAGTATAAGGATACTATAGTACTGTTGGCCTTGAAGAGTGGAAGAAGGTGTTAACTTGTAATTCGATTAAAAAGTATCCAAATGGGAAATCTTATTTACAAATGAAACCAAGAAGGAAATTGCTATCTCAATTAACTTGGTTAAATGCTACAGTGAACTACATTAGGGTCCATCCATTCTTATTTGGATAATACAATTATCAAAAATTTCAGATTCTGTGGACTATTGTAATCATATGATGTCATCTGTTGTGTATGATATGTTCCAAGTTGATCCTTGGACATAGTCAGCTGATTTATGTTTCTTTTCCATCAAAATATGACGGAAATTGCAGACAAAGAAACGCAACCTTCCTAATACCTCAGGCCCCAGGATAGCCGTAAAACCATATTAAGTCATTGGCTCTAACCCTACAGTACCACTGAGCCATCGTAGTTTGGCTGCAGTGACATAACTTGTGTTACACGACACTCGTCATTTGTCTAGCCTCGATATAGAACTAGTGTTACACGATACTAATGATCGTCATGTCTCGATATACAACATGAATTACACGATACTAATGATTCGTCTAGCCTCGATATACAACTAGTGTTACACGATACTCGTCATTTGTCTAGCCTCGATATACAACTAGTGTTATACGATACTAATGATCGTCATGTCTCGATATACAACATGAATTACACGATACTAATGATTCGTCTAGCCTCGATATACAACTAGTGTTACACGATACTTATGCTTCGTTTAGCCTCTATATACAACATGAATTACATGATACTAATGATTCGTCATGTCTCGATATACAACATGAATTCCAGGATATTAATGATTCGTCGAGCCTCGATATACAACTTGTGTTATACGATACTAATGGTTTATCTATCCTATACGTACAACTTATCTTACACGATACTTATGATTTCTCTAGCCTCGATATACAACTTTGTTACACGATACTAATAATTCGTTTAGCCTCTATAAACAACTTGTGTTACACGATACATATGATTTATCTAGCCTCGAAATTCACTGAGGTTTCCCTCCCACAAACCCAGACACATTAAAAGGGGAATAGGTATATAATACATAAACATGTCTAGAGATGTACTTACAGTAGATTAAGTAAGGGAGAACCAGTACGACTCATGGCGTTTTATTCACCTACGACACAGTTGTTATTACTTCACTGGCCACAAGGATACTTCGCTGTAGCCCAAGGCACCATATGTATGTAGATGGGACTGTTTATCCCGTGATAGAAGTGCGTTTTATTCACCTACGACTCAGTTGTTATTACTCCATTGGCCACAAGGGTACTACGCTGTAGCTCAAGGCACGGGATGTTTGTAGATGGGACTGTTTATACCGTGATAGAAGAGCGTTTTATTCACCTACGACACAGTTGTTATTACTCCACTGGCCACAAGAGTACTACGCTGTAGCCCAAGGCACGGTATGTCTGTAGATGGGACTGTTTATACCGTGATAGAAGAGCGTTTTATTTTAAAGCCATTTATTAAAAAATGATAATAAACGTTTTATGATCATTGTTTCACATATTTGACTTATAATTTCATATATGATACAGTAGTATTAAATCACATACATCTGTAAAGAAATCTTACAAAATTAATGATTTACTTTCTTGATACCATTATATTATATAAATAACATTCCTGCCAATTACAGATAGCGACAGATGTGATCTACTCCAAAACTGCACATTCTCAATAACTCCTGCTCACTGAGAAATGAATCTATTACTAAAATATTATACCTTTAGAAAATAATATAAAATGTACAAAAAGGCAGAACAATTCAACTTACGTTTATTATACGTATTTCGTAAGAAAAAATACAAATATTTTTTTTTAATTTGTATAACTAGATTGAAACTTCCATTATTGAAGTTTAGAAAAATACAAAATTGTAGTAATTTATCGTAACTAAGAACCTACTTATAGTTCTAAACTTAATGTATAATCTATGAAACTGTGATTGAATGTAGGGGAGTGTGCTCACAGTTTTATGTTGTTAATTATGATCACGTATGAATAGTATAGTAAAAACAATACGTAATATTTATATACAATGTTTAATTTATCTTAAATATGCGACATGAATGGATGGCTGCTAATGATAATTTCTTTACTGAATATTGGAGTATTGGACTGATTTTTTTATTTTTTTTATTATTTTTTTATTATCTTTCCACCTTACTTATAGCTGTAAAGAAGTATTTTTCAAGTGGTTATTTTCCTATATATATATATATATATATATATATATATATATATATATATATATAACATAAATTCCAATTTGATACACTCTATCGACATGTAATGATAGTTAAGAAACTTTATATTTATTTAGATGAAATAAACTTCGTCTAAGCTTATAGTCAATTTGTTTTAGTTTAATTCTGTATTATTATCTATAACGTTGTTTTATTCTTCGATACATTATATCTACATTTAAAACACTGCTTTTATTTCTTTTACTTTTTGGAAGGACAGCAGGTCGAGATCTCATACTACACAAGTATAACCAGTCAAGGTGAAGTAGAGACAGTGAAGTGGCCACCATGATCACGGGTTGTATAGTGGGTGTAGATTGGTCAAGAGCCATGGCTAATCTGGGACAACGTACGGTATTCTAGACCAGCCACTACCCCTTTGAAGTTGTATCAATCATCGACCTTGAGAGGTCATAGTTGAGTAAGACACACACAATAGATACTGTAGTTAGACGTGAGAAAGGCACAATATACACCAGGTCATGGTTTCTCAAAATGATAGTGATTCCAATAAAAATAATTAAGTAAATATACTTCATTTGTTAAAAGTTCAACTGACTACTACGTGTTAATGTCTTAAGAGAGAAACCGAGTCTTTCTTGGCCCAACATCTGATATCCCTATGAACCTTTTACTGCACAGTCGAACTTAAACAAAATAGACATTTTCATGGAATTCATGTTCATACGTTCAGTTACAAGTACCATCTTACAGAGCAGAGTATAAATATTCTTATTCTTTTCCATCCTGATAGTAAAATATCTAACATATATAAAACAACATTTAATAATTATTCTGTTTGTTTAGACATTTTAAATCAGGATATTTTATAAATAAGCCCTGTCATAGTCGTTTACAAAATATAAATGTGTAGGTAATGTAAGTACAACAACTGGATTAACACAATGTTGAATGTAAGTCCGGAAATCCTGTGCTTGATAATGAGGTGAAGATATACATGTTAAGACAACAATTATTTTAAGTCGAGAAAACATTCAAAAGATTCAATAATTACGACAAGAAGAGGAAGTATCCTACAAACATAGGCTAAATGAAATTATCTGCAAGCATTTGAAGGAAGATGTTTGCTGCTGTTTGTATGGAATGAACTAATTAATTACATTCAAGAAAATTATATAGTGGAATCCTTAATTAGTAATTAAATTGGGTTTTGGACCTTAACCGTTTTTACATGAGCGTGTTTATATGAAAATAACCATTCGTCATGTATTTATTGTGAGAGAAAAGCAGGTAGATAATCTTAATACATAGTACAAATATACAATGTTAATATAATTTATCAAAAAGACGCTTTAAAATACAAAATCAAGTAAACACTGTTAATTTTAATGAGGTGTAGACATTGTCAAATTTAGTTAAACATTACATTTTTATTCTTTTTTTTTTCAACTGGAAAAATTTTTAATTTATGGAATATCTCTTAAGTGAGTAATTTTTATCATTATTGTATTGTTCCTTTATTTAAACTCTTCAACGGAAAATGAACACGTTGAAGGGCCGTAGAACGTTTGGCACACATTTTTGGCCGATTTGGAATGGCACGTTTGGCACAGTCATTAGAGGGGATTAAGAAGGGTCAACCTGTAAGTTTCAGAAAGGCACGATTGGCACACACCGCCCGGCCAGGTAGTAGCAGCCAGGTGGCCAGAATGCGGGAAAATGGGAACTTTTTTGCCCCCGCAAATTCCCTGCTGTGGTGCTTATTGAAGTAAGCAACTAACCTAACCTAACCTAACCTGCGGTAGATCACAGCTGCTACCCAGGTAGATCACGGATGCTACCCGAGTAGATCACGGCTGCTACCCAAGTAGATCACGGATGCTACCCAATTGGAACACGGATGCTACCCAAATAGATCATGATCTAACCTAACCTAACCTAACCTAACCTAACCTAACCTGCGGTAGATCACAGCTGCTACCCAGGTAGATCACGGATGCTACCCGAGTAGATCACGGCTGCTACCCAAGTAGATCACGGATGCTACCCAATTGGAACACGGATGCTACCCAAATAGATCATGATCTAACCTAACCTAACCTAACCTAACCTAACCTAACCTAGTGAGGTTTAAATTTAAAAATTTGTTATATCACGGGCAAATGACTGCCACGCAGAGTTGACGGGAATAATACAATTCCCGTTTTCCCTCGTTCGATGGCGTCTACCTGGTCGAGCGACTGTGCCAATCCTGCCTTTTCCAAGCATGCGACTTGACTTTACTTATTCCGCTCTAATGATTGTGCCAAAACTGCCATGGGCAGAAGGTCCAAAAATGTGTGCCAAACGTCCGATCCCCCGTTGAAGTGGCATTACAAGTTTTGTCAAATACCAGAAAAGAAGAGATATTAGAACAGAAATAAAATTATTTGTCTGAAAATGAAACAATCACATGTAACAACTGCAAAATATATTGTTACAATATTTCAAAATACCGCATATAAATGACTACTAAAGTGTAGATACTGTACAATACGCTGCATTATAAATGAACTTAACGATAAAAAAAAAACTCAATACCAATTCTCAATACCATAGTACGTGTATGGGAGATCGGTTGGGACAATACCATAGTACTTGTATGAGAGGGCGGGTGGGTTATTACCACCGTACGTATATGGGTGAGTGGGTGGGTCAATTCCACCTCACGTGTAAGGGTGGGTGGTTTGGTGAGCCCAGTCAATACTACCCACTACTGGGTACTACATTTATGAATGAGTTTAATGAATGACTTTGTTGATTGACCTTCTTTACATATCACTACAGAAAATTAAAATGGAAGTCAAAACGTTCCACACGATGCGTAATTAACACACGTTTTTGGATAGAACAAATTATTAATTTCTTACATGACACTTCTTAAATTGATGGCTTTTTTGTAAAGTTTTTCTTTATTTTTAATATGGTATATTTTAGTTTGAAATATGATATTTTATGAATGTGTTGTTTTAAATAGATCCATACAATATTAACCTACATTGCTTGTTGTCTTAAAACATTGATTAATGCCAAAATAATTATAAAACAAACGATAAGTTGAATTTATAGCGTAGACAGTCTAAGTAGATTGAAATTTTATTTTAGCTTGATAAAATTAAAGAAATGTTCTAAATGATTATTTCTTAGTTTCTAAGAAACTAAACTAGTTTCTAAATGATTAGTTCTTAGTTTAGTTTTCGTCTGGTTTTTGTTATAAATAACTACCATTCCTTTCTTGAATTCAGAAAGACTCAACCAATGTACTTACTATTATTTACAGAATAAATAAATAAGGTTTGGGTAGAACAATTGCTATGCAATATTGTGTTTTAACTGGCAGAATACGAGAAAAGACATTCGAAATCCGTTGCACATAGTAGTTTGCTGTATATTATGTAAATACATGACACAAATAGACATTCGTCACACGTGACGGGGATGTGGCGACCGTCTTGAGCAAGAACACAAGTAAACCCTGTTACGGTTTGTACTGTCACACTCGTGGAAACGTCTACATTCTATCCTGGCTAACCTGAAAAATATTTTTCCGTTTTGAATTGGTAGCTGTTTTCAAAAATAATAATAACAGTAGAAATAAATAATAAAATATTAAAAATATACATTATATAGAAAGCACTATAGTAAATAAAACTCTGTGTTTCTTATTAGTGTATTTTCACATAAATGTTGTGGAATATTTACGTAAATATATTCGATAATATTTATGTTGACATTCAATATTTTCCACTGGACAATTTGTCTCCAGGAACTTGTACCAAACTACTTCACTCTTTGTAACTTGCTAACTCAAATTCAAATTCCATTATTTTCCTTTAATGTTAAAGTAAGGGAACGAGTTGTTTGTCTAATCTTATCTGACTTGTAAGTATTTTATCTTGCACGCCCAAACAAGAGTAAAACGTTTATTTACATGACATTCATGTCCACAAGTAGGAGAGTATCTACCGGTACCTTCTCTGGTTACGGCATCTTCTCTACCGAAGGAAGAGTGTATTTAATTGTGATTGAACTGCATAGTAATTGAGAGCTAAATCAAGTGGCTAGTTAACAACGGTCCCAGGATTCAAACAGGAACTGACCCAAGGAATGAAGAAAGTCACGGAAGGGAGGAAGGAAAGCGCCGGAAGGATGGCAGGATTCGCACCTCAAGGCCGTCCATTGTCCTCCAGCTGGAATGGAGGACGTCGCTTTTCTCGAATTACAACATTTCCTATCCAAAACACAGTCACGTTTATGCAGTTATTTATCGGACACTATGCTATTCACATAATCAGTAAATGCCATCATGCAATCGTGCAGTGATGACATGCATTACTATACTGGTCGGGAAGTACTTGTGATCACCCTAAATATACGACACCTCTCTGACCTCAATTGTCTTGTGCTCACTTAGCTTCCTTTGAGTAGTAAGGATATTTCTTGTTATACTAAAACGTATTTGGATTTGTATTTAACAAAGTTTAAACAATTGAAAATTCTCATAAAAGAAATAGAAAATCAACAACAAAGAGTAAAATGGCGTTACTTTTGCACCTAACAGACAGAGAACTTGTCAAAAATAAATCGGATAACACGACTAACTATAGGGTTTTAATTAATGGTATCAATAAATTACATTGAGTTACACGATAAATTGTAGGTTTACGATGATTTCGTCCAATAAATTGCCTTGTGTTTCACGATAAAATTTAGGTTCTGCCTTAGTATCATAAATAAATTAATTTGGGTTGCAAGATGAAATGCAAGGTTATCCATTAATGTCATCAATAAATTGGATTAGGTTACACGATCAGCTATACGTTGTCCATTTATGCCAGCAATAAAGTGGATTGGTATAAACGTTAAAATTTAAGTCCCCGTTATTAGTATCTATAAATTAAATTGGGTTCAACATAAACTGTAGGTCATCGGCTGGTGCCATCATTAAATATTATTATTTGAAATCATATTAGTTTATGGCCATTGCATTAAATGGATGGGGAATAATACAATTAGAAAATTTGAACTCGGTGAAGAGAACTCCTTAACTAACGAAAACCTTAACAATTGAAATGTCCAGCTTCATGCACCTTTATAAACAATCAGCCATTAATACAGTTTTAAAATAAAATAAAATTTTTCTTTAATTTTTTATAAAATCCCCTTCAATTTTGGTCTTATGTGTTTATGATCATATTCTGTGTTTGTCTCATAAGGCTTTACGTATATTATTTTAAATAATGACCATGTTCAGTCATGCTACGTACGAGACTAAATAATGACAATGTTGAGTCCTGCTACGTACGAGATTAAATAATGACAATGTTCAGTCCTGCTACGAACGAGACTAAATAATGACAATGTTCAGTCCTGTTACGTACGAGACTTAATAATAACAATGTTCAGTCCTGCTACGTACGAGACTAAATAATGGCAATGTTCAGTACTGCTACGTACGAGACTAAATAATGACAATGTTCAGTCCTGCTACGTACGAGATTAAATAATGACAAGGTTCAGTCCTGCTACGTACGATACTAAATAATGACAATGGTCAGTCCTGCTACGTAAGAGACTAAATAATGACTATGTTCAGTCCTGCTACGTACGAGACTAAATAATGACAATGTTCAGTCCTGCTACGTACGAGACTAAATAATGACAATGTTCAGTCCTGCTACGTACGAGACTAAATAATGGCAATGTTCAGTACTGCTACGTACGAGACTAAATAATGACAATGTTCAGTCATGCTACGTACGAGATTAAATAATGACAAGGTTCAGTCCTGCTACGTACGATACTAAATAATGACAATGGTCAGTCCTGCTACGTAAGAGACTAAATAATGACAATGTTCAGTCCTGCTACGTAAGAGACTAAATAATGACTATGTTCAGTCCTGCTACGTACGAGACTAAATAATGACAATGTTCAGTCCTGCTACGTAAGAGACTAAATAATGACTATGTTCACTGTTCAGTCCTGCTACGTACGAGATTAAATAATGACCATGTTCAGTCCTGCTACGTACGAGACTAAATAATGACAATGTTCAGTCCTGCTACGAACGAGACTAAATAATGACAATGTTCAGTCCTGCTACGTACGAGACTAAATAATGACAATGTTCAGTCCTGCTACGTACGAGATTAAATAATGACAATGTTCAGTCCTGCTACGAACGAGACTAAATAATGACAATGTTCAGTCCTGTTACGTACGAGACTTAATAATAACAATGTTCAGTCCTGCTACGTACGAGACTAAATAATGGCAATGTTCAGTACTGCTACGTACGAGACTAAATAATGACAATGTTCAGTCCTGCTACGTACGAGATTAAATAATGACAAGGTTCAGTCCTGCTACGTACGATACTAAATAATGACTATGTTCAGTCCTGCTACGTAAGAGACTAAATAATGACAATGTTCAGTCCTGCTACGTACGAGACTAAATAATGACAATGTTCAGTCCTGCTACGTACAAGACTAAATAATGACAATGTTCAGTCCTGCTACGTACGAGACTAAATAATGACAATGTTCAGTCCTGCTACGTACGAGACTAAATAATGACAATGTTCAGTCCTGCTACGTACGAGACTAAATAATGACAATGTTGAGTCCTGCTACGTAAGAGACTAAATAATGACTATGTTCAGTCCTGCTACGTACGAGACTAAATAATGACAATGTTCAGTCCTGCTACGTACGAGACTAAAAAATGACAATGTTCAATCATGTTACGTAAGAGACTAAATAATGACTATGTTCAGTCCTGCTATGTACGAGACTAAATAATGACAATGTTCAGTCCTGTTACGTAAGAGTCTAAATAATGACAATGTTCAGTCCTGCTACGTAAGAGACCAAATAATGACAATGTTCAATCCTGCTACGTAAGAGACTAAATAATGACAATGTTCAGTCCTGCTACGTAAGAGACTAAATAATGACAATGTTCAGTCCTGCTACGTAAGAGACTAAATAATGACAATGTTCAGTCCTGCTACGTACAAGACTAAATAATGGCAATGTTCAGTCCTGCTACGTAAGGGATTAAATAATGACAATGTTCAGTCCTGCTACGTACGAGACTAAATAATGACAATGTTCAGTCCTGCTACGTACGAGACTAAATAATGGCAATGTTCAGTCCTGCTACGTACGAGACTAAATAATGACAATGTTCAGTCTAGCTACGTACGAGACTTAATAATGACAATGTTCAGTCCTGCTACGTACAAGACTAAATAATGACAATGTTTAGTCCTGCTACGTACGAGACTAAATAATGACAATGTTTAGTCCTGCTACGTACGAGACTAAATAATGACAATGTTTAGTCCTGCTACGTACGAGACTAAATAATGACAATGTTTAGTCCTGCTACGTACAAGACTAAATAATGACAATGCTCAGTCCTGCTACGTACAAGACTAAATAATGACAATGTTTAGTCCTGCTACGTACGAGACTAAATAATGACAATGTTTAGTCCTGCTAAGTACGAGACTAAATAATGACAATGTTTAGTCCTGCTAAGTACGAGACTAAATAATGACAATGTTTAGTCCTGCTAAGTACGAGACTAAATAATGACAATGTTTAGTCCTGCTACGTACAAGACTAAATAATGAGTAATGTGAGTAATTATACTACATTTACTGTCAAATATTGAATTTATATAAATGATGTACTATAGATCTAATGGTAATTAGAAAACGTCTTGTTTGAAAATACCAAATAAAAAAAAGAACGCAAACGAATTATAATACCTGCATGCGATGGTTAAAATTATTGACATTGTGATGAACTTTGCAGTGAAATATTGGTTTAACGTTCCTGATTTATTTATATTACGTGTTGAACATAAAAATACTTTGGTGAAAATTAGCAAATCTACGAATTTAATTTCTACTGTTAACAAGCAACTAATATAGTTTATGTTTCTTCTCTACAAAAATGTTGAATCAAATAGAATAAATCGTGTTTTATGTATTTTATCATTATAATGTAATATGACAACCCAAACAAATATGTTTGTTGTAATTAAATAAAAATCTGCCCAACCAGGGATTGTGTTATTTTTACAATTTAAACGCTTTCAATAAATGTTCTTTGTTCGTTTTCGCACCTTAAAATAATTGAAATAGCAATGTTCATATTCTATAATATGCTACTTTTTTCAGGAAAATGTTATCAAATATTACATTACTTATCAAATATTACATTATTATTTGAAAAAAAATGAAAAGTTGTTTGGTCAAAAATCTCATTTTATAATAACATATACAATAAACTTTGAGCAAATTAATATTGAAATTTTTCCTAAAAAATTAGCATACTATAGAATATGACCATTGATATTTCAACTATTTTGAGGTGCGAAAAACCAAGAAAACACTGTTAAAACCGTTCAAACTGTGAAAATTAATACAACCCCTAGTTAGATAGATTTAACAAATTAATTAGTTCCAAGTTTATTATATATGTTATTATAAGCCGAATAGATCCATTAGTTTAACGTAACACGTTTAGAGATCACAGTTACAGCAGTGTATGTGAACCGTTGCAGTATTATATTTGTTAGTTTAATTAATAAATTTGTAACACCCAATGTAATTATTTTATAACTGCTGTAAAAAGATTTTAATTTAGGTGGAAGATTTATAAATACATATCCTGAATGCAAACAATCAATGATCTATTTCCGACGAACCATCTTGTTTGTGTATAGTATTCCATAACCAATATCCACATAAACAATATTTATTTGGTTCAGTAATTTTGTTTTGCTACATACACCACGGTAATCTAAACAATGTAAGTATATTGAATAAAAAATAGTAATTATTCTAATAGCGGATCGATTTCCTAATATCGAGTATTGCAATGGTGTATAAAAGTGTCGATATTAAGGGGTAGTCAGTGTCACCACAGAACTGGGAGCGTTCCTTTCCACTCCAGTAGTTTCCCCACAACAATGTCTTTACTTTCATTGATTTCTAAGAAGGGAAACGTATATTGTATTAGAGCAGCCTGCGGGGCTCCTACGCATTCCTTCTCCTAAGGTTTGCAGGGGTTACTTCGACAGACAAGTAATAGAGCAGTCCTCAGGAGTTCGTGTATGGGAGAGTGGTTGGGTGATCACTACCGTACGTGTATGCGAGAGTGGGTGGGTCATCACCACCGTACGTGTATGAGAGAGTGGGTGTGTCATCACCACCGTACGTGTATGAGAGAGTGGGTGTGTCATCACCACCGTACGTGTATAGGAGAGTGGAGGGTCATCAACAATAAAAGTTTAAAAATTCTGTATTCAACTGTATTCAATGTTCTCATACTATAACATTTTATTAAGCTTATACCGTACTACAAACTGTAAGCTTTCACTTTTATACTTTATTGAATAAAATTAAAGCACAGCAGTTTTGTGTAGGGAGTGTATAAAAGGGCCAATAACAGCTCCCGGAAGGGGCGGGAGGTAAAAGACAAAAATATAAATCTTATATAAGTCTTAAGTTTATTAAAGATAACATTATTCCATATTAATTATAATAATGTAACATGTATATCGTATAACGTTTAAATCATTATCAACACACTATAAAAGGTGGAGTGCCATCTACACATTTTCAATGTGCAGTAGGCTCCAGTGCTTTAGCGAACTTTTAAATCTCAATGACATTCATATTTTCCTTGTTATATAATAAAATTAGACACGTTATAATAATATAAAATATTAGATGACTTAAAATAATAATAATAAAGAAAACTGATTAATAACTAACTATCTGAGGATGTAGTAGTGTTGCTGGAACCACTGAACTGGTGAAGTAACAGATCGTAGGAACAATCCTGAATGAATTTAACATAAATAACGATTTAAATTAAAGTATATGTACAGCTAGAAGAATGCAAGGTTAATATCACAGTCTTCCCTAACGAAGAAATACACTTGACATCCCTGTGTATACCACGCACCAACGTTGCACAGTTGACTGTGCTGTCTATGCAGTGACAAAGCTTACTCTAAACGCCTTTGTGAACGTTTAGTGCGCTGTGTTTTTTATCAGAACGTGGTTATGCAGTTTATTCAATAAACACTCGGGTCATTGCTTACGTATTGCAGCTATTGACACCGTTCAGGTCGTTCACTATTGAGTTATTCGGATTTAGGTAATTCCGAGTGTTATGTAAAAGTTCTATTGACGTACGATCAAATACGATCCCTTTTTGAATTATTCATATTCACATTCTCATTCTCACCATCACTGCGTTCTCCACGGCCTGGACTGTTTAATTGTTTGTAGGTTTGGAGAACATAAGAGGAAACTGAAGAATACATTGTTTCATCGACTACCTCCACACTGGCATTCCGGGCGTTATAATGCAATCAGAATTAATTGGTAGAAAGTTCAATTATGGTTCAAAATCTCCTTCATTATCCATATTACAGCTCCAAAACACAACCAACACTTTCATTTACAGCATTCTCCAAACACTTTAATCTCGGGCTGAAAATGATAACTAGTCTACTCTATTAGCTAGTAAGATACTGTTAAAGTGTTATCAAACACATCTATATTTTCTATTCCAGATTATGAGATATTAATGATGGGCTTGTGTCTTTTTCTGGTTTGTTACTCACCAAAAATCCTCTGCTATTTTCTCCTAAAAACAAGTCAGTAGGGGATCCATTCTGGGATATGATAATTTATATTTACACTCTTACTTGTAATAATAATAATAATACACATAATAAACGTGGTTCGGATTCCACGTTGAGTTATAAGTTCCTTAATTGTCCTGGTTATTGGATCAATAATAAACTTTTCTTTTTAAGGAACAGTTGAACTTGAATTAGTAACAAGACTTGTGTAGTTACATAGTGTACTTGTGTCCGTCTGTACAACTTTGTGTACTTGTGACCCATCCGCCCACCCATACACGTTCAGTGGTAGTGACTCACCTGCCCACTCATACACGGACAATGGTATTGACCCTCCCACCCAACCATACACGTCTAGTGGTATTGACCCACCCACCCACCCATACACGTAAAGTGATATTGGCCCGTCCACCCACTCATACACGTACAGTGGTATGGACCCACCCGCCCACTCATACACGGACAATGGTATGTTTTTTTGGACGATTCCCTGCTCAGATTAAAAAACAAAATAGACCTCAATCAACTTGCAAGAAATATACGATAATGTTAGTTCCGAAAAGGAAAAGGATAATGTTATTTCACCCATACAGTTACAGTAGTGCTCTGACCCACCCGCCCACCCATACAGTTAAACTAGTAACTGAACCACCCGCCCACCCATACAATTACAGTAGTACACTGTCCCACCAACCCACCCATACAGTTACACTAGTAACTGAACCACCCGCCCACCCATACAATTACAGTAGTACACTGACCCACCCGCCCACCCATACAGTTACACTAGTAACTGAACCACCCGCCCACCCATACAATTACAGTAGTACACTGACCCACCCGCCCACCCATACAATTACAGTAGTACACTGACCCACCCGCCCACCCATACAGTTACACTAGTAACTGAACCACCCGCCCACCCATACAATTACAGTAGTACACTGACCCACCCGCCCACCCATACAGTTACACTAGTAACTGAACCACCCGCCCACCCATACAATTACAGTAGTACACTGACCCACCCGCCCACCCATACAGTTACACTAGTAACTGAACCACCCGCCCACCCATACAATTACAGTAGTACACTGACCCACCCGCCCACCCATACAGTTACACTAGTAACTGAACCACCCGCCCACCCATACAATTACAGTAGTACACTGACCCACCCGCCCACCCATACAGTTACACTAGTAACTGAACCACCCGCCCACCCATACAATTACAGTAGTACACTGACCCACCAACCCACCCATACAGTTACACTAGTAACTGAACCACCCGCCCACCCATACAATTACAGTAGTACACTGACCAACCCACCCACCCATACAGTTACACTAGTAACTGAACCACCCACCCACCCATACAATTACAGTAGTACACTGTCCCACCAACCCACCCATACAGTTACACCCATCAAATTCATGATCCTACACAGGATGTTAATATTTATCAAATTACTAAATAGGCTTTGACAAGTATAGGTTGGACTACCGATTTCGGAGACAGCTCCATCATCAGGCATCCTCCAGTTGGTTTTGTCACTATTTATTTAAGTGTTGAGATTTTTCTCAACGCTATTAAAAAAAAAACAGTGTATTGTATTTTTTTAAATAGTGACGAATTCAACTGGAGGATGCCTGATGATGGAGCTGTGTCTCCGAAACCGGGAGCATAACGTCTACTTGTCAAGGATGTTAAGGAAAAGCCTTAACATTAGTAATTTGACTCTTACTTGGGTTTTCTTGTATTTTTTCTTGATAAAAATATACATACATAATATTTCTCTTATATTCAAAGTTCATTAAATCACAAAAGTTTGTCTAAATCAATATTACAAAAGTGGTCGTTTATGTTCTTTTGAAATTCTAAAAAAATGCAGGTATTTTTTATATAGACACTAGAAAAATCCATGAGTAATTTTTTTTTTTATTTTGATTACTCGCATTTTTGCGTTATAAATTTGTTTAATTCATTTTCAACACCTACAAGAACACATTTTTTAAAAGGATACAATGTAAGGTTTTAAAAGTGGTTTAACATTTAATACTCTAGATTTTTAATTTATTACTTTTTTTAATAATTAAATATTTTTAACTTTTGATATGAGGTTGAAGTAAGTACTCTAGAAATGTAGCATAAAAGTGACTTTTTGGTCTGACAGTGAAATAACTTTATAATATTAACATACTGTAAAATCTCTGAGAGAGTAGAACGAAATGTTGTACATACATTTCCCCAACCATTACATTAAAACGTCAAACATAATTGTTTTTTTGATTCCTTAGTGTGTGATTATTTTTAATGGGTTATCCTGTCTCATCTTCAATATACTCTTAATTCTACATAAAATAGATCTTTAGTAAGATATAACATGACAATAAAATATGTAAATTGCTTGTGAGGCAACAAAATAGGTAATTATTCTATATTTTCTTGAAATAGTTATAATTTTAATAATTAAATTATATTTTCTTAATATTATGCCATGAGTTCAACGATTATCCCAGCTTCAACTTACATACATACAGTAATGTACATAAATCTGCGCAAAATTGATATAGGCAAGTATAATGTATTTGGTTATATAATTATTATTACATTTATTATTGTCATTACACTTATTGGTTAATGATTTATTCTAATTGTCGAAATTGTGGTAATAAAGCATTGGAAAAATAAATTACACATAAAATATTACTTTTACATATCCATAATAAAATTACTACAGATATCCTACTTATAAATTGACCTACTGAATGCATTAAAAGAGATAAATGGAGGTAGTGGTGGAAGTGAGAGTGCGAGATAGATCTTACTACCCTTCTCTTCCCCCACTGTTGCGTGGCAACTAGGAAGACGACAGGCCGTGGGCTGGCAGTGCAGTAATAAGCCCCGCCCACTACGTCATTGGCAGCAGTGGCCAATAGTTAGTTTAATTAACACTAACGAATCAAGCTTAGAACGATTAAATTACATCATTGTTTAGTTGTCAAATAACAATTAATAATAATAACACAATGAACAAACATTGAAACAGAAATATCTACTAAACAAAACATTACAGTTCATTTTTTTCTACTTTCAACTAAACAATGTTACGGAAGATGAACACTTGAAGGCGGAAGTTAGTCACGTCCGTGGAGTATGTCTGATCAGTGGTGGTGAAGAGATTCCCCTCTGCTGCTGAAACTCCAATATGATCTAAATATAACACGCAGGTCACTTGCTGTCCAGCCCAATTATATGATATATTTATTTTGTCTACCGTATATAGATAATTGTATTGTAGAAAATATACATTTTTATACTTGTTCGGACTAATTTTGTAGAAGGAGTTAGTGATGCTGCAACTAATTTAATATGAAAAAAGTAAAATTAAATTCAATCAAATCAATTAATTAAGCCATTAAATTTATATAATAAAAATGGTCATGTCAGTTGTGAATTTTTTAAATAAAGTTTTATCCCCATCCTTATTTCAATTAAAATTTACATATCGTCTTAGTCCAAATATGAAGGAGAATACTGAAACCTATTTAGGTAATATGTGCAAGTGACTGGCTAAAAATTAAAATCAAGTCCAGTGTGTTTGGAAAGAGTACGAGATCGTATACAGAAGATTTATAAAATCTGGAAGTTTGTGCATTTCCTAGGTTTAAAGTTAATTGCGTTCGGGTTGGGGGTCGAGATCGGTAAGGACTCGTATAGTCATATTCTGAGGCTCTCAATTTCCTCGTCACGATACGAAAGGTGCACGTTTAACGAAATAATAAATACAACTCAAGGCAACGAGGGTGTCCTTTTTCCGAACATCAGGTGGCGTAACCTAATGATGAAATATGGTAACTTGGCAAGTCCGATCATTACTGATGACGTCATCACCGTCAGCGATAGCTCGTCACTTCATGTCTTATCTGTACATGGCGCCATCAATAACCAACCACATCGGCTCTGGAAAACTTTAATAACAGTCTTATTGTTCCACATCAATTGTTACTATCTTCCTAACTTTAAATTACAAGTGCTGTTTGTGTCATTAACAATTGATATTGTAAGTTTATTGACGAATAATTATTTTCAGTTTCCTGCAGATAGAAAAATAACAATCTTTTTTTCCTAATACACAACTAATTTTTTTATTTTATTTATTATTGTTCTAACAGTCCGGTTATAGTTGTTAAATTCTACAAAATAATTTTACCGATTATGGTTTTTACAATGTACAGTACAAGTACATGGTTTTTTTAAATTTACAATACAAGTGAACGTGACACAACACAAATATATTACAATATAAGCACAAAATGCACGAATATACTACAATACAATTACAAAATGCTCAAATATTTCAAAATACAAGCACAAAATAAATAAATATACTACACTATAAGTAAAAAATGCACAAATATTATGATGATCGATTTCGGCAAACCACGTTCACCTTCCTCAGACCAGAGATTAACAAAAGAATTGTTGTACTTTTACTGTAGTATATTTGTACATTTCGTTCTTGTATTTTGATATATTTGTGCATTTTGTACTTGTATTGTGGTAGACCCTATATTTATGCATATACTGCAATATATTTGTATTGCGTTACGTTCACTTGTTCTCTATATGTACCAACACGTATTATACCAATTAAAAAACTACTTTGAATGCATAATTTTGTTAAAAATGTAATGCTTTATAAGTTTTATATAAAAAAGTACGTTATGAATTATTCTGTATATGTTATAGTACGATTATTTGTGAAGAAATAAAGTTGACATAAAAACTCTTGTAAAATTTACGATTAAAATTAATACTGGAAATGTTGAAATATCGGTTAAGTTTTTACATACGACCAGTTTACATACGACCAGTTTACATACGACCAGTTTACATACGACCAGTTTACATAGATTATTTAGGTTTATGTTTGATTTTATACCATTTTGGCATCCATATGATGGTTCATTTTGCTCTATATACTCTTGTAATTGGTAATATATACATGAAAAATTGAATATTTAAATGTCACATGATTATTTCACGTGATATTTAAATATTAAATTTTTTATGATGAATACGTAAATCTATAATGTAAAGCCACATAAAATAAATAGAATTCATACATAGAGACGACAGAAACAGTGGCTCTAAGAGGGTAATATAAAGGATATGATAAGATGTCTTGCATGTTACAGCTGTATAACCAAGCCCCCAGCTAAACAGCCACAGCTGATCGACGTCATGTAATGTTCACCATGTACGTGAGTGAGTTATGTGGTTTTGTTACACACTGACACTGGCTGATCCCCTTTTAGTTTGTTTGCATTAATTTATAGCCAATTGACAAATGAAATGCTCTGTCAAGATGGGGTAGTATTGACGAAATGGGGCAAAGATATGATTTTATCAAGTTTATTCGACTGATTAATATCCATCATATATCAATCGAAAATAATTTTTTCTTCAATCTTTAATACTGTGATATATTATTCCATATTAAATTACTGATATTTGTAGCTTAAGTTTATCTCCCGTCTGTCCCATTCACTAATTGCAAGCTATACCAATTCCACTCACTAAGTGACAATCTTCCATCTACTCCACTGACTAACTGATCATTCCATCCATCCCACACACTAATCGACTCCTATCTGTCCCACTAACATTGACAATCTTCCATCTACTCCACTCACTAACTGATCATTCCATCTATCCCACATACTAATTGACTCCTGTCTCTCCCACTAACATTGACAATCTTCCATCTACTCCACTGACTAACTGATCATTCCATCCATCCCACACACTAATCGACTCCTATCTGTCCCACTAACATTGACAATCTTCCATCTACTCCACTCACTAACTGATCATTCCATCTATCCCACACACTAATTGACTCCTGTCTCTCCCACTAACATTGACAATCTTCCATATATCCCACTCACTAATTATAATCTTCGATCTATTTCGTTTACTAATTGTCAATCTCCAATCTGCCCCACCTACTGAATGACAATCTTCCTTCTTTCCCAGTCACCAATTGACAGGTGTTGCCACCCACGGAGGTAGTATGGCATTCAACATTTCCCACCTGATCTTAATTCACATTAAATAGAATCCTTTGACTGTTTATATGTCTTTGTATCCTCGTATATTTTGAACTTAAGAGTAATACATTAAATTATATTATTTGTTAAAATTAGTAACTGATGAGAAAGTAGGGAGTTATTGTACTGGAATCAAAACATGCATTGGAATAGCTAGTTTACTACATTACTTTGCCAGTAATCCAATACATGCTAAATATTCGACACAATCTTCAATAGATCTAAGCATAAACAAGTTTGTTTTGGAATAAATAAACATGTAATCATAGCATGTATATGTTTGGAAAACACCACCCATCATAGATGCATAAATATCAATTACAACATGGACAACAACCTGTATCAATAGTAAACTTTTCATAGATATATCTAAAGGTTAGGTAAGTAGAGACGTGCTGTGAATGAAATAAAAAATTACTTTGTTGTACAAATTATGTAATAATTGGTAAGTTTAGTACTAAACAGTACTCTATAACACCTACCATTATTACTTTAAAGCAAATAGTTGTATTTAAAGAATCAAAACATTATTTTGGCTTGTACAATAAAATTAATTACAAGTTAGTAATAACACAAAAGAGAACTTCAATTACTTAAATAATAGTCATAGCTTGTATAAATAACTCAGATTCTATAAACATAAATAACTCATACAAAATAAACAAGTTTAAACTTAAACCCGCATTCATCCTCTCATACATAACCATGCTGTCAGCATACACCTAGTACCACACAAGCAGATCACCCCACGAGGCTCGGAGAAGAGAACTGCAGCCCGAAACCGATCGTGCTCTTCACTACCTCGTAATACGATCAGGAAGTTTATTCTAAAGTCAGCAAGCGGTTCAAGGAAAAGGAATTGTTGTATAAAAAATGTCTATGGAGTGGAAAAGACAACAATGAAGATCAGCGTCGAGTGTTTCAAGTAGTAGTCTCAGAAATGTAAGGAAAACGTTCAGGAAATGTTATGTAAGATTTAATACAAAATAGTGAGAATCTTTATTCAATTTGAGAAAACGGGGTTATATGATCCTGACGTTTAAGGTTGAAAATAGCACGGATACAATAGTTCTGGGCACGCTGCAATCTGTCCGTAAGCTCAGCCGTCATGTCATTATTTGTTTTGTACAACGTCGCAGTAGTTAAAAGTTGGAAAAATTATCTTCTTGTCAAGCATCACTTTCACTTCAATGGGAGAAAAAGAGCAACTCTTTTCAGACTGTGAATGCCAGCAAAAACCCTGTTAAAAGGTTTAGTAGTATATACAGACAAGCTTAAGTTTGTTGTTAAAGTAAGTCCAAGGTTTTTGACTTTATCATTTAAAGTAGTTCAGAATTATTCAGTACAAGCTTTGGGGAATTGTTTTCATTAAGTTTAAGTCCGTGCTTGAAGGTCCAAATAGTAGCAATAGTATCAATGTTCATATAAGCCCCATTCAAGTCAGTAGTAAGAAAGTTATCGTAAGTCATCAGCGTACAAGTTACAAAAAGACTTCTTAATAGCAAATGTGATTAATCCATAGTATAGAGAAATAGTAATGGACCAATTACTGAACCCCGTGGTACCCCTAATTGCCGGGTTTCCAGTACGATTCTTTGCCACTAGTTCTAACACACTGCTGACGATCCGGCAAATATGATCTCACCTATGCAATCCTTATAAAACCCCATCTTTGATCATTTTAAGAGGAGAACAGAATGATAAACACAGTCGAATGCCTTAGAAAAATCAAAGAGCGTTAAAATTGATAAAAGTCCAGAACGAATATCGTCATTAACTTTTAATAGAGCAGTGGTAGTACTTAAGACCAAGCACCAGAATATAAATTGGGCAACCCAATAAAATAAGCAATTTTCTAGTGAACCATTTTTCAAAACATTTTGATAAGCCTGATAGAATAATAGGCGTAAAATCATATAGATTTTGTGGAGAGATGATAGTTTGGAAATGGTCGAACAATTTCCAATTTCCAAATAGGTTTGAGTTTCATTAAATCGCTATTTGGAAACGGATTGAGAGTGAGAGAGTTGGTAAAGCCACTGAGGGTGGAGTGTGAACTGAGCCATCGGGGCTGTCATCGTTGTCCCAAGTTATATGCTGTAACTACAACAGGTTTGTGTTTCATTAAATCGCTGTTTGGAGACGGATTGAGAGGGAGAGAGTTGGCCAATCCGGTGAGGGTGGAGTGTGTACTGAACTTCGGAGCTGTCATCGGTGAGTCCCAAGTTATATGCTGTAACTACTACCGGTTTGTGTTTCATTAAATCACTGTTTGGAGATGGATTGAGAGGGGGAGAGTTGGCCAAGCCGGTGAGGGTGGAGTGTGTACTGAGCCATCGGAGCTGTCATTGTTGAGTTCCGAGTTATGAGTGATCGCAGTCTGCTACCTCGGCTTACCTCCACTTAAAACCTACCTATCAATAATGCTTTACCCGCTGGAGTTTCATGTCAAAACTCCTCTAATACGGTGATCATGGAACTACAATGTATTATTTGGTACTCAATTTTTTTTAATTATTACGTACAATACAAATTATGTTTCATCTGCGATAAAATTACGTGCAGTTATAACGCGCTTTCATCTTAAATTGGCTCTAAAATAAACAAAATTGTCACAGACAACAAATAATCCTTATTTTTACATAAATAAATATTCATAAAATTATTTACTTTTTCAGGGTAAACTACAGTAATATTAATAATACTTTTTAATAATGTTCTACTCGAGTTGAAGTTCATTATTTTAAAGTGGTTAAGGCTGTGTTAAGTTTAGGAAGGATTGTTGCATGTGTTTTTAGTTACTTTGAAGGTAAATACCCTGTAACACTAGTTAAGCATTCTACTTTTCTAGGATAAGTTTCGATAACCCAAAGGATTAAGAATTAAAAGAGTTAAAAAAGGAATGAATCTGGTAATTTAAAGAACCTTTTGTCTAACAATTTCCAAGGTCAAGGAATTCATAATGGTTGGTATTTTATATTTGTGAATATTGAAATGTTTGTTACGATGACAAATATGTTTAATTATTGATAGTAATAAATAAAATAATTTGTAGAAAGATCTTCAACTGTTATTTACTACTTCAATAACAACTGTGCTAAAATTTTGGACAATGAAAAGAGTGTTTTAGAAAGTCAATTGGACAAACGTTCGTTGAAGAGATCGGCAAACATACTTGAAGTGAATGTGTAGGGAGATGCTGCAACAAACCACTCAGGCCTACTTGAATAGTACACGATACTACAAGGAGGCTTAGTGATCGATGGTAACTTAAGGTGTCGACAGAATGGAGGATATAGTTATATAATATGGTAGAGACAGCCAATGGATATACAGTATGTGTGAAGTGGCATTGTCAGGTGTCTGTAGCTCCAATACTAAACGATACTACAACGAGGCTTAGTGGTCGATGGTAACTTAAGGTGTCGATAGAGTGGAGGATATAGTTATATAATATGGTAGAGTCTCAGTCAATGAATATATAGTATGTGTGTAGTGGCATTGTCAGGTGTCTCTTGCTCCAATACTATACGATACTACAACGAGGCCTAGAAATCTATGATAGGTTAGTGTGCCAACTTGGTGATGGAGATAGTTGCATAATACAGTTAAGTTAGTTGAGTTATAGGATGTGTATAGTGGCGTTATCAGGTGGCTCTATCTCCAACACTAAACGATACTAAAACGAGACCTAGTGATCGATGATAACTTACTAAAAAAGCACTGATGATCGAAGATATTCAACATGGTGAAAGAGATGGTTAAACAATATGGTTGCGTTTGGTGGAGATGTAGAATGTGTATAGTGGCGTTGTAGGCGTCTGTAGACACAATAGCACACGATACTACAAAGAGGCTTGGTGATCGATGATAGCTTAGGGTTTCGACAGAGTGGAGGAAATAGTTATATAATATGGTAGAGTGTCAGTCAGTGGAGATATAGTAAGTGTTGTGGCGTTGTCAGGTGTCTGTAGCTCCAATAGAACACCATACTACCTCGTTCCTCGTTGTAGCTTGGTGTGTCGACATGATGAAGGAGTTGGTTTAATTAGTTGATATGTAGTATTGATATGTATTAGTGGCTTTGTTATCTGTAGCTGCAATAGCACATGATACTACGACGAGGCTAGTGGTCGACGACAGCTTAGGGTGTTGACGGAGTGGATCATATGGTCATATAGTATGATTAATGGCCTATCTAAATATTACTAACCATACTAGTTAAAATCAATTTGGTTTCAGAGAAGGGATATGAACAGTTGATTCATTGTTAAATTTTTTGGAGGATGTTTATGAAGATTCGAACCATGGTAAAAAATGATCAGCTGTATACATTGATATAACTAAGCAAAGCTTTTGACAGTGATGATTTTAAAATTGTACTTTATACATTTATGGTTGGCTGGTGTAAGATAGTTCGCATACCACAACGTTACTTAGTGGATAGAAAGCAGTATGTATGAATAGGTAAGCATAATAGTGATGTTAGGCAGATTAAACATGGTGTACCACAAGGCTCTATCCTAGTTCCGATAGTATTTCAAATATATGTATATGACTTGTGTAAGACAATTCTATGAATACCCCATTTAATAATGGGGTATTCATAGTATTTGCTAACAGTACAGGTCTTGCATATAATAAATGAAGCCTTGAATAGATTTTTGAACAAATGAAGAGTGATCTTAAACTAATGGTTTACTATAAACTAAATGCTGTTAAGTTCAAATATTAAATAGTTCAAAATTTTAATTTAAGGGGAAACAGAATTAATGAAGTACATTATCATAATTCTTTAATTGCTCAAAATAATATTTGTAGATATTTGAAGATTAAAAATGTCAATGAACAAATATCTTGGAGGACTAATTGATTCAGCCTTTCTTGGAACGCACATATTGGTAAGCTGAAGAATGAATTATACAAGTGTTGGACGTTTCTATTTGTTGTTTGATGTTGTCCACGGAAAGTCTTCTGAAAGTGTAAACTTGATCCTTTAGACTGAGCTGACCTACAAGCATGCTGGGGAAGTACATACGTCACATTTCTGTATCCTATCAACTTAACACAAAAATCCTTCCTTCGAACAATGGCTATATTCTGCAGAACACAAAGCTCTTGATAATTTTTTATTATCTTGATGCTCAATTACATATTTCCATATTTAAAAGGCGATGAAAATATTTTTAAGCACCTTACTTGTAAAATGCAGCAAACTTTTATAGTTCAATTTCATCTAAGTTAGATACTTGCAGCAATTTAAAGCAAAATTTTAAGAAAGTTCTAATAATTTCTTATTACTGTAAACAATTCTGATTTAATTTTTAGAAACATTATTTGAAAGTTCTTTGTGTTTTATTAACATTTATATTATAAGTTTACCTGTTTTTTAACGTCTTATTTTTTGTTTGTATCTTTTAAAAGTGTAACTGCCCATGCACAAGACTATTCTTGTTTTATTTTTTAAAACTACAATCTCTCATTCCCTCAAGAGTTTGTAAATATATAATAAAATGATGGTGCATCTACAACATTTATTTTGGATGATCCAATTTATTTTGCATTTTACTTTTCATATTGTATTATATATTATTTTATGCTTTTAGAAAATGTAAAGTTTTAATTTACCACATTATACTAATTGTACAGTAGTATGCAAAATAAAATTTACTTATAAATTGAACTGAAGTATATTTGAATCAGAGGAGATCTAGTTTGTGTGTGGTGGCGTTGTCAGATGCCTGTTGCACTAATTGACCCATATTCCATATGGCAGCACTGTCCAGTCGATGAACGTCTTTATTAATGAACAATGCACAGAGTTTATAACAGGTATACGATTGTTATGCGGGTTCATAATATGTGGAAAGTGTCTCGATAATAGCTCCAGTGTCGACATGCCAAACACTGCTAATTTTCTTATAGCTCTAATAAGGCCAAGAGTACTCGAATGCCAACCTGCTTTCACTGAATGGCAAGAATTTACGCTCCAATTAACTGGCCTTGCATGCTTATATCCAAGCATATTTAATTCATAGCGCTTTAGAATGTCCTTTTGTTTATCAATAGTTGTTTACAAATATATGGAAAAAACATTATAAAAATTGAAACAACGTTCGTCATGGTAAGATATAGATTTTGTTCTTATTGATTTATATATGTATATTTATAGTTGCTCTTGATGAATGAGAGGAACAGTCACAGCAGTGTGTTCCCACACAGAAGTGTGGGAGGTCCCTCACAAAACGGGTGTCTTGTTGAAGGAGAGGGACAGTTACTACCAATGTGTTCAACCGGTTTGTGGGATGTCACTCACAAAACGGGTGTCTTGTTGAAGGAGAGGAACAGTTACTACCAATGTGTTCAACCAGTTTGTGGGATGTCCCTCACAAAACGGGTGTCTTGTTGAAGGAGAGGGACAGTTACTACCAATGTGTTCAACCGGTTTGTGGGATGTCCCTCACAAAACGGGTGTCTTGTTGAAGGAGAGGGACAGTTACTACCAATGTGTTCAACCGGTTTGTGGGATGTCCCTCACAAAACGGGTGTCTTGTTGAAGGAGAGGAACAGTTACTACCAATGTGTTCAACCGGTTTGTGGGAGGTCACTCACAAAATGGGTGCCTTGTTGAAGGAGAGGGACAGTTACTACCAATGTGTTCAACCGGTTTGTGGGAGGTCACTCACAAAACGGGTGTCTTGTTGAAGGAGAGGGACAGTTACTACCAATGTGTTCAACCGGTTTGTGGGAGGTCACTCACAAAACGGGTGCCTTGTTGAAGGAGAGGGACAGTTACTACCAATGTGTTCAACCGGTTTGTGGGAGGTCACTCACAAAACGGATGCCTTGTTGAAGGAGAGGGACAGTTACTACCAATGTGTTCAACCGGTTTGTGGGATGTCCCTCACAAAACGGGTGTCTTGTTGAAGGAGAGGGACAGTTACTACCAATGTGTTCAACCGGTTTGTGGGAGGTCACTCACAAAACGGGTGCCTTGTTGAAGGAGAGGACAGTTATTACCAATGTGTTCAACCGGTTTGTGGGATGTCACTCACAAAACGGGTGCCTTGTTGAAGGAGAGGACAGTTACTACCAATGTGTTCAACCGGTTTGTGGGAGGTCACTCACAAAACGGGTGCCTTGTTGAAGGAGAGGACAGTTTTTACCAATGTGTTCAACCGGTTTGTGGGAGGTCCCTCACAAAACGGGTGTCTTGTTGAAGGAGAGGGACAGTTACTACCAATGTGTTCAACCGGTTTGTGGGATGTCACTCACAAAACGGGTGTCTTGTTGAAGGAGAGGGACAGTTACTACCAATGTGTTCAACCGGTTTGTGGGAGGTCACTCACAAAACGGCCGTCCTAGTGAATGGGAGGAACTCTAACTTGCGTGATTGCTCGTTACTTAAGACGTCCGACTGCGGAGGGACTATTCCAAGTTTTGAGCCCGTTACAGATGGAACGGTTGCTATTTCACTCATCGAATATAGTCCATGCACATGCTGGCAGACTCATGAGAATTGATGAGTAAACCTTTTTTATGTCAAATAGATACTGAGACTACAAGTAAGGACATTCAAATAAAAAAAATGTTGTAATAACGCAATACAAACCGTAATGACGTCACGTATTGCTCTAACTGCACACAATGTTTCATGTAATTAACTAAATGCAGTATAGTGTACATTGTCAGTAGTAACAAATAATACAATCGAGAAAGCGATGTGTTGTCATTGGTGTTATTGGTAGTGCTATACCTAGGCAATTTGTACAATAATATCAATCCATTACGTGTTTTTTTCTTTTTGGGAAACATAATCTTGTGCAGCCTCTCTATGTATCACAACACTGTTACTATTAAATGTTGCATACTACAGCACTTCCCATTTTATCGAGAGTCTCTTGTGTTCCTGTTAAGGGGACTCCTACTCCTTCTATTCAGAGTATGACACCTTCTAATGAGCTTTCTATGGGAGTGATCATGCTTAGAGAGGCCACTTAGAAAGCGACCTAGTGAATGCATTTGTGTGAGTGAGACGCACTGAGTAGTGGAAGTGTGACAGAGAACTACTCTTCCCCCACTGTTTGATTCCATTTAAAAATTTCGTGGCAACCGCGTCCCGGTGGCGCAATACCAAGACCCACCTACTAAGTAGCAACAGTGATCATTGTTTGGTTTGATTAACAAAATCAAGCTCAGATTATATTATTATTTAGTATTCAAATAACAATTATTAATATCATTAACACAGTGAATAATGATACAAACAATAAATAGTAATTAAACTAACTTTTACAGCTCATTACTGTTAATTATTTATAATATATATATATATATATATATATATATATATATATATACATTATTTTTATCTAAACACTGTTGCAGAAGTTGAACGCTTGAAAATGGAAGTTAGTCTCGACCATGAAGTAAGGCAGATCAGTGGTGGAACGATTCCCCTCTGCTGCTGGAAACCCTACATGCACTAAATAGAACACACAGGTCACATACTGTCCGGTGCAATTATAAATAGACATTTCATGACGAGCTCTACATATTAATAAAAAAAATGAGGAATTATTAACGGAAGCCCAACATTAAACTTCGATGTAGTTTATTTCTAAAATACGTTATTTGTTTCAGTGCACTCCATTCTCCAAGCTCCCTCCTAGTGTATAAATAGTGAGTTACCTGAGGAGGCCAGGTGCGCCTTGCCATTAAAAGGTGGTTATTCACAGTATTCTGCTTGGCCGGCAAAAACTCGACTAAGCCGCTTGTCCCGGACACCATTCTAAATATAAATTACAGAAAGGTGTGGCAAATAAAATCTTGCAATTATGTAGCACTGCGTATCTGAAAAATAGAATACAATAAAAATATCGATATTCGGTTCTGTTCAAAGTCGTTTACATTCTTGTAACACTGACAAACTAACTTTCAAAACGTATTGATTCACTAGTAGACTGTTTCTCAAGATAATTTATTGCTATTCGTGTAATTTGTAGTTAATGATCATGATGACTTATATTTTTAAAATATGTTAAAACAATCCCCTCGTAACTGTAGTAAATTATTAGAAGAAAAACGAACAGAGATCGAAACTTCTGTTCTTACATTTTTTTAATATGAATATTATTTCGATGCTTCGTCCAATTTCCCCCTCTACACATATACGACTTATTTAGATGAACTTTAACAAATCCAAACATAACAACAAATATTAGAAAAATAAGTGTTATAAGACAAGGGGTTACAATGTATTATATTTATGTAATCTTGTCTTGTGTAATGTACATAACATTACAAGACTACTTTAGTAGTGTGTACTGTAGTTGTACACCTGTACACACAACTACAGTAGTACAGGTAGTACACAACTGTAGTAATGTGTACTACCTGTAGTGTACTGAATAATCAGTACACTACAGGGAGACAGGAAGGTGAATTGCGGAATAACTGCAGAGCATTTCTCTTTAATGTGATCATCTTTTTATTACTGAAATCATGTACCACTTATTACGGAAATGTGTTTTTCTAATACCAACCTATATTGGCAACACATCAAAAATATTATACAAGTCTAGCTGCCATTTCCCTACTTATAGACTAACAATTTCAATTTTAAATATAAAGTGTCTTTAAATATACCACTTTACACATAGCCCTAGGAGCACAAGGTAAGGTAACAATGGTGAACATAAAATCACTCACTCCTACCCTTAACAAAAATGACTTTCCAAATCATCATACAGTATTGCTGCAATTCCACTCCTGTTTGTCATGAAGTATGCCTTCCCGTGGCGTATCATTGATTTTGACGAATCATTATAGAAATACGACACAGTATAACGTTAAATATAGAAGCCCGACACGCTATAGTGTTAAATATAGAAGCCCGACTCGGTATAAAATTAATTATAAAATCCCAATATTGTGAAATGTTAAATATAGAAGGACGAAACAGTATAATGTTAAATATAGAAGCCCGACATAGTATAATGTTCATTATAAAATCCCAACACAGTATAATGTTAAATATAGAAACCCGACTCAGCATAAAATTAATTATAAAATCCCAACATTGTGAAATGTTAAATATAGAAGGACGAAACAGTATAATGTTAAATATAGAAGCCCGACACAGTATAATGTTCATTATAAAATCCCAACATAGTATAATGTTAAATATAGAAGCCCGACTCGGCATAAAATTAATTATAAAATCCCAACATTGTGAAATGTTAAATATAGAAGGACGAAACAGTATAATGTTGAATATAGAAGCCCGACACAGTATAATGATCATTATGAAATCCCAACACAGTATAATGTTAAATATAAAAGCCCGACTCGGCATAAAATTAATTATAAAATCCCAACATTGTGAAATGTTAAATATAGAAGGACGAAACAGTATAATGTTAAATATAGAAGCCCGACACAGTATAATGTTCATTATAAAATCCCAACACAGTATAATTTTAAATATAGAAGCCCGACTCGGCATAAAATTAATTATAAAATCCCAACATTGTGAAATGTTAAATATAGAAGGACGAAACAGTATAATGTTAAATATAGAAGCACGACACAGTATAATATTAAATATAGAAACCCCACACAGTATAATGTGAAATATAGAAGCCCGACACAGTATAATGTTAAATATAGAAGCTTGATACGGTAAAATATTAAACAAATATAGAATCACTACACAGTATATTCTTAAATATAGAAGCCCGGAACGGTGTAATGTTAGAAGGTTTTGTGTATTATAAATTTATATGTTATGAGTTTTAAAACTACACTACCAGTGTAGTTTAACTACTAATACTGAAACGGTAGATATTTTTATTTAACACATAATTTGAAAAAATGTCAAGCTGTTAACCAATCCGATTCAATGTCAATTATTTCACTACTGGCTACGAAATAAAGCAGCGTCGGACTATTTGAATGTTATTGGACTAAATTTTTATTGATATCAAACTGTTAAACTGGAGGCTTTAAAGTCTATGTACAGAATATGTGTAAATTTTAAGTAGCCTGCGTGAACACCGTCCTAGACAAATATTTAACATTTAAACACTAATAGCTGTGCAATATTAACATCATTGTTATTATTATTAACATTAACACTCTGATTTCATATCACCATGTAAATACCAGTTTGGATTTGGATTAGAAGTTGATTGAATTTAATCTCTTCACACATCAACACCCAATTAATTTCTTTAAAACATAATATATTTTCTTAATCACTCACTCTTCACCAATTAAGTAGTCGTGCAACACAGATAGCCACATCTAATTTAAGAGCTATAATACTAACTAAATAAAATAAAATACACCCATAACTATATGTAGGCTTATTCTAAAATAAATCGTAGAGGACTTTACAAATACTTATTTATTACCTTAAATTAAATTTCAACGTTTCCACTCAAATTCATAGAGCCCTAAGTAAAACTCCACACAGCCCTGTGTGCGTATGTTCATACGTACACAATCTGTGAACTGTGGAACAAACATTGTAAAACTCCACACAGCCCTGTGTGCGTGTGTTTATACGTACACAATCTGTGGACTGTGAAACAAACATTGTAAAATTCCACACAGCCCTGTGTGCGTGTGTTCATACGTACACAATCTGTGGAACAAACATAGTAAAACTCCACACAGCCCTGTGTGCGTGTGTTCATACGTACACAATCTGTGGAACAAACATAGTAAAATTCCACACAGCCCTGTGTGCGTGTGTTCATACGTACACAATCTGTGGAACAAACATAGTAAAACTCCACACAGCCCTGTGTGCGTGTGTTTATACGTACACAATCTGTGGAACAAACATAGTAAAATTCCACACAGCCCTGTGTGCGTGGTTGGTTTTTGAAACACCTCCGTTCATACGTACACAATCTGTGGAACAAACATAGTAAAATTCCACACAGCCCTGTGTGCGTGGTTGGTTTTTGAAACACCTCCGTTCATACGTACACAATCTGTGGAACAAACATTGAGGAGGTAGGGAAGTAATAATACAGAGTAACTGGACAGCATTTCTCACAAATTCCATATAAGGGACGTTTGTTCACAGATTCATAAAATCAGGAACCCAACAAATTACTTTTGAATATGTTACAAGACAGCGTGTACTAGCACATGGACCATGAACACACCTGATTGCCTTATCTACTGAATTTTTGAAACATCTATAATGTGTTACTAAGGTGTTAAATGTTCGTGCTTCTAGAAAAGAAAGAGGTGTACACGAATAACTGACCCTAATAATAAATTTACATGCTGCATCAACTCTTCAAATAATAAAATAATAGAAAAGAGCAATCTTAAGGAACTTATTAATTAGATTTTCAACCTGTTTTAAAAAGCAAAAGGAGTTTTAGTGAAATTTTGAAAAATCATCAGAAGGCTTATACTACATACAACTCAAATTGTATTTTTCAATGTCTCAAAATCAAATTGTTATTCAGTGTACTGTTTTATGAAAAGAAGTACTTTTGAATAATAGGTAAAATAACAGGCTACTTATCATACTGTACTTAGTTATATTATTTACAGGAATTTACCTTTATAATTATATTTCATATTTAAGCATTTTTATCGACCACTTAGAGTATTAACAATGTGTAGATTTTAAAACATCTAAGAAAACTCATACCAAGTAGTTTTGAGCATACCTTTTTTTATATAGAAAATAATCACTAGATAGAAATAAAATCTTTTATACGAAATACAATCGGAATGTGAAGAGTTGACAATTGGAGATGAATTGAGTTTACTCTGGCAACGTCCTTCATAGATGATTATTTGAAATTCTAGGTAACATAACTTGATAAAGGCTGTTAAATTGGAATTCGAGTGACGTTTTTTTCAGTGTTATTGAGAAACATAATACCAAAGAATTTTCCAATCATTCGATTATTAGTAACACGCTCATTAAAACCACCGTTACTTCATGGTGTGTGCGAGGGTGTATTGAACGAACATAGGTAATTTGGATTTGCTCTGTTGGGCTTAGCACTAAGTGTGTACAATGTACTTCATAGGCTATGTCAGCATTTACTTTATAGTAAATAACAATTACTACTTCGATAGCTTGACATCCTTCTCAGAGGTGGTTGTATTACATTATAATACAATCTCACATGGCTAGATCGATCAGATCGATTATAATACAATCTCACATGGCTAGATCGATCGGATCGATTGTAATACAATCTCACATGGCTAGATCGATCGGATCGATTGTAATACAATCTCACATAGCTAGATCGATCAGATCGATTGTAATACAATCTCACATGGCTAGATCGACCAGATCGATTGTAATACAATCTCACATGGCTAGATCGATCAGATCGATTATAATACAATCTCACATGGCTAGATCGATCAGATCGATTATAATACAATCTCACATGACTAGATCAATCAGATCGATTATAATACAATCTCACATGGCTAGATCGATCAGATCGATTGTAATATAATCTCACATGGCTAGATCGATCAGATCGATTATAATACAATATCACATGGCTAGATCAATCAGATCGATTGTAATATAATCTCACATGGCTAGATCGATCAGATCGATTGTAATACAATCTCACATGGCTAGATAGATCAGATCGATTGTAATACAATCTCACATGGCTAGATCGATCGGATCGATTGTAATACAATCTCACATGGCTAGATCGATCGGATCGATTGTAATACAATCTCACATAGCTAGATCGATCAGATCGATTGTAATACAATCTCACATGGCTAGATCGACCAGATCGATTGTAATACAATCTCACGTGGCTAGATCGATCAGATCGATTATAATACAATCTCACATGGCTAGATCGATCAGATCGATTCTAATAGTTCGTCCGTATAACATGTTAGAGTTCTTACGTCTTAAATTGTTTTGAGAGACAAGATTCTAATGGAGGCGCTTTCCTTCTCCCTTGTTCTTTTTTCTATTTTTTGTCATTTTATCAAATAAGTATTTACTTTAGTAACGTTTCATCACTTATTTAATAGATCATAAAAGTTCCATATATCAACAGACCACAAACATGGACAACACATTAACACTGCCATGGAGTGTCTTGAGTCTATTCACTCGCTTTTGTAATAGTTTAGAGCTAAAGCACATTAGAGTTGTACCATCTGGAAAAAAATATATATATATCATAACATGGTGTTACATATAATTGCCACTTCCTATACGTAATTTATTGTAAAGATAAATCACATTAACTAGACCAGCGCTAACACACAGTTTGTCAAGTGAGAAGTGTCGTCTTGTAATAAATATGTTTTATGGCCTAACCAACGACTGCAACTTGGACAACAGTCAAGAAATCGAAACCCCTTTCATGAACAATAAACACTCTCATACTACTCAAGATTAAAGATGTCCAAAGCCACCCAATGGTTATAATTCTATAATTAAACAGAATAATATGCAGCGACAAATACTTCTCAGAGACTCCCTCTCTATAATGATCTCTAAATTAAATACACAATAAGTTAATACTTTTGAACATTCTTTTAGTATCTTCAAATTAAATACTATAACGTAGACGTCCTATCTCCACATAAAATACTTTCGCCTAACTCCCATCTGAACTTACAGCACTACTTTGTACAAGTCTCCAACTTAAAATCGGAGGCCCACTACTAACACCACTCCAAGGTAGACACCTGCTAGCGAAGTAATATTCCTAGTGACGTTCACCCGTTTTAATATAATAATATTTTGTACAACCTCCAATCTGTATAGAAAGTACCACTTCCCTAGACATAAAGTTCTGCTCTTGACAACTCCTCCTCTACAAACAATCGAACAAACAAAATGGAATTACTTAGTGAGGAAAGAGTAGTTCTATACCTCAATTCCACCGTTCTGAGCATCTCTCTCGCAAAGGTTCTTCCAGTAGGTAACAATATAATTCGATTTGTAGTGCTAGTTGAGGTTAAAGTTTTTTTTCTATAATAATAGAGCTGTTAGCACTGCTAACCGTGGTTGTAGTAACGTGTCCGTGCATGAGGTATACCCTGGTTCCAAACACTTTCACCTCTCCTGTGGATGACTCCAGAGTCCCTGCCGTGAGGATGCACCAACACCGTGCCGTGCATTCCTTCAGTGAAAGTCACCTCTAAATGTAACAATCCGATCCCCTTATACTGCGCTTTCCTAGTTCTCTCACCCCAAGGCCAGCGTGTAATGTGACCAGTATGCCTGCCAATTCCGTTCACCTCAGTGCCGTCAATAAACTTCATTCAACGAGGAATAACCTACTTTTTATCTCTGACTTTATTCAAATACAGATTTCTAAGCGATAACAAGCGGAGAGCTTTCTAAGTATATCCAAGGAATGCCTTCGAGTTGTGTTACTTACACAAATATGGTGGAACCATTATTTTTTTTAATTATTTGTACTAAAAATATTTAAATATCTCAATACGATTTTGTTGTTAGTATAATTGTATTTTATTGTTAATTCTATTAATATTTTACTCTATACAGAATATTCAAAAAGTAAAGTGCCAAACTTCGCTAAATGGTTATGTAGATCAAAATAAAGAGAAAATAAAGAATACATTCTTTTTCAAAAACGCTTCGTTTAACAGATATCCGCAAATTTTTATCTCTGAGCTGGCTAAACCAAAAAAATCAACTTGATCTAATTTCAAATGTAAAAATGGTGGCCATTTTAAAATGTTAAACATAAATTATGAGGAAACAGAAAAAATACAACAAAATACTAAGAACACGTTTTTGCAGATAATTTTATTACCAGTATAAAAAAAAATAATAATAATAACCAAGACACATTGAGATTTATGTTGAGAGACAGGAAAAAAGCTAAAACTAATAGCTTTGTTGCTGCCTCTCAACATAAATGTCAATGTGCCTCGGTTACTTTTTGTCCGATTGTAGCATTTTTGATACTGACATATTGGTAATAAACTATTTAATAAAAACGTGTGTTTAGTATTTTTTCCCGTTTTCCCGCAATTTCCGTTTAAAAATTACAAATGGTGGCCATTTTGAAATTTTAAATTGGATCAAGTTGATTTTATTTATGGAATATGTCTCTATTTTCTTAACAAGCTTAGCGAGTTTCATAAAGATCAATTGAAAAACTAAAATTAACGGATATCTGGTAAACGAAGTGTTAAAAATGTTTTAATTTTCTCTTGATTTTGACCTATATAACCATTTCCCGAGGTTTGGCACTTTATTTTGGGACACACTGTATATTAAAATATTTCCTAACATACAAACTGTAATTCCAACTGAGTTAACTATTTCAAAAAAAATATACATAGTTAAATGCAATGTCCCACTAGTTTAATGGGCTCTGTTATTATTTTATAGTTTATTTTGAAAAAACCTATTATAATTAATTAGGTTTATTTTAAAATAAAAAAACAAGATTTAACTCGTTAGTACGCAACAAAAAAAATATAAATAAAATTCAAAATTTACATTCAAACCTTTTATAGCGAAGAGTGACCTTGCGTATTGGAGTGATATAAATTTGTAAGAAAACAAAAAAGTCTTTTTTATTTGCAATTCATTGTTTTTTTTTCTGTTTGAGGAGAAATTTATTTAACAGCAAATTGTAGAGTCAAAACACTGCATTTTTTGTGTTTACGGTCAAATTTCATGCGTCCATCTCTTCAAAGGGGCCGTTATCTAATGTAATAATTTAGTAAATAGGAAAGTTGCAAATTACATTGGTTACGACGATGTATCTGGTGCCTGGAAATTCTTATTTAGTAAACAAGAATTTCACAAGTCGGCTTACAGAAGATTACAACGATGAAAAAGAATAGCAAGTACGTAAAGTTTCTTTTATAAACTGTTATCAACGATAAATAGAAAATGTCAAAGATAAGTTGTGGTAAACTACATTTTTATAATTATTTAAGAATGCTTAAATAATTTGATAGTTAGAGATTTTTAATTACATTTCAAGAGTGTAACCTAATTGTTATGTAATTAATATAATATTTCCCTTTATATTGATGAAAGTAATACTAATAATACATTTATTATCAGTTACTGATGACTATAGATTGAACAATTAATTACTTCTAATCTATTTACTAACAAATATTACAATAATAAACATCAGTTTATAATAAAATTATATATTTAAAACTTCTTCAAAAACACTCTTTAAGTAGGCTAATATTTTTTAAAAAATCCCCCTCTTCTCTCCTCGCCTATATCCAGCTGTCATTGGGCGCACGGCCAGATTAATTGTTCAGTCTGAGTTAAAAAGTTCATTTTACCAGCTTATAAAACAATATACTAACACTACAATGGCACTACTGTCGGCGCAGACATTATGGCACCCGAGCGTGAAGGTTGTTTAATAAGAAACTTAGGGGCCTATGAAAACTCCAGTCACACTCTTAATTTCCTCGTTTGATTTTACGTCATGGCATAAGCATTTTTTAATTGAATTATAAGTTTAAGTAATTTTTATCTTAGTCGGAACAAAAAAGGACCGGAATTTAATTAGTTCGCACTGTGTATCAAATGTATAATTTTATTACTAAAAGCCCCGTTAATGTATCGCATTTATATCTTAAAAGGTGGTTGACTGGCAGTTTTCTATTAGCTTTATACATTTCAGAATTTTAACTTTTCAAAAAAAGTTCTTATCAATTTCTTGAAACAAAGTTTTCTTGGTTTCTAGAGGTCGTAAAATTACTTACTTGGTCACGTTAATATCTGTATGAAATATATAGTTACCATGCGTAAATAAATCCAATAACTTTAAATTGATCAATTTAAAGTTATTTTAAAAGCACGGCATTTACTTACGTATCGTAACAACACATTTTGTAAGGGTTTCAACGTGAGAAGTTTTTACTTTTATAACGTATAAGAGCCAATGAATCTTTGTTTTAGGAAATTGATTAGAAATTTTTTTCTTGAAAATTCAAAATTATGAAATCTAAAAACTGATAGAACTCGTTTCAAACACGTCTTAAAATATGAATACAATACATTAACGGTTTTTTAGTAATAAAAGTGTTTAGTTGATGCACGATGAAAACTAGTGAAAATTTCAGTAATTGTTCGTTCCAGCTAGGATAATTTTTTTTAACTCGTAATGAAACGAAAAAGTACGTATACGATACAGTTGTATGCGGAAATAAATGGTGTGATTGAATTTACATAGACTTGTTAGTTTCTTAGTAAACAACCTTCAAGCTCGGGTACACATAATTTCTCCGCCTACATTAGGCTCTTACTATACTCACGCCCGTCAGCCTCCGTTTGATCACTGTCATAGTTGGCAGAGCTAATCCACAAAATATTTCCCCAGATATGCTTACATGGTCATTTATATTAAATACTCATTCTTGGTTTTCGGGGCTAAATCGACGTTTTAAACTCCTTAATGATGTTCATTATCACGGGATCTCAGAGATTGTATAGCTCCAAAATGTCAGCAATTGATGTGTGGCCAATCAAAAGCAAGACACGAGTTTATATGGAATACATTTGTCTCTTATCTACAATATATTCATTTGAGTGAATGTTTCATTAACTTCTCAACAATTGATAATATATTGATATGTTAATGACGTAATATAAATTTAAGTGGGACTCGCCCTTAAGAATAATTTTCACTTAAGGCAATACACACTAAAAGCACTTCGGTCCGCAGTGAACATAAATGTAAGTAAATAGTGTTTTATTTGGGCTATAAACGTGTTCTACTACATCAGAACACAAAAAAGAAGAGAAGTATGATAAAACCATTGATTTTATACACAAATAGATTTCCCATCCAATGTTAAATTTTGAGTCTCAAAATATCAGCTGTTTTTGTGGTCCATTGTGAAGCGCTAGTGTAGCTCCATGTAAATGTAATGCAGTTTAAAACAGCTGTGGTTGCGGGCCACACTAACTAACAAAATTACTGCCACAAATATTCCTATTAGATGGTTTATCTATTGTAGGTGTATATAATCAAGGATAAAACTCATAAAATTTTATATAAATTTGGTCAGTGATAAACTTTCCAACATTTAAAAGTTTCTATACAGGTTTGGGAAAAGTATGGAATATGTTTATTAATTTCAAAACCATTTAAATAAATTTAATGAAACATTGCTGTTATGTACATGTTCTTATTCCAAAGATTTAGACATATTTTACATATTTTTTGCAGTCAGGTGATGGCCCATGAAGGAAGTCTTACAAATTTAAACAAAGACCTGCCTCGAATTATACCTCATTTGAAAAGTCTTTGCTTGTAAAACACTAAAGTGCAAACCTGAGGTCTAAAGTATGACCCAGTCAGAAAATACAGTCACTCAAAGAATTTAATGTCAGGGTTGGGCAAACGTTTGGAATGTATTTATTAGTTTTAAAACTATTAAAAGAAAAGTAATGAAACTTTGTAGTTATGTACATGTCCCTATACCACACAAGGACAATTTTTACTTGTTTTTGTCATATCCAGGGGATGGCCCATGAATTAAGTCTTACAAATTTTAAATGTAAGCCTACCTCGAGTTGTACATCACTGTAAAGGACTTTTTTTGTAAAATACAAGATTGCAAACTTGAGGTCAAAAGGATGACCCAATCAGAAAATATAGCCTCTCAAAGAATTTAATGGCATATAACTAACACTGCTTAAGACAAAGGTAAGATAGTTTTATCTATAGCTGCGTATATCTAACTGAATATGGTAAATTAAATGTCACAAAAAATAAGTTACAAATTACAATAACATTCTTAAACTACTTTTAGGTAAACCTACTGTCAAAAGTGTTATTAATAAATTTGTCTTATTTTAATCTTAGTTAGATAGTATAGCTATTTTTATAACGCAGTCGTTTGTTACGATTGTTAACAATCAACGTTATACTCAGCAACAGGGACCTGAAACTGTTAAATAAATAGCCGTATAACTGAGAAGAATTAGTAATATGACATTAAATTATTTGAATCACTGTATTTTGTGAATGGATCATCCTTTTGATCTCAGGTTTGCACAGTTGTATTCTACAAACAAAGACCTTTAAAATGGGTTATAGCTCAAGGTAGGCTTACGTTTTAAATGTTTAAGACTTCCTTCATGGTCCATCCCCTGGATTTGCCAAAAACAAGTAAAATATGTTCATGTGTTTGGTATAGGGATATATATACAAAACTACATAGTGTCATTACTTTTCTTTTAATAGTTTAAAATTAATAAATAAATTCCAGACTTTTGCCCAGCCCTGACATTACATTCTTTGAGTGGCTGTAATTTCTGACTGGGTCATCCTTTTGACCTCAAGTTTGCACTCTTGAGTTTAACAAACAAAGACCTTTAAAATGAGGTATAACTCTAGGTAGGCTTACATTAAAAAATTGTAAGACTTCCTTCATGGGCCATCACCTAGCTATGAAAAACACAAGTAAAATATGTCTAAATGTTTGGTATAGGAACATGTACATGAACATGTACAAAGTTTCATTAAATTTATTTCAGTGGTTTTGAAATTAATAAATATAATCCAGACTTTTTCCCAGCCCTGTATATCAAAAAGTCTAAAATAATCTTAGATAAAAGTAAACTTTGCTTTAAAAACACATAAGTATTTCTGAAATAATTCTATGAAAAGTAGTTCTTAAAAATAGTTCACGTTAAAGCAAACACTGTTGTTAAATGTTTTCTGCAACATATGCTTTAATTTGTTAGTAAGAATCCTCTTCCTATATAAGTGACTTTTTTTAAAGTCACGTAGTATTGTAAATTATTATTTGTAGAACTACGGATTTTAAATAGGTTCAGTTAATTATATTTGTTAATTTAAAATTTACTGGGGCATTCCGTTCTAGCCTAGATACTCGGGCAATTGATGTAATTTTTTAATGTCACAACATTTCAGTTTACAGTATAAAAGTATAGTGTACATTTTATTTAATTTATTTAACACTTTTTCTAATTTTATGATAAATTTAAAATAACTATTTATACCCTGCAATAGAGAAATTGATATAGTATTAATGAGAAATTGTGTTGGTAACATAAATATAATTAAGTCGCCCATATAGTGTCATCATGCGTACAAAAATCCTCGAGTTCGGTGTCAGTCATACATTTCGTGATTAGGATTCCACGCCAACCATATAGTAGATCTATCTTGGACTGGCCAAGGCACCATCAACACTCGTAATAAAGGTCTAGTTCCTATTTTATTGGTGGATAATGTAGTGTTGTATAACGTCTGGAGATGTTGTAATTGTTGTGAAAATAGCGTTTAACTTTTTAGAGATCACTTTTGGTACAATAGTAAGCTGTACATTCTTTGTTTGGAGTCTCAACCTTGTTTTGAACCTTGTTCAAAACCAAAGACAACCTTGTTGTCTTTGAATTAAAAATATGATAAGCTGTCATTGACAATACTAAAAAAATTCATGATATGTCATCGATAAATTGTATTAAGGGCCGGGTTTGAATCATCAGTAAACGCATACAATTGAACATAATTGAAACTTACTTCAGTTACTAGTCAGTTACTAGTTTTTTTATGAACTGTTAGTAAAAATGTAAATACCATGCAGGAGAATGTTTTGTTCATACGTTTAGTTTAATCAATGCTTCCAGGTTGTTAATCAACGTATTTTTTATGTTGAACAGAAGTGCGTTTATTGTACGCTGGCATTTTTGTTAACTGTACTACAAAATCCTGAAGGGATAAGGTTGAAAGATACAAACATATGTAAATATCATGATATAACATGGATCGATGATGATGCTACGAGTTGCAACCGGAATTCCATAAAGATCCATCACTGTCAGAATATTTTCGTAGCCATTAACCGTCAAAATAAAACTGGTCAGAGAGCCAAAACAACAAAAAGTAGTGGACAATAATTAATTAGTGTTTGACCGATACTCCAGTGCTCAGGTGTTCTCGGAGGTGTTGCTTGTGTAACTGATTATCTACCAGGAAAATGGACCATCCAGCGCGAATTCATTTCCCTCAATGGCAGGCTCAATTTATATATAGGCTAAGATTTCTTTATCTGTTACTTTATGTTAAACTTTACTAGATACTTTAAGCTTTGCTGTTTTTTTTTTTTTTTTTTTTTTTTTTTTTTATTATTATTAAAGTATAAACATATTGTCTAATAAAGTACAAATTGCTGTCTCATCCATTAATGCCAATACGTGTGTTACAATTTATACGTATTTTTTAAGAAGAATGGTTTTAAAATTATAGCTTATTATTCTTACTATTATTACACACAAAATGTAATTAATGGTTCATTTTATAACCTCCATATTCTATATTCTAATTCTTTCCTTCAATGTTTCTAGAAGTTTATAGTCTGGTCCCGTTGGCAAGCTGATTGATGAATAAGATTATTCTGTGCTGAGGGGACAATGTGGCGTAGCACTGTGCCTCTAGGGGACTTGGTATTGTAGACATTGTGTCCGATCAATGGTCACTATCGTGTGCACATCTGTCTCAAAGTCAAGGCCCTCTGTGTTGGATAGTGGCTACGATTTTTGTGTTTTCCAGTGGGAGGGGAGGGGCTGTGTATCAGGTTGTCAATCAGCCAAAGATCAAACCTACTACGTAGTTCGGATTCAACAATACACCGCAAGTCCTTGGCTGTTGAACTACCAATAAACCTTAGTGAGTAACATGAATAACACTCATTTAATTCCTATACCTTCCATTAGTTGACATAGCATAATACCGATAACATGTCAATAAAATTAACTCCGTTGGACTTCCAGTTCAATCAGGCATGAACATATCTTCTTTCTTAGAATATTTCTATTTGAAATGTTTCTATTGAAATGTTCTCCAATATTTCAATTTCAACCTCATAAGATTCGCTCTCCTTCTATTTTTTCATTATTTTTTTAATCAAAATTACAACGTTTCTTAATTTGCTGGGTTGGTGAACCCCAGTTTCTTTTCTTTTTTTAATTATTGCCAGATTTTCTTTGTATAATGAAGACAAATACTACATTCATTCATCCACTTACGTAAATGATTTCTCCAAGTGTTTACCATTGAATCTTAAGAGTACAAATAAATAAATAAAAATACATACTTTACCAAAAGTACTGACAAATAACATCACATGACTTTTTTAAGATCACATTAACAAGTTATCCTTCTGAGGCTGATAATATAATCAGCTTATTAAAAATTGTTACATTTTAATAGAGTCGTACATTAGAGTGAAATACAGTATTAGTCGTATTTGAGCATTGGTTTCATTGAGATGGCTTCTTTATTAGCTCTAATTCTTGCAATATAACGAAGGTGCGTCTTTTTTCTGCATCTTGAATGAAATTTGAAATTCACAACGTACCCCACAAATTTTCTATCACGTTTCTGCCACTAAATTCTTGTAAGTTCTTACTATACAATGAGGGTGATGTTGTTTGCGTCACGCAAATCTTTCAATCTGCACGTACCCCCTGAGACAACTAAACAAGCAACAAACCTGGTGCTGGACCGTCACAAATGTGTGATCTCCCATCTATGGCACCTACCACAAAAAATAAAAAATGCCCTTTTGAGGACCAAGCCAATTTTAAATAAATAGGTGATATTTCTTAAATGTAGTACATTTTAACACAGTGCTTAAGCAAGACGAAGTGTTCATCAGTAGCGTAGGGTGGAAACAATGTTGATAATCTTGCACTCTAATAAGCACACACTGAAGACAATTTTATCGCAAGAGGCAATACTCCTGGATACAGATTTTTTTCGTAAGGTATTGCAACTTACGTAAAGACATGATACAGACGTGTGTTAGGTACCCATAAGAGCTCTGATGGTGACATCTTTGTTTTGGCAATCTAAGTGTCAGAAACTGCAATAGTAAATGTTTATAAGCCTCCATTTTGCCAAGTTTGAAAACCGGTCCTATATGTGGAGGAAATAAACAATCGCTATAGCCAATGAGAATGGCAGAAAGCTTCCTGACTGAGCTAAAATTAACAACCTTTCCCTGATCTTTAATACTAAAGAATCAGCCACCTTTTCTTCAGCTTGTTGGCGTCGATATTACTCATCTGAACCAAATTAAACCAATTAGACATTAAATTGCTCATTAAGACCAAAGCCAGTTAGGAAGAAAGTTCTTTATGCTTTTTCCCACTCTCGACATAGGCCAGTACTGGTTTTATTACAGATCCAAATTCTCATGATTCGGGTTTTTCCAAGATCTAGATGAAATTTTAATAAAGCGGAATAGGAGGTTTTTACCACCAGTCTTGATGATAATATCAAGTTCACACCTCCTACAATAAGAAATTATGATCGTTCCACAAGTTTCTATTGCTTGTTTTCCATTCCTAAAGCTTGCATACTAAGAGGATACAAGAAGGAGTATATATCAGAATGGAGTAAGGAATTAATTAATTTTTTCAAAGTGTTTAATGCCACTGAAAACTCTGACTCAGCTAATCTGCTGCTGCACTCTATAGACAGTGCCAGGAGACAGAAATGGGTTAAATCTGTTTAAAATTTTAATTGTACCCATAGTAGTAAAAAAACATGGTCAATTTTGAGGAAACTCTCTACTTGTAAATAGCCCGCTCAAAGAGAAGTGCTGCGTTCGAAGACCTCTAATATGGCTAAAGGTATAATCAGCTTATCAAAGCTAGACCACCACCCTTCTGACTAATATGTGCTTTCCATGTTGAATTAAATAAAAAAGAAGAGCCAACCCCGGGCAGTCTCCAGAAATGTCAAGGAGGAAGAGTTAGTGTTATATACATTAAAAAAGTATTATTTATTTTAATATTATCTAGTACTCTATTATTTTATTAAATCAGCTGTAAATATTATTTTTAAAATATCAGTTAGTTTTTCTAGTATTCAAACACTGAATTGTTACATTATCAAGTTAAATAAAATGACATTGTGCTATTAATATCATAGTTTTCTTTACAAAGACACAATAGTATTTTTGGCGACGAGAAAACTTAATTCTGTTCAAAGATGATATCAAATGAAGAGTGTAATTACTATAATATTTAAAGCTAAATATTAAACAACATTTTTCAAACATTCAGTTAAGTTTATTCACTTTTTTCAATTCAACTTCTATCATCTTTATCTTTCAAAAATGGATCCTGAACAATTTAAACAGTTCATTGAAGTGATGGTCATTCAACAAAAAACACTTATCACTACCATTGCAAACATTGTCAATTCAAAAGAGCAACTCCCTCAAAGTTAAACATTACATTTTGTTTACATTTAAGTACTACATTAAATTTAATTCCATTCGAACATTTTGATTCTAAGAAAGAAAATTTCACATGCTAGAGCGTTTTCAAAATTATTGTTGTATGATAAATGTAAATGAAAAGGAAAAACAAACACTTTTGTGTGTCTCAATTGTGTTCTATTCATTACAACATGTTTAGGCTCTCAGAAAAAGCAATAAATAAACTGACTTATGATGAACTTATAAAATCCTTCAAACAATTGCTTATGCCTATGAAAAGTTTTGTAGTTTAACAACATTATTTCTTAAACATCGACCAAAAAGAAAATAATCAACATCTGAATTCGTAGCAGATCTTCCACGTGATTTAACAGATCGTAAATTTGTAGCTAAATGTGAATGTGAAAACATGGTATCGATAGCCATTCTTTCATTCATTCATTCTTTCTTAGAGCTCAATTCATACGTGGCCTAAGAGATAGCTGGTTAAGGGAAAATATTCTACAGTTGAACTTATTGAAATGTTTGAACCACAGTTGAAATTTGTTGAAATTTTAACCAAAGCCATTGCTCTTGAAGCTTCAAAAATAGAGAATAAACAGCTTAGTCAGTCAAATCAATTCTTCAAATCAATCTATCCTATTTTACCGTGACACCAATAAAATGTCCAGCTCATAACATTCTTCCAGAAGTCTTTCAAAATCAAACCAAAGATTAAAAACTCCCAAACATAACTATAAAAATAGGCCAACCCTTCAAAACAACCAACCTAACTTCAGAGCTCTCGACATAGAAAATCTTTGCATTCAATGTGGAAAAAGTAATGACATAGTATGCAAATGTCGAACCGATTGAAAAAAACTTATTTCGTAATTTGTACAAGAAAAGTGGAAATGTTGTGAATGTGTGTATAAAAAGTCTTAATTCTTCTAAGTTAACACAATAACCATTTTCTCGATGATTATTCAAACTCAAATCAATCTGACAAAAGCTGCGGCATAAAGAGGGTAGACTCATGTAGACATATTCAAAATTGTGAAGTAGTCAACTTATTCGAAATAACACCTGATCCAGACAAGTACATAGTCGATGTAACATTGGATGGTAAAGTAAAAGATTTGAAATAGAGCTAAATATTCATTGCTTGCAGAGGATGATTTTCAACAACTTAATCTTAATATACTCAAGATTCAAACTTACTGTTCAAATCTTATTCCGGAAACATAATTGGTCGGTAGCGTAGTTGGTCAATCCCAGCTTCATGTGCTAAAGGTTCTCAGTTTGATCCCAATCAGAGTCAATACATTTTGAGAAGGATCAGCTGATAACCACTGGCTGTTCATTTGTCATTGGGCTATTAATTAATGACACTTTCTAAGGAATAGGTGGCCTTAGTTTGTAACAATGACTACATTCGCTCATCTTCACTCATCACACTCATTCGAAATCCATATTCGCCCATATCTTGACGATCGGCGTCTTATGAATGAATACATTTTAAAAAATTAATTTTAAAACCCAATGTCAAATATAATGGTACATCAATAAAAGTATAGTTACGTATAGTTACACCAGGTTTCGATGCCCTACTAGGTATACAATGGATACAAGAATTAAACATTGAATTAATACAAGTTTATGACCAAATGAACGCATCTAATTCAATTTCAAATTCAAAAAGTCGGTTGTGTACCAGATATCAAAATTTCACTTCAACTTCGTGAAGGAGCTAAGCTAGTTTTCACTCGGGAACGAAATGTTCCTCATCATGCTTTACGAGAACTTGTCGATAAAGAACTAGATGGTCTAGAATCGAGCGGTATCACAACTCCTGTCAACTGCAGTAAATGGGAATCACCTTTAGTTATTATTACAAAGCCTAATGGAAGTGTTCGATTATGTGTCGATTACAAAATGTGGAGTTAACGAACAAGTTCAAGCTAATTATCCAATTAGAAGAATCAATGACGTTTTATGTAGTGTACGAAATTCACGTTACTTTTGCAAACTCGATCTGTTCAAAGCATATCTTCACTTGCAAGTCGATGAAGAAAGTAGTAAATATCCAGATCATTTCAACTCATAGAGGTACATATCGAATGAATAGACTAAGTTTTGTATTAAAACAGCCCCTTCGGAATTCAACAGAATCCTGTTTTGGTGAGTGCCCAAAACAAAAGCATACATTCATAACATCATTATACATGCATGGATGTACACTAGAAGAATGCAACTCAAACCTTCACCTGTGTCTACAGAACAGAACAGAAAAAAATCCTTATGTCAACAGACATAAATATTCATTCTTCTCTGAATCAGTTGAATATCTTGGTCATATCATCTAGTGCAACAAAATAAGAAAGTCTCCAACAAAGACTGATGAAATCCACAACATGCCTCGACCAACTAACTCTGACGAAGTTGAGAGACTGTTAAGACATGTCAGGTATTATTCAAGGTTTATACCATAATTTTCAACCATGACCTATCCACTTCGATGCCTTCTAAGAAAAGGAGAGCGTTGGACATGGACTTCAAAATGTGAAGCCGCATTTCTGAATCTGAAAAAAGAACTTCTTTGGAGTGATCGCGTTCTTATACCATTCGACCCAAAACTTCCTTTGATCCTACTACAGATGCCAGTTCCACTGGAGTAGCTGCCATATTGAGTCACAATGTGGAAGGAAAAGAAAGACCGATAGCCTATGCCTCAAGATCACTTACTCAGGCTGAAATGAACTATAGCCAATTAGACCGGGAAGCATTAGCCATTATTTTTTGTGTCAATCACTTCTACTATTACCTGTTTGGTAAACATTTCTATCTTATCACAGACAATCAACACTGTCAAGGATCTTACACTAGAACAAAATGCTTCCACAAATGAAATCTGCTCGTCTTTTGCGATATACGTCTTTTCTATCTGGTTTAAATTATTCTGTCAAGTTCAAGAAAGGTGAAGACAGCAAAAATGTGGACATTTATCTAGATCTTCAATAAAACAACTTCAAACTTCAACCCATTCAAACTATTGGAAATGAAGTCAATAATATTTATTACGATAAAATGTCAATTTTCTAATGAGGAAATAACTTTTTTCAACAATCAAGACTAGTACGCAAAAGGACGAAGAACTTTTAAAAATTGTAAAACAACTTCAAAATCAAAGAGAAGACTCTGAATTCACTCCTGGAGATGGAGTAGGTTTTAGAGGAGATAGAATATATATACCATACAGTCTAAGATCAATTTACTTGAAGAACTACATAAAACACATTTGGGAATGACGATGATGAAACAGTTGTTTCGACGGTATGTGTACTGGCCTGGCATAGATAACGACATTGAAATAGTTGTAAGAAGCTGTAAACAATGTGTTTTAACAAATTCAAATCCTCCAAAACAAGTTCACTTCTGGGACACACCTGAAAGTAATTGGGAAAGAGTGCATATTGACTATGCGGGTCCTGTCCATAGCACATATTTCTTAATCTGCGTAAGTGCCAAGTCAAAATGTTATATTACAGTATTTATGTTTAATAAAACATATGTCTAAAATATCTCATAACATTTAATTAGGTATTAAATAGTGTAGAAATCAATCATCATTAGTTAAAAATGTATTTAAAGAACAAACAAATTATTAACTATAAAAGTCTGTAGATATTTTCGTATATGTTTATTCACTTATAAGAAAAATGATACTGCTAAAAAGAGAAATATAGTAAAATAGAAAATAAATGATCAAGTATAATGCTGTAAATTAATGTCTACTTGAAGGAGTCAAGTTTTATTTAGCCTATTCCAAGACAAAAAAATTAACTTTATTTATTAGCACAACCCATGTTTTGTTCCTAAATTAACGATTGTTGAAATTATTAATTGATTTAATACAATTACTGTTGTATATTGTATATTAATTGATTTAATACAAACACTTTTGTAAATTGTATATTAATTGATTTAATACAATTACTTTTGTATATTAATTATGTTAGGTTATTAGACGTATTTTATAACAATATTCAAGGAATGTATGAATTGTGTTACAATAAATAATTAACTAGTTTTAGTATGAATATACTTTTAAATAAATAAAACCCAGCTCAGTGTGTGTCCTACGAGTATATTATCTCTAACCCATCAATACCTCATCTGAGAACAAGGCGGACGAGTGACTCGTTTGGGTCTTTCGCTCCTTTCATCTTATCTGTTGATGAAAAGCAATAAACAAATATCCCCCAAGAAGGAAGTACAAGCTTAAACTCAGTAGTTTTTTCTAAATTATTTGAGAAGATTATGATGGTTAGACAAATTTCTTAAAAAAATCAACTTTTTTAGCTGTAAACAATTTGGTTTTATAAAAGGCAGATCTACCGAAAGTGCTCTAATTGAAGTAACAGATTACATTTTTAATGGATTAAATTCGAAACTGAAGACAACAGGACTTTTTATCGATTTTAAAAAAGCGTTTGACATGGTCAACCATGAGATTCTTATCAATAAATTAGAGTCGGTGGGGATTAGAGGTGTTGCCTTAAACTGGTTTAAGAGTTTTATCACAGGAAGGAGGCAACAAGTTAAAATTAACAACACCTTTAGCGATACGCAAATTGTTCAAATGGGAGTGCCCCAGGGTTCTGTGACCTCAGCCACCCTTTTTCTTATTTTCATTAATGACTTATTGAACCTTAATTTCCATGGAAATATTAACGCTTTTGCTGACGACATAGCACTTTTTTATGCACAAAAAGACCTTACAGCACTAGTCAATTCAATAAACAATGATCTTTTATTACTTAGGAAATGGTGTTATGCAAATAAAATGCAAGTAAATGTAAATAAGACTAAATTTATAACTTTTGATTATGTAGGTTTTGATTTACCCTCTGCATTAATTTTCCATTCCGCAACCTGTAATATCCAGTTATGCACCTGCCAGCCCTTAGAAAAAGTAAAAACATTTAAATATTTAGGAATTTTATTTGATGAAAAACTTACTTTTGAACCACATATATTAGATTTACATGCAAAATTGAGATCACAAATAAGAAAATTTTATTTTTTAAGAAATTTTTGCGACACAACACTATTAAGAACATTATATTTTGCACTTATTAACTCAAGAATCCAATATGCTTTGCCCTGTTGGGGAGGCACATACAAAACATTAATTGATAAACTAAGAACGACTCAAAATTACTTTTTGCGTATAATTCTTAAAAAATGTAAACGAGCAAGTTCTTTTCCATTATTCCAGGAGTTAAAAATTTTACCCATTCAGCACCTTTTCATTTATAAAGTTATGAGATTGTTTTTTATTAGAAGTGGTAATAGAGAAAACTTAATTCCAAATCATTTTCATAATACAAGAAGTTTGGTAAACAATCGTTTTAAATTACCTAAGGTAAACAAATTCATTTTTCGACATTCGCTTCAATATTTGGGCCCTAAATATTTTAATCATTTACCAACTCAAATCAAGAATATTAAACAACTTAAACATTTTTGTAAACAAACAATCACTTGGCTTTCTTCTCAGCAGGATTTAGAATACCTTAATAGTATCTTAGTTTAAATATAGTTGAGTTTTTGGAATGTTTTTATGTTCTTTTCATTATCACTTGTTTTTATGTTCTCAAATATGTATTATATTTATTTATTGTATTTATTTATATATTATATTTATTATTATTATGTATTTATTATAAATATTTATTTATGTTTACTCTATGTAAAAATGTGTCTCAGTATAAAATGTACTCTTAGAGTCACTGATGTTGCAGTTGGCGATGTACTAAGTGCTTTTATATACATAATGCTAGACTCAAACTTCTATGTTAGTATTTCTTAGTTATATTGTGCAACTGGCCACGCTACTGGACAAAGTGGTCAGTCTTATTTCTCACAATTTGTATGATTGTATTTTGATATTTTTTATGGGAAATAAAATTCATTTATTCATTTATTCATTTGAAGGAGGTTAGTGGTTATTGCTTGTTTTTCTGAATGTCTTGAAAAAGTGATCGAGTGAATTCAATAATTATAATTATAGTGATTCAGTGTGGTCTTTAACAATGGAAAAAAGGCCAAATGAAAAATTATTACAGCCAAAGGTGAGAGGAAAACAGTGTTAAAAGTATATAAGTATTTCGAAAAGTGTTACCCAGATAAAAATGTGACTTTTTATGTTTAAAAAAACCAGTGAAGCAACGTTAATTAGTCAAAGAACTAAGATTGAAGAATTGTAAATTAAGAAAGGAAGAAGATTGTGAACATGTCACGCCAACAAAAATACCTAAAAAAATACAAAACAAAAAATACAGTTAAATTTTTATCTTAATTTTGACTATGTTTTTATCAAATTAAAAAAACTGTTTAGAGAGGAGATATCCTTGATAACACATAACTGATTTCAAATTCTTTGTATGCTTAAATGAACAAACTAAACAAAAAAATATTATTTATAAATATATTCAAAGAGAGTTAATAAACAGCAAAAAGTTAAGATCAACAACCACCTAATATTAAAGTTAAGACACTTATATACTATAAAACACCTACTGTATTGTAAATGATTGATGTCCTCTTAAAATAACTAAAAAATAATAACTGGCTTTATGCCTGTAATTTTTATTGCCTAATATTATAAATTCAGCTTTAAGCAACATATTTTTAGCATAATAGGTTTTATATAAAAATAAATAATATTTCTCCAGGGCTCATATTTTAGCACCGATGGAATCGTGGATGGTTCAGAGTGAGGCCAACTCACCAACACGATGACAACTGCGCGCGCCGCACAGTCATATTTCATGGTCACTTATTACCGACTAAACTATGCATATTGGTGAAAAAAGTTGCAAATAAAAAATAAAGTACCAGTTTTTATCTACAACTTTTCCACTTACGAAACACACCTGATCAAAAAAAAAAAAAAACTTCCTCATAGGTCGACTTTTCCATGTCTTTTGTCAAATATATGAACTAATTTTACTTCTATTATATTATTACAAATTAGTTTTATTATATAATCAGTTCATACTAACACAGTAAGCATCCACTACTTTTGTATAAAGTTTACACAATATTTCAAACTGTTCAATCAATATGTATTCATTTAAAATGCAGTGTAATTGAATTGTGGCCTCTCAAATCTGAATCTCCAAGGATTATACGTTTTTAAAGCATATGATAACTTTTTTTGATTATTAACTTTTTTTATACCTTGAATAACCTTTTATACCTTTAACCCCAACCACTTCCATGCAAAAATTTAATTTTATGATTACTTTTTATCAGCGAGCCAACATTTGATTAGCATTACTTATGGGCTCACCGTTCTGAATTCTTAATATGAAATAGAGTATGGAAGATATATTTGCTTTCCATGGTTATCCAATGCAACAAATTGTATCTGAAAATGCAACGATCTTCAAAAGTGAAGAATTTTAAACGGACTGCAAAAACAATGAAATTTTTCAAAAATTCATTGCTCCGGGTAATTCGGCAACAAACGGTTTGGTTGAGAGAAATGTTTAACCCCTGAACACAAACTTCAAATGTTCTAGCCACTTCAAATGAACTAATTCCACTTGAAGAAAAATTAAAAAATATTATTTCGATATCGAGTTACGCCTCTTGCTTGCGAGATATCACCAGCAGAACGGTTCTTAAATAGAAAGCTGAGAATTCGCTTGAATGCCATTTTTCATAACAACCCAAAACCATCAAGAAATTATTCCAAACCAACCCGAAGTTTGACTGTAAAAGAGAGAGTTCAATTTCGATTTTTCAAAAACAACAAGAATGTATGGGAGTTTGGAATTCATCAAGAAAAATTGGAAAACTGCATTATTTAATCATTTTAGACAATGGAAGAGTAACAAAACAAAATATAAATCAACTATACTCAACACTAGTAAGCAAGAAATAGTCTGTGTCATTTGGACCAACTCAGTATTTTGATGTTCCACGACTACCTCAATCGAAAAATGAAACATTCCAGAAATACAACCTCCAGCATTATCACCTTCAAACGAACAACCTCCAGAAGGACTACCTCCAGCAATACAACCTCCAAACGAACGATCTCCAGAAATACCAACTCAAGCTGACTAAGTCGCAAGACGTTTGAAAGAATAATAAAACAACCAGATCGATTTAAAGATTATGTAATGTAAATAGTTTTCACTCCCCTCATACCTTCCAATATTGATATAACTTTAGTTTCAATGGACTTAGATTTAAGCGGGGAAGAATGTTAAATACATTACAAAAAGTATTATTTATTTTAATATTATCTATTACTCTATTATTTTATTAAATCAGCTATAAATATTATTTTTCAAATATTAGTTGGTTTTTTAATATTCCAGCTCTGCCTGTTACATTGTCAAGTTAAATAAAATGATATTGTATTATTAATATTATAGTTTTCTTTTCAAAGACATAATAGTTAGACGAGGCAATTTCCGCTATACCAGGAAGGAAACCAGCCGGTCTTGACGGTATCTTTCCGGAACTTATGTTGTAAGGTTGTAGCAAAGTGAAATAATGACTTAAAACAGTCCACAATAAGATAAACCAAGTCCACAGTTAATTTGCCAAAAGCATTTAGGCGGTCAAAAGTAGTAACTATTCTGAAGCCTGGCAAAAATCCTGATCGAGTGGAACGTTATCACCCTAAATCTGTTCTTATTATTTGCTATAAGTTGGTGTAAAGACTGTTACACAATGGAATATTACCTTTAATAGATTCTAATTTCCAGTTGAGCAGGCTGGCTCTCACCCTGACCGAAGTTGTAGCAACCAGATCCTAGCTCTGACGTAATTAATCGAGAATGGGTATGAAAAGAAGTTGAGAATATCTGCAGGTTTTTTAATCTTAGAACACCTTACGATACAGTATAGAGCAAATGTTTGATGGCAAAGTTCTACAGGCTCCTTCCCTGTTTCTTTCTTTTGAGACTTCTGGAGTCTTTTTTGGACTTCATTAGTTCCTTGCCAGACTAATGAAAGTTTATTTCGGTCGTAAGGAAAGCTCTTTTAGACAGCTGAAGGATGACACAGGGGTCTGTACTTACTCCAATTTGGTTCAACGTGTATACCACTGACATCCCAAACGCAAAAATCTCAAAACTCACCTCTACGCACTGCTTTCCAGTTGAGCTGATCAAATTTCTTGCCCAACATCCGGGATATAGAATGGAACAGTGGACGAAATTAATTTCTTATTCTCGATCCGTCAATACTTGCAGGTGGGATGAACCTACCTTGTAGGGAATGAACACTGTTGAATCGCATCCGAACTGGCGTGAGCAGATGTAACTAATGAAAATAAAAATGGGGATTGACATTATATCAGTCATGTGATTGCGGGGAGTCTATCTAAACATTGGATCACATAGTTACAGAGTGCCCCCTGCGCTCTTTTAAGGAGGGATTAAATAGCACATATAGAATCAGTAAGGCTGGGTGAATTGGATTTAACTTCATATTTTTATTAATATAACATGAATTTTGGACCTTTGTACAAAATATGTGTTTTTTTTGTTTTTGTTTTTTTTTTTTTTTTAATAACAGTCAAAAAAACCAAACGCCATCTATCTACGGAAAATTTTTTAATCATTTTTACCTATACATAATGTATCAAAACAGCCGATTGTAATTAAAAAATAAATAGAAAAACAAACAAAAATCAATCTGAACATGAGCATTGCTAGTGTGGGTAAAAAGGTTAAACCTATACGTTACAGAGACAGGCCGACATTCGCCTTGACTTCACAATCCGTGCAGCTGCCGACTTTTAAATTGGCGGATAATTTGATCTCCCGTGAGTGCGCTTCCTCACAGATAACTGATTAAGTAAGTGCCTAGAAATAATTGCTAGTATCATTGTTTGAAAACCCTCGTGCTTAATTATTTTACCGTATATAATTATTTTCAAGTACTATAATAATGTTATAAGTGAATAACTTGTTGTATATGAATTCCGTATCTCATACAACAAGAAACATGAATCTGTACTAGTTTATAAAAAAAAACTAAACAAACTATTAACTGAGACTGCCATTCTTTTACCTTATGAAGAACCACTTTTCTTGTTCATTTTAAGGTAAAGAAAGGTTTTATATTACTTTCAGATTGATTCTGTTATAACATACAATTTGCATCTAACATCCCTCTTAAATGTTGGTTCAATCCTGTTTTATGTGAGTGACATTCCCAAAACCTATAAATAAAATATTTGATTGGATTATAGCAAATATAATGAGAACAATTACCAAACGATTAATGCACAGTAATAAACAAAAAGTATATTTTTAAAATTTATTTTATGTAACACAGTTTACAACAATATTGCTTCATAGTTTATTACAGAAATAAGTAAAAACAGCAACAGGGCAAACATTGATGAAGGGAAGGGGGAGGGGGTTTTGGGGAGGCTCACGGATGTAGCAGATGGTCCATGGCGAAGTGGTGAGAGGGGTCGTAGCCGTAGAAGTCCCTCTTGGGAAAGGGGCGGCGGTCAGGCGTGTAGCCACTGGAGGGGTCGCGGTCCGAGTCAGCATCCAGCAGCTGTAACAAGACGAACAACAATCACACTTGGAAGGCGTACAAGATGGTCGGGTACAGTGGAAGACAGGCGAAATTATAAAAGATTCATTATTATATTGATAGAACAAAATTACTTCCAAATTTTAACCTTATTAGAACTAAAGGTAATTCTTAGAAATGCTTTTCAAGCAACGAGAGATCTAAATATTGTTATAATCTTTGTTTTATCAACGTCGGCACTTGTGGGGCAGTTCTATAACCCAGCTGTTTAGGATAAAGTGTTGAGGAGAATGTAGGTACTAGTGGGGCAGTGCTGTAACCCAGCTACTTGGATAAAGTGCTGTGGATATTTTAGGCGATGGGTTCTATGTTCGGTCCTCTTAATAGCGACATGGTATCCGCTCAATGGTTGCTATCGGCGTGGACACTACTAGAGAAATCTAGGGTTTCCATGTTTTATGATAGTCAGTGTCTGGATGTTGTACACGGGAGAGACCTGAGTATCACACTTGTCACTCAGCTGAAAATCAGACCAATGTAACGGTTCGGTTCCACGTAAAGCTGTAGGTCCCTTGGTTGCTCTGGCTATTGGCCCTTTCTGAGGAACAGCGAACTCAGTTAGTAACCAGACTACACAGGTCATCCACACTTATACTACACACAATAATCATTCATATTCATTATAAGACACGCACAAACTTGTGTCAGCGTCTCATATATGATAATCATATCTAATAAAATAAAAATGCAAAGTAAATTAATTTGGCTTGAGGAAGATACAACAGTGCACTGCTGGCTGTATAAGGGAGGAATCATATGGAAGGGGTTTCGAGAACTTGTCGAAGGTTTTACTTGTCGAAGTCTTGGTTTTACTTTAGCTCACTAGCCGTTAATGTAGAAAAAATAAATTCCTTCCAATTTACTTTCCCACAAATGTAGACTCAAGATGAATTCCTGTACTGACCCGCGGTTTGACGACTGCGGCTGTGACATTATCGAGCGTGTTGATCAGTAAAAATATTTAGGAATAATTTTGGATCATAAGCTCAGTTGGCTTACACACGTTCAGTATATGAAACAGCTTGAAAGAAAGCTCATACGTGACTTTGCACAGCTTAGACATCTGTTGGTGGCCAGTGCGCAATCACTCCTGCAGAATGTCTTAGTACCTTGGGGAGGGGCCTCCACTCCGACTAGAGCCACAGGGAAAGTAATTCTGTATCAATAAAACTCAGAGCGATATCCCACAGAACTATTATATTGTATATTTCATACACTTACTGTACCGAAAATATAGGCCCGCCAAAATCCTTCTGATATTCATAATATTCAATAATGTTTGAAGAACTTATTCATGAATATGAGGGTACAAATAATTACGGCTACCAAGTGCCCAAATCTATAAATATAGTACAAGGAAGATTTTTTTAGTTGCAAACTACATATTTATAGGAATTTACCTCAACATATATAACTAGTCAAAGCAGAGAGTGCAATACTGCTGTTTCTAAACATAGCGGCTTCTGGCCCTTGGTGCAGAGGTGGTGGAAGATGTTATCCATTGCCATCATATGCATAACTGTTACATAATTTACGTTATTGAACACTCCTAATACTAACCATCATATAAAACAAATAGTAATTGCTTTGATGACAAAATTAAATACGGCATAGATTAAGAATCTCTATAAACAACTAAATACTTGTTATAGTATAGTAATAATTAATTGATACTTTCTTTCTCTTTTACTTAATACAAACTTATTAGTTTTGAACATCCAACCAGCTGATCACAAATAATGTATTTCTGGCCCAGAATATTTTAGTGACTTTTGATGAGGTATTTTTGCTTTGAAACAGACCATTAAGGCACTAAAATAAAATATTAATAATAAATATCTTTGACACATTTCTACATATTTGTTTTTTACGATGTGCATTTCGACTTCTATGAAGTCAACTTCATGTTTACGTGCAATTTGCATACATGTACCTGAAGATGACTTCATAGAAGTCGAAATGTACATCGTACAAAACAAATATGAAGAAATGTGTCAAAGGTATTTATTATTAATATTTTATTTTACTACATACACTTCCTTGAGGTTTCAATTTAACTATTAAGGTAATAATTATTTTGTATTGTTAATATTCTATATATTTATTTTCTGTATTTCATGTACTTAAGTTAGTTGAACAGTTGATAAATTACTAATTTCCCACTCATAGGTGGAAATTTATTGCGTAGAAATATTACTCTGGTTTTACTTAATTTTATTAAATAAAACTATTGGAATTACAACTTGACCGTACATCAAGGACCTTCAATGACAAGGGAACGTAAAAAAACAATATTTATTCCAAGAATTTACTGAGCTGAATAAAGATTTGAAAAGGCTTCAATATCATAAATGAATGCCTGAAAAGCCAACATAGTAAACTCGATTTCGGAAAGTAAAGTCGAAGTTTTAGATCTCCGACTGAGCCATCAATAGGCATTAAGTTAACAGGCACATGCTTGCGGTTCATGTAAACAGAGGGGTGGGGTTACCTAACAATCAATTCTGTAAAAAACTAATGTTGATTGATGTTTTAGCACATGCTTGCGGTTCATGTAAACTGAGGGGTGGGGTTACCTAACAATCAATTCTATAAAAAACTAATGTTGATTGATGTTTTAGCTCACAGTGTGTTGCTCGAGGTAGCAGAACAGGCGATGGCACAATGAGCTCAACACTCGAGCACGGCCAGGAAGGAACACGACGGTTTATTAGCTAAATACCCTGGACGACGTGGTGTTCGTGGACTGTTGTCGAGTTTGTTACCCAACAGACTCTAACTCAGTTAGTAACCAGACTACACTCATCCACACTCATCCTACACTCATATAACCATTCATATTCGCCTTAAAATACCAACAACGTTGTGTCGGCGTCTCATATGTAAGAATGTAAGAATGTCGTAGGTCGTGTGTATACTCGAGCTATGCCAGGAAGGAACACTACGGTTTATTAGCTAAATACCCTGGACGACGTGGTGTGCGTGGACTGTTGTCGAGTGTGTTCCCCAAGGTAGCAGTAGAGGCGATGGCACAATGAACTGAACACGTCGTAGGTCTTGTGTATACTCGAGCACGTCCAGGAAGAACACTACGGTTTATTAGCTAAATACCCTGGACGACGTGGTGTGCGTGGACTGTTGTCGATTTTGTTGCCCAATGTAGCAGTAGAGGCGATGGCACAATGAGCTGAACACGTCGTAGGTCGTGTGTATACTCGAGCTATGCCAGGAAGGAACACTACGGTTTATTAGCTAAATACCCTGGACGACGTGGTGTGCGTGGACTGTTGTCGAGTGTGTTCCCCAAGGTAGCAGTAGAGGCGATGGCACAATGAGCTGAACACGTCGTAGGTCTTGTGTATACTCGAGCACGTCCAGGAAGAACACTACGGTTTATTAGCTAAATACCCTGGACGACGTGGTATGCGTGGACTGTTGTCGAGTGTGTTGCCCAAGGTAGCAGTGGAGGCGATTGCACAATGAGCTGAACACGTCGTAGGTCGTGTGTATACTCGAGCTATGCCAGGAAGGAACACTACGGTTTATTAGCTAAATACCCTGGACGACGTGGTGTGCGTGGACTGTTGTCGAGTTTGTTGCCCAAGGTAGCAGTAGAGGCGAAGGCACAATGAGCTGAACACGTCGTAGGTCGTGTGTATACTCGAGCTATGCCAGGAAGGAACACTACGGTTTATTAGCTAAATACCCTGGACGACGTGGTGTGCGTGGACTGGTGTCGAGTGTGTTCCCCAAGGTAGCAGTAGAGGCGATGGCACAATGAGCTGAACACGTCGTAGGTCGTGTGTATACTCGAGCTATGCCAGGAAGGAACACTACGGTTTATTAGCTAAATACCCTGGACGACGTGGTGTGCGTGGACTGTTGTCGAGTTTGTTGCCCAAGGCAGCAGTAGAGGAGATGGCACAATGAGCTCAACACGTCGTAGGTCGTGTGTATACTCGAGTTATGCCAGGAAGGAACACTACAGTTTATTAGCTAAATACCCTGGACGACGTGGTGTGCGTGGACTGTTGTCGAGTGTGTTGCCCAAAGTAGCAGTAGAGGCGATGGCACAATGAGCTGAACACGTCGTAGGTCGTGTATATACTCGAGCTATGCCAGGAAGGAACATGACGGTTTATTAGCTAAATACCCTGGACGACGTGGTGTGCGTGGACTGTTAACGAGTTTGTTGCCCAAGGTAGCAGTAGAGGCGATGGTACAATGAGCTCAACACGTCGTAGGTCGTGTGTATACTCGAGCTATGCCAGGAAGGAACACTACGGTTTATTAGCTAAATACCCTGGATGACGTGGTGTGCGTGGACTGTTGTCGAGTGTGTTGCCCAAGGTAGCAGTAGAGGCGATGGCACAATGAGCTGAACACGTCGTAGGTCATGTGTATACTCGAGCTATGCCAGGAAGGAACACTACGGTTTATTAGCTAAATACCCTGGACGACGTGGTGTGCGTGAACTGTTGTCGAGTTTGTTGCCCAAGGTAGCAGTAGAGGCGATGGCACAATGAGCTGAACACGTCGTAGGTCGTGTGTATACTCGAGCTATGCCAGGAAGGAACACTACGGTTTATTAGCTAAATACCCTGGACGACGTGGTGTGCGTGGACTGGTGTCGAGTGTGTTCCCCAAGGTAGCAGTAGAGGCGATGGCACAATGAGCTGAACACGTCGTAGGTCTTGTGTATACTCGAGCACGTCCAGGAAGAACACTACGGTTTATTAGCTAAATACCCTGGACGACGTGGTATGCGTGGACTGTTGTCGAGTGTGTTGCCCAAGGTAGCAGTAGAGGCGATGGCACAATGAGCTGAACACGTCGTAGGTCGTGTGTATACTCGAGCTATGCCAGGAAGGAACACTACGGTTTATTAGCTAAATACTCTGGACGACGTGGTGTGCGTGGACTGTTGTCGAGTTTGTTGCCCAAGGCAGCAGTAGAGGAGATGGCACAATGAGCTCAACACGTCGCAGGTCGTGTGTATACTCGAGTTATGCCAGGAAGGAACACTACGGTTTATTAGCTAAATACCCTGGACGACGTGGTGTGCGTGGACTGTTGTCGAGTGTGTTGCCCAAGGTAGCAGTAGAGGCGATGGCACAATAAGCTGAACACGTCGTAGGTCGTGTGTATACTCGAGTTATGCCAGGAAGGAACACTACGGTTTATTAGCTAAATACCCTGGACGACGTGGTGTGCGTGGACTGTTGTCGAGTGTGTTGCCCAAGGTAGCAGTAGAGGCGATGGCACAATAAGCTGAACACGTCGTAGGTCGTGTGTATACTCGAGCTATGCCAGGAAGGAACATGACGGTTTATTAGCTAAATACCCTGGACGACGTTGTGTGCGTGGACTGTTGTCGAGTTTGTTGCCCAAGGTAGCAGTAGAGGCGATGGTACAATGAGCTGAACACGTCGTAGGTCGTGTGTATACTCGAGCTATGCCAGGAAGTAACACTACGGTTTATTAGCTAAATACCCTGGACGACGTGGTGTGCGTGGACTGTTGTCGAGTTTGTTGCCCAAGGTAGCAGTAGAGGAGGTGGCACAATGAGCTCAACACATCGTAGGTCATGTGTATACTCGAGCACGTCCAGGAAGGAACATGACGGTTTATTAGCTAAATACCCTGGACGACGTTGTGTGCGTGGACTGTTGTCGAGTGTTTTGCCCAAGGTAGCAGTAGAGGCGATGGCACAATGAGCTGAACACGTCGTAGGTCGTGTGTATACTCGAGCTATGCCAGGAAGGAACACTACGGTTTATTAGCTAAATACCCTGGACGACGTGGTGTGCGTGGACTGTTGTCGAGTGTGTTGCCCAAGGTAGTAGTAGAGGCGATGGCATAATGAGCTCAACACGTCGTAGGTCGTGTGTATACTCGAGCTATGCCAGGAAGGAACACTACGGTTTATTAGCTAAATACCCTGGACGACGTAGTGTGCGTGGACTGTTGTCGAGTGTGTTGCCTAAGGTAGTAGTAGAGGCGATGGCACAATGAGCTCAACACATCGTAGGTCATTGTGTAGACTCGAGCTATGCCAGGAAGGAACACTACGGTTTATTAGCTAAATACCCTGGACGACGTGGTGTTCGTGGACTGTTGTCGAGTGTGTTGCCCAAGGTAGCAGTAGAGGCGATGGCACAATGAGCTCAACACATCGTAGGTCATGTGTAGACTCCAGCTATGCCAGGAAGGAACACTACGGTTTATTAGCTAAATACCCTGGACGACGTTGTGTGCGTGGACTGTTGTCGAGTTTGTTGCCCAAGGTAGCAGTAGAGGCGATGGCACAATGAGCTCAACACGTCGTAACAGGTCCTTTCTACGCGGTTGTGCAACTGGCGTGTGTCGGCCCATTGTGGCCCAGTCGGAAGTCACATCATGTGGGGATCTCCCATGAAAGGCAGAGGTTGAAAGGAAGGCGAAAGCCCCACTAGAGATCAAGATGATTTTTTTCCACTTGACTTGTTAGTTTATAAACGTACTCTCAAGTCTTATTATTTGGATGTAGTAGGGATGACTTTATCGTCTGATCGTCTATTTGATTGTGAAAAGTTTCTAGAGCAATTAGGGAATACGTTGACATGACATGCTATTTCTACTTTACAACAATCGAATCTTCCGATTATAATTTCCATCCTGCTTTGTTATGATTTTCATTATGTATACATTTAAGTAAAAAAATACAGCCTATCAGCATCAAATAAGGCTTTCATACGGTAGTGACAATATAATAATCAAAAGTATAAAAGCAAGTTGATCTTATAGATTATCATATAGTTATTCAACTTATTTCAACTATAAAGGGAAAAAAATTGTAAAAATCATCCAATATTCAGAATAAGGAAGCTATCAAATTCGAGTCAAGAACTAAGTCGTTATCCAGGTGTGTAAGTTATTAAATCTCACGACTAAGTTGCATATTTAAAATTATCTCATAGAGGTTTCGTTGAAATGAACGCTTGATAAAAACAGGATGTTACCGAAGAGAATTACTCTTTGATTTCTGACGTAATAATCACTGACACGCAGTTACACTGACTTTCCTTTTTATAATGACACTCACCTAAACAAGCAAGTCTAGGTCACATTTTAAATAGTTATTTAAAAGATCTTATTATTTGAACAGAAAGATGATATTGACTTTTTAAGTGCCCGACACCACAATGGATAAGTATTAAGTATACGTGTCGAAAGAATATTCTGTGCATCCATCACGTTTAATATCCAACAATGCTGATAGTGTCATTTTTACTGATAATAATTTCAAATTCATTTTAATTAACATTGATTGGGATATTAAACTTTGTTCTACCAGGTGCTACCTAAAAAAGCATTTGGCTGTTAAGTGAATTAATTCCCAAAGATTTTGTTTCCAATTGAAAAATCCAAAATCCAACATTTAAATTACAGTATATAAATAATGCTAAAAATACCGAGACGTCCATTTTGTCATGGACTGCCAAATTTGAGACTTCGTTCTAGTAACGAGCTGCCATTAGAGAAGGAGTTGTAGCCACCTACGACGGTCTTACGTCATCAATCTCAATTACCAGTGGACCAGGCGTTAATGAGGCTCCGCGGGCTAATTTATTTCCTACAGCACCACCACTGTTGACTATCGGTTGGGGTTGGCAACAATAGAAGGCTGGGCGGAAGTATTGGATGCGACAATCCGTGTGTGATATTAATGACCAAGGTGATAGATTTAACGTTTTATGAAGCCAATATTCAAAAATGTATTTTTTTCCTAATTGTACCTTCCGGTAAAGCACAATTGCAAAGTTCTCCAACATAACAGTCAAATACCTCAAGTGATGTATTTCATTAGGATGAGTGAGGTCACAGGTAAGTTAGATGTTATCAGGTATAAGGTACTTACTGTATTTATATTAGCCCGCCTTGAATTAAGTGAATTTTAGATCCGAAGTTAAAGAATTCGATTGCCTTTTTTTCATAATGCCATATTGTATGCACACGTTTAGTCTAACGCTGTCAACAATAGATAGTCGATATTTTACATTACAAACGTTTTACTATGATAACATTTAGGCCACGAGATATGTAAAACTCGTTAATTCGTTTCATCCTTTCAATTTTACGTTTTATCCCTAATGGTGCTTTAATTCAGCTGCAACTAAATTCAAATGCAGTATTACATTATGAATATGTACAAATAATTAAAATAACTGATTTAATAAGTGAAATATTTGTTAAGTTTAAGAAGACACAGCAAATAATTTCATTTCATTTATTTGTTGTTGTTAACTGTCTACAAATGAAACCATGACACTTATTGCTGTTAATTATTTTTATTACCATATGAAAAGAAAAATACATTTGCCTTTTTACAAATTTAAAAATGTGCTATATGTGTTTCATGAGAAAATAATTTATCTACTATTTAAGTATTTCAAGAGAATGAAGGAAAACATGAAGTTTGATAAAAGAAGGCCTTGCCTTTGCAACTTTTTTCATCATGCAGCTTGAATGTACGACCAACAATCTCCGTACTAGCAATATCTCCGATTAAAAAATATAAAAAAAACGCTCGAAATAAGAAGCAGACGTAAATTAAATTATAACTTCATGGTGATAGCTGAGGTCTGCTGCATGAAGTGACAATGTTGAAGGGTGGAAGAGGCTGGTCAGTGGATGACATGCGCAGTCCCAGAATTGTTAGTTACCCTAGTACAAAGTAGTCGGCCCATATTACGACGACATGACCCACGAGGAAGCTCTTCACTCGAATTTCACGTGTGTTCCATTCCCTTCCTCCGCGGCCTTGTCTCATCCTTTCACCATCACTGTTACAGAACCATTTCCTTGACCATTATTGACTACTATTCAATTACTTGTTATGTTATATTTATATTCTTTATTTAATTTTTTCAGCATATACTTTTATGAAGTATTTTATTAACAACGTTTTGTGAATTGTTTTCTAATTATTCTAAATAATTTTCTAAATTTTATTTTTTTAAATTGAATTAGCTAATTCATACAATATACTGTTAGTTTTGTTGCTTTGTCTGTTAAACAAAATTAAAATGTGGTATTATACAAAAATGTGTGCCATTAACGCTGCAATTATACATGCAATTTTTACATGAAAACAAGTAAATAAATATAAGGATGTTTATATGAAAACGTTTGCTTAACTGACATTTTCTTTTCAAAGTTTATTTTTTATTTACTGTATTTTATGTCTGTGGTCAGTATAAGTTAAACCTTTTAGTAAATGTACATTCTAAAGTTACCCCCTAAAACTAGGAGAAAAGAGATGTGACATTGCAATGAAATCGTACTATAACATTAAGAATCGACTGCTGCGTTATATTTGACAGTGTTATTTATGTAAGAGATACGTAAAATTATAAATAGGTTAAGGTTAGAATAGAAAAACTTATCGAGTGTTGTAACAAAAAAATTATGGGAAAAGTGATACTATTATCCATCCTTAAGAGAACACTGACGTTAACAAAAAATATTGGAGTGTAATAAAGAAAGTTGCAACAAATAAACAAATAACAATAGATGACATAAAGATGTCAGATGTAAGACGAATCAATTAACACACCTGTAGAACCTCCCTCGTAGGGAGTGGACATTATTGAATCGGTTCCGAACTGGGTAGGCAGATGTAACTACTGGAAATACAATGTGGAATAACAGTAGATCTGTCATGTGATTGCAGGGAGTCACTGATTCTATATAGCTAGTAGCATATATAGAATCAGTGAGGCAGGTCTTAAATGGCTTGATGGAATTGATTTAGCTTTGTGACAGGAGATCATTTCTTATTTATTTATTTTTAATTTTTATTATAGTGTAATGACTTTTCGACTTTGAGTCCAACTATAAAACTCAGCTTTTAAATCATTTTAAATAAAAAAAATAGTGCTAGCTGACAAAAAACCATACGATATATAGAATAATTTATATATATATATATATATATATATATATATATATATATATATATATATATATATATATATATATATATATAGTCTACTTAAAGAAAAAAAGAAAAAAAGATTGGGCACCTCACTGCAACGTGTGTATTACCTATGCATCAGCAGGAGACAGATTGGGGACCTCACTGCAACGTGTGTATTACCTATACATCAGCAGGAAACAGATTGGGCACCTCACTGCAGCGCGTGTATTACCTATGCATCAGCAGGAAACAGACTGGGCACCTCACTGCAGCGTGTGTATTACCTATGCATCAGCAGGAAACAGATTGGGCACCCCACTGCAGTGCGTGTATTACCTATGCATCAGCAGGAAACAGATTGGGCACCCCACTACAGCGCGTGTATTACCTATGCATCAGCAGGAAACAGATTGGGCACCCCACTGCAGCGCGTGTATTACCTATGCATCAGCAGGAAACAGATTGGGCACCCCACTGCAGCGTGTGTGTTACCTATGCATCAGCAGATTACGGTATTGTAATTATACCTAAAATATTTTTTTTAATATCAAATAAACAAACATACTTCAAATATCCTTTGGAGCATTTTGTCAAATAAAACTACAAAAATAAATTAAAAAATGTTAATCTAACCTATACAATTATATTTCCTATTTAATTAATTGCTAATTATGTTAACTTATCCTATTACTAGATTACTATAGTCCGTTGTATTTAATAATATAAGACACACTAATATATTTATCAAACCTGTTATATCTTACTGTGAATAGCCATTTTTTCAATTTACACAAAAAATTTTTCATTAATTCTTTTGCTTCATTTTGTTTGATAGCTATTGGTATATTATTGTAAAGTTTTGGACTAAAAAACATGTAATACTAGGCCTACTTTAAAATTGGTTTTTAACTTTTGGGTGTTTACGAAGGTCATAAGCACTACTTCGAGTATTCCGATAAAATCGTTCAGTTCTAACTTCAACACTTCTATTTTAAGATATTCCAAAAACGTTTTATACAAATAAATTACGTAATGGTAAAATAAAAATTCTACCATTACGTAATTGGTACGTAATCAGTTAATCAGTTTTTAATATATAATCAGCTTTTTAATGCATAATCAGTATACAAAGGCACAGCATATTCTCTTTTGTTCTTGAAAGTTATGACCCGTATAAAGTGGCTTTACTGTTACAAAATCAGTCCCAACTCCATTTTCCAACCCGTAAACTAATGTTAAGTGAATACAGCAAAATATAACGTACATAATATATCAGTAGGAAGCAGATTTCTTAAAATATAAAATTTTCTTATGCTTTGGAAAGGTCCTTTTGAAGTTGTAGTGTGTGTATTTTCCATGATAACTTATAATCCAAAATTACGCTCAAATTATTTATGTTCCTAACACTTTCTATAACAGAACATTTACATAGTTATTTATTTGAATCATAATTCGATACATGAAATTTTATCATCGAATTGAATGAAAATTCTTTAAGATTGAGGTTAATAAACTTTGTTTTTGACGGGTTTAAAATCATTTTGTTTCCATCACAACACGCGCGTTCGGTGTTTAGTTGCTCGCGCACTACATCCCAATTATTGTTGGTTTATCGAAGCACAATATCGTCCGCAAACGCACTGATACTTCTCGAGAGATCAATAAACCATTTATGAATAGAGTTGCTGAAAGTGCGGAGTCCTGCGGAACTCCTTTTTTCCACCAATCCAACGTCACTGAGACAACTTTTTATTAGCACTCGATCAAAAGCTTTTGAAAAATCTATGAATATTCCAGTAGTTTTATTTTTATAATTGTTTATGTTATTATAAATCCCTCCATGAAATACAAAATTCTCGCTTCTTTATTTCTCTTTGTTGGTAATTGGTTTTTAATAAAACACTACTACTTATTCAAAAACTTTAATAATCTAGTTTTCATTGCCTCCTCAATTACCTTAGACAGTACGAACAACAAAATAATTGGTTTGTAATTTTGTTCTAAATCTTTTTCCTCCTTTTGAAAATTGGTAAAATAATATTTTTTTTAGTTTGCAAGGAAACATACAATAGACACTTGCCACTTTACAAACTTCCATGCAAATACAAGAGGTTGAGTGGAAGAATCCTCTCTAGTCCTAACCCTGCTCCATACAAGTAAAGTAGTTTTACATCTCATTTGCTTTTATTACTATACCAAGCTACATTCTATAAATGTTATGTCCATCAGTACATCATCTTTCAAACAATACGACTTTTTCGATACGTCTTTTCATTCTGCCAACCTACACACATGTGTGACCTTTTAGTTCTGTCAACCTACATATGTATACGATCTTTCAGTTCTGCCAACCTACACACGTATACGATCTTTCAGTCCTGTCAACCTACACATGTATCCACCTTTAGTTCGACCAACCTACACACGTATATGACCTTTTATTTCTGTCAATCTACACATGTATACACTTTTAGTTCGGCCAACCTACACACGTATATGACCTTTTAGTTCTGTCAACCTACACATTTATCCACTTTTAGTTCGACCAACCTACACACGTAAACGACCTTTTAGTTCTGTCAACCTACAAATATAAACGACTTTTTAGATATGCTAACCTACACACATGTACGATCTTTTAGTTATGTCAACCTACAAGCAAATATAATCTTTTTTTTCGAAATTTCAACCTAGACACTTGTACGATCTCTTCATCGTACCTACCCACACACGTATACAGTTGTTCGTTCATCTCGATAAAATTCATACATAATATACAAAGAATTCAAAGATACAATCCACTTGTGTCTAACTTTTAGCCTGCCGTCAGTTACATCACGTTCGCTGTTCAGGTCAAGTGCCATCAAGGACTAAGTGTCCCAACAACTTACTTCATGCTGTTTTTCTTGCTCAAGCATCTTTAACCTTTCTTTTCATTGCTTTCCTCTTTGTTGCCAGTCGACTCTCTTTCAGTTTTTTTCTCTTATAACAGACTTATTAAAATTATAAGCGTTGTTAAGTTTTGACAATTAATTTGCTTTTAATTTAAGCAACACCCCCTCCCCATGGTGTTCTGTGTTCAACCGTATAAACTGTTATGGTACACTATATTCATCAGTATATAGTGGGAGGTGGGTAATTGATACAGTACAGTACATAATACAATGGTTATGATGACATCCAATTCATGTTTCATATTATGATATCTTTTGGAACTTGTGGCGCAGTGCTGTAACCCAGCTACATCGAAACGACATTCGCACAATGGTTGCCATCAACGAATGACTTCTCTGATTTGTGAGGCGACAATCCTTATAATCTGTTCTCTTTCCCTCACAAAATCAGGACTCTGACTACCACCTAACATAGACACCCCAGACTTCTCTGTGATATCTGCCATCGACTCGTCCTTGAGGAGTCATAGGACACGTTGATGGCAACCATTGTGTGAATGTCGTGTCGATGTAGCTGGGTTACTCACTGCGCCACAAGTGCCAACAAATATCGTAATATCTTAACATTTACTCTCATCATATTTATTCACCCCGCACACTCACCCATATTTCTACGATCGGTCTCCCAATAAGGAATAATAATAATAATAATTTATAAAGTTAACTCAGAGCACAATGGCAGTGGTGAGTTTTTTAGGAGCATTTAAATAATACGGTTTTACTTGGTTATTATTCGCAAAACTGCGTAATAATACAAATGTAAAGGACTATTGGAAGCAGCCCATAATTTTAATACAGTAAGTGTCCTTTATTGACTGAATGTATAAATGTAAAGTTTGTTCAGTACGTACTACAAAGCGTGCTTTTAAATAACAACACAAATAAATCAGCAAATAACAAACTCCTTTTTTGGTTATTATGTAATAATATCTATTTATTTATATCAGGTTCTACTGAAACTTTACTTGAATGAATAGAGCCTTAGTATAAGCAATGATGAGTATAGTATATTCATTATTAAATAAGAAGTTATTATTACGAGTTCGAACGCTCAAATCAACAGAGGTCTTGGTTTCATTATACAAAACTGGCCCGCTCCTCTCTAGAAGAGCACGCGTAACGCCAGTCGCTGCAGCTTCCTTCATCAATTTGCATCAGCAGTGACCGCGAAGTCTGCTGCACTTTCAGACCATAGGAGAGAGTGGTAATAACAGGCCCGCAGGCGGCACAGGTCGGCGCACTGAATAATTCATCCAGGTGGTGTCAACAATTAACAATATGTAATTAGTAGTTTGGAGGCGAGCCGGGCCGGAAGTGCCTGATGCTCGCCGACCGGAAGATGTTCGGGTGAAAGTAATCTGTGTGGCCTGGCTATGAACCGAACGACATTGCATTACGTCGACACATTGTGACACTAACTTTTATCGGCCGTGGCAAATGTGCCAATTAGTGCGGCGTCGTGTCGATACCTTCATCCCCCTCGGGACGGGTTCGCAACACTCTAATCCCTCGGGACAGGTCTCACAGTTAACTAGTAAAAACAGCAGTCATTTATCAAGCCAAACCAATCAACTCAAACTGAAACAATGCTATTTCTGATTGTACTGATATATTCAAATATTTATTTTAGAGGACAATTTACAATAATTGCATTACAATCGTCAAGACTGTATATGAATTACTCACATGCAATAATAATTAATTATAATTATATTAATAGATGATGATGATAATAATAATAATAATAATAAATAATATACAAATAAAATAAAACCTTGGGAGGTATAATATTTCTGTGTAAAACTTGTGCATTGGATATTGGCAGAGGAGTTAATTTTTATTTTGTTCATATACCTCCCAATGACGTATCATGAACAATATTTAAACAGCTTAACAATTTAAAGCGATTTAGATTTAATAAATTTGAACATAGCTAACTAACATAAAATATTTACTTCATGAGGGCTTGTGAACAAATTATAATGAATCCCTTCGACGATATTATAATATATTTCACTATATATTTATAATTAGTTTCATATGGACATTAAACCAAACTATGCAAACTAAAGCATCTACTTGATTTACGTTTAAAAATTAAATTAATTTAAATTTACATTATAGGCTCTAAATTCATTAGTAGCCTCACATCTAGATAAATATATTTCAGCTTCACAAGAAAGTAGGCCTACATATATATTAGGTAACAAATGCATTATATAAAGAAATTAGTAAAAGTCCTAACAAACAAGCCTTCACAATTTCAAACAACCTTTGTTATATTTTCATAATGGTTTCTACGTTAAAAGTGAAAATTACTGAAATCCAACAAAAAAATAGAATAATTTAGTTGGTTTCTATCTAAACAACTTCTTTATAAAATAAAAATGAACAAATAAGTCTCTAAGCATGTACTGTATTTCAATCCACATGAATTTACAAGAACCTTTTTTCTTTAGATACCAATAAAAATCTCTTTATGGATCACTTAAGATAGTTATATACAACGCTTAGGCGTCACGCGTCCAGGACAGAGCAGTGGTCTGGTGCCTGCTCTTCTTGGAATAAAGGGGTGGTGGGGGTATAATTGTGCAACACCGATGTGGTGGGTTGTATTTTCTTTATTTCTATAGTTTTACATCATTTCCTTTGTACCTCGTATAAAGCACAGAGAGCTGAAGCCTAACTTTATTTATTAGGTACACTGTACTGACCCACGCCTTCGTTTACGGGCTCTTTAAACACACTAAACCTGTATATCGTGATATGGTCCATATTTCAAATTGTCAACCAGCAGTTTACAAAGAATTGTACAGTATAAGCTCCCCCACCAATACAGTTTCGGAACGTGATAGTAATAAAAATTGACCGAAATGTCAATACGTCAAGATAAAACGCACGACAGCCAACGCTGTGAAAACGCGTGACCGACGCAGGACGCATCAACGTCTGCGTTACGGAACGCGCGACGCCGAACCTATTGCGTGAAAGCAACTTACAGTCCTACAAGTATTGATACCGTATGATTCTTAAGTAGTCTAAACCGTAGAAAGTAAATATTATAACATACAAACATTGTTGGTAATAAATCATTAATTTTCACTTTTGTTGGACAATTATTTGATATGTAATACAGTATATGCTAATTCAAACAATCTAATAAATATGCAAACTACACATTTGTGAAAACAAGACTCGTCCAGATATCTTCACAGCCATGTAATAAATTCTCCTCGCTACCTACGGGGCAGGGAAACGGTTGCGTATTAAATGGGTAAGGAAGCTATTAGTGAAATATAGGTGTAGTTGTGATATAGTGGGTGGGAGAGCCTTTAGTAGTGTGACTAGTTGTACGGAAGTCATCAATTAATCAGTTGAGTTAGTAGTGTGATTGGAGAGAGGGTCCACCAATATACAATACTACTTGACATCATAGGATGTCTAGTTGTCAGGGAGTCATCAGTGTAACATAATTGTGTTAGTAGGGTGGAGAGAGGGTCATCATAGGATGTCTAGTTGTCATGGAGTCATCAGTGTAACATATTTGTGTTAGTAGGGTGGAGAGAGGGTCATCATAGGATGTCTAGTTGTCATGGAGTCATCAGTGTAACATAATTGTGTTAGTAGGGTGGAGAGAGGGTCATCATAGGTTGTCTAGTTGTCATGGAGTCATCAGTGTAACATAATTGTGTTAGTAGGGTGGAGAGAGGGTCATCATAGGATGTCTAGTTGTCATGGAGTCATCAGTGTAACATATTTGTGTTAGTAGGGTGGAGAGAGGGTCATCATAGGATGTCTAGTTGTCAGGGAGTCATCAGTGTAACATAACTGTATTAGTAGAGTGGAGAGGGGTCATCTTAGGATGTCTAGTTGTCATAGAGTCATCAGTGTAACATAATTGTGTTAGTAGGGTGGAGAGAGGGTCATCATAGGATGTCTAGTTGTCATGGAGTCATCAGTGTAACATATTTGTGTTAGTAGGGTGGAGAGAGGGTCATCATAGGATGTCTAGTTGTCAGGGAGTCATCAGTGTAACATAACTGTATTAGTAGAGTGGAGAGGGGTCATCTTAGGATGTCTAGTTGTCATGGAGTCATCAGTGTAACATAATTGTGTTAGTAGGGTGGAGAGAGGGTCATTATAGGATGTCTAGTTGTCAGGGAGTCATCAGTGTAACATAATTGTGTTAGTAGGGTGGAGAGAGGGTCATCATAGGATGTCTAGTTGTCAGGGAGTCATGAGTGTAACATAATTGTGTTAGTAGGGTGGAGAGAGGGTCATCATAGGATGTCTAGTTGTCATGGTAGTCATCAGTGTAACTTAATTGTGTTAGTAGAGTGGAGAGAGGGTCATCATAGGATGTCTAGTTGTCAGAGAGTCATCAGTGTAACATAATTGTGTTAGTAGGGTGGAGAGAGGGTCATCATAGGATGTCTAGTTGTCAGGGAGTCATCAGTGTAACATAACTGTATTAGTAGAGTGGAGAGGGGTCATCTTAGGATGTCTAGTTGTCATGGAGTCATCAGTGTAACATAATTGTGTTAGTCGGGTGGAGAGAGGGTCATTATAGGATGTCTAGTTGTCAGGGAGTCATCAGTGTAACATAATTGTGTTAGTAGGGTGGAGAGAGGGTCATTATAGGATGTCTAGTTGTCAGGGAGTCATCAGTGTAACATAACTGTATTAGTAGAGTGGAGAGGGGTCATCTTAGGATGTCTAGTTATCAGGGAGTCATCAGTGTAACATAATTGTGTTAGTAGGGTGGAGAGAGGGTCATCATAGGATGTCTAGTTGTCATGGAGTCATCAGTGTAACATAACTGTATTAGTAGAGTGGAGAGGGGTCATCTTAGGATGTCTAGTTGTCATGGAGTCATCAGTGTAACATATTTGTGTTAGTAGGGTGGAGAGAGGGTCATCATAGGATGTCTAGTTGTCATGGAGTCATCAGTGTAACATAATTGTGTTAGTAGGGTGGAGAGAGGGTCATCATAGGATGTCTAGTTGTCAGGGAGTCATCAGTGTAACTTAATTGTGTTAGTATAGTGGAGAGAGGGTCATCATAGGATGTCTAGTTGTCAGAGAGTCATCAGTGTAACATAATTGTGTTAGTAGGGTGGAGAGAGGGTCATCATAGGATGTCTAGTTGTCAGGGAGTCATGAGTGTAACATAATTGTGTTAGTAGGGTGGAGAGAGGGTCATCATAGGATGTCTAGTTGTCATGGAGTCATCAGTGTAACTTAATTGTGTTAGTAGAGTGGAGAGAGGGTCATCATAGGATGTCTAGTTGTCAGAGAGTCATCAGTGTAACATAATTGTGTTAGTAGAGTGGAGAGAGAGTCATCATAGGTTGTCTAGTTGTCATAGAGTCATCAGTGTAACTTAATTGTGTTAGTAGAGTGGAGAGAGGGTCATCATAGGATGTCTAGTTGTCAGGGAGTCATCAGTGTAACATAACTGTATTAGTAGAGTGGAGAGGGGTCATCTTAGGATGTCTAGTTGCCAGGGAGCCTTTAGTATTGCACTTTCATAATTGGTTTAACACTTATAACTTAAATAGAGAAATAAATTACGATGATGTCAGACACAAAAAAAGCATAGGCTACCAAAGGAATTCTGACCAAGAACAACGAGAATTATGGCCCTAATCTAAATTTGTATTCACCAGTAACCCAACAAAGGACGTGATGGTTATTACGTAAGGAGTTCTACCGAAATGAGGAAACGATTCTGAAGCACGACAAGAATTTTAAAATACTAACTTTCATTGTACTTTCTATTTAAAATTTTGGAATAAAAGAACTAAGTTGTAATTATTCATTTCTTAAATAGTTATTTTATTGACTTAGAGTACAAAACCTTTTTAATTTGCGAAAGTCCACTCTAAATATTTTATTTTAGCCATCAGGGTGCTTAAGGTGGGTTGGGCATGTCAAGTCATAAAATATTTCATATTTAGACATTGTTTTAAAAACAATACTTGTACTTGGGATCATGAATAAATTTTACTTTTTAAATATGTTCAGGATGTTTCAGGCAACCCGGCTCCTGTCGTTGATCTGTTCGACATGGATCGACGCTGTTAACTGTAACTCTAATAAATCTCATTTGGCAAACGTCGCAAATTGTTGTCATCACATTTAAAATACAGGCTTTGTCTTAAAATGATAGTCACAAGTTCATATCTCGAAAACTTCAAATAGCAAAATAGGTCATGCGTGGCACATCATGTTGAAGGTCTTTGAACGCTCAACAATCTGATAAAATAGGTTTGAAATATGTTCAGTCATATCCATACAGAGCAGGATTTAAAAATATATATTTTTATTTTTACCCTTTGTTATTATGGCACTTTGTACTAATATGCGTGAGTTTCGATTTTCTTTTATTGGAAAGAGCAGAAGATAAGCTTTCAACAGGAATGTCGAATGACCATTTATACAAGTTTACTTACAGGTCCAGATTTTCAAATTAAAAAAAAACTTTGCAGCCTCTTGTCGAACAAATTTCAAACGAGAACATTGATCGTGTGGTAGATCAAATTATATGTTGTTAAATACCAAACAATTTTCTAAACTTTGCTTTTATTTCTTATAGTTTACTAGTTATTTTTTTAAATGGTATTTTAATCAGAATCAAGCATTCTTTTTTTGTAATTAATCGCCAAAATAAAAATAACAATTGATCAAATGTAGTGAAGTATCTATGATAAGTTTGTCAAGTACTGTAAAAATGAAAATGATAAAAGATCACTAGACAATGGTAAGCCCATAACTCCCATAATTGTGATAGAGAGGTGAGTTTTTAGAAAAGATCCATTAAAGCGTTATAAAATGTCTTTGCGCAACATTATAAAAAAATAATATGGTTTTTTAACGTATGTAATAATTGTATTAATTCAACTGCAGAATGTTGGTCAGTTGCTTTGTTGTATGTCTTAACATAAATACTATTTACTATCTTTTCATATTTTTGATAATAGTGACTTATTTGTTTAACTTAATTGCAGAGTTTTAAATGAGTATTTTAAAAGTACAAGTGTTAGGTTACAATTATTTTAAATGTTGTGCCACGAGTTACTCATTATACATTTGTGATACACAAGGCACAAGGGAAATGTTTTCATAACTTTACTGGTGCTGCTCACTTGTACGCAGAGCGATAATCCGATCGTGAGCACTCCACTCGGAAAGTAATCCAAAATGTAGCAGGTCGGGTAAGAGAAATTGACCAAGTGCAACCTTACCACAATAACACTAAAGAAATTGTAAGACCTGTTAGGATTGAGAAGGATCTCGACATTATAGTAGGTTCTTTACAAAATCTCACGACTCAATCAACCTCTGACTCTGGAATGTACAACATCTATTTCCAGAATAGTGAAAGCTCGTAAAATGCACCATTTTCTGTTGTTCCTTAATCAAGAACCATCGAGGAAGGTTACATGTGCCGGATGAACTTCCGTAGCAGTGGTGATATAAATCACCACAATTTGTGCTATTGGGCATTTCAAAATCCACCCTGGATGCGGTTGACAAGCAAAGGTACTGGGCATTGAACACGTGGTGCGGTATAATCGGAAATTTCACTGTTTGTCCTCATTTCTGTAATGGTGCTTAACTGGAGCAGTGTACAACGACTTCCTAATAAATACGCCTCATGGAACTGCTTGTGGGGTTAGCCCAAGAAATTCGGCAACGCGTATGGTTGTCTCGAGATGGCACCCCACCGCATTTTGCCCTTTATGTACGTGCTACATAATCGTTAATTCCGTGAACGGTGGATTGGAAGAGGAGCAAAGTTGTGCCATTTCCAATTACAAATTCGGACTTAACCAGCAGGAACTACTATCATTGGGAAGGATCGAATACATGGTGTATTCTACAAAGCTCACGACCCGAGAGAACATGTTGGCCAGAATTATAAATGCAGTTCTAACTCATACATTGTAACACAATTATTGAACCAGAATAGTCGGCTGCTGACGTAGCTGGAAGATCACGTAAGTTACATTTGACCTTTCTAAGACGTTCTTCGTTTACAACCACCCAAGGGACACGTAGAGTTCAAAAAGGATATTATGCGCGAGGGCATGCTCATGAGAATGTTGGAGGACAAGCCTTCCCATCATACGTAATGGGGCTAGTTCATTCTAACAGCGTAGCGAACATACTGGTGCAACATGTGTGTAGGCTAGTTCATTCTAACCAGCGACATACTGGTCCGAACAATATACCTGCTTCCATGAGGAATAATACATATTAACTTTACTTGAAAGTTAAGTCATACAAATTAATTAAAAAACTAGCTCTAATTAAAAATTGCTATGTATCAAATTTCACTAACTCCAGATTTCTCACTATCCTATATATGAGAAAGTGAAGTGAATCGTCTCACGGAGAGGAGTTTAAGGTTGGCGTGAATGGCGAGTGTGAGAATATCGACTGCCGTCAAACCCTTACCTACATCTCCTATTTGTACCTACAGAGGACAACCCACATCATAGTAATGAGTTGACATTGAATTACATTTGAAAGGGAATGCTGTAAAATCCGATAGATAATTTGCTTGTACGATTTTTTAAATACTAGCTCATGTTGCGTTGGTAGTAGACTAGTGTTCTATGCTCTACAAATAACTCAATTAGAAATATAAATACATAATCATTATTTGTTTGTACAATTTCATTATGTTGTATTCAATACATTAATTTTCTTAGAAGTAGTTAATCACGGAAAATCTACAATGTCTTTGTCCTAAAAAGTATTAGTTTCGTATGATTGGTAGATTTTTCCAAAAGAGAGTTTGAATTGATAAAAATTCAAAATAATGTTGAAAACATTATTTTAAGTCATAATTTCATTTATATGCATTTTATTACTATTCATTGGTAAGACTCCGAGCGTCAATATATGGGCGAATATGGGGGGGGCGAATGATTGTGATGAGTGTTGATGAACAAGTGTAGTAATTGTTACTAACTAAGGTCTAATGTTCCTCAGAAAGAGCTATTTATTAATAGCCCAATAGCTAGGCCAACTAAGGGACCTACAACTTTACGTAGAATCCGAACCACGTAGCTTTGGCCAATTTTCAGCTAACTGACAAGCCCGACACTCAGTTCTTTTTTCCTACATAACATCAGAACCTTGACTATCATCCAACATGGACATCCCAGACTTATCTAGTAGTGTCCACGTCGATGGCAACCATTGAGCGGACCCATGTCAATACTAAGAGGACTGAGCACAGAACTTATTTCCTACAATGTTCTCAAACACTTTGTCCCCAAGTAGCTGGGTTACAGCACTGCGCCACCAGTGCAGACTTTATGTTGAATGGTAAAAGATATGTATTGAACTTATTTAAGTTAAAAATTAAGGTTTAAGTAAGTTAATTTGTTAGAGGCTATGGTCTTAGGTACGTCAAGTGGTAAGTTATATCCACCTGCATTGTACTACAGGAGTAGGTAGATACAGGAATAGGTCTGACCTGTATTCTGACACCTACCGACACACGTTGTTAACAGGCTCCCCGCCTATTCATCACCATTCGATAATGAGCCATCCACACACTGTGTTGACGGGACTCCTTACTAAATAAGACTTGATTTTGAATTAAATTAAGTCCCTACCTGAGTATTATTATATTTTGTGACTTTTGACGTTTAAAATGTGTTTTATATATGAAATAATTATTATTTGCTCAATAACACGCTTACAATGAACATTGTTTTGACAAATCACTTGTTTCATTATATCGGAATCAGCTATCTTCTATCATTAGATCATATTTATTCATGTTCTACTTTGATTGAATTAAAAAGATAAAGAAAATAACATATAATGAACAAAGTTCTTGTGTATTAGTGTATTAATAAATATAATAAATTAATAATTTAATAATTATTTTAATAATTAATTAATAATAATTAATTTAATAATTAAATAATAAATAAATATAATAATAATAAATTCATATCCAATTTATCTAGTTCAAGTAGCGTAACTATTAAACACCTGTTTCTCCGATGAATGAAGACCAGCTGATCCCCCTGAACATAGTGCAATCGGCAATGATTAACTATGTGATCAATAGTTTGAGTTTCGGCTCCGCAGTCATATGACTGATCATTTACTACTTCCCCAATTACTTCCACATTTAAAGAAGTTGCATTTCCCACACCAGTGAGAAAACGACTCAACATAATCCACTCCTTACGAGGAATATTCATCCCACTTATAGCAGTCATAGGGTCTGATATTAGAAACTTGTTTTTGGAGGATGGTGAGTATATATAAAGTAAGTGAGTATTTTTATGTTCTATCTCCACCACTCAAATAAATGTTATTTTCATTTCATTTGTTCGCAACACATCGTCGGAATGCATTAGCCATTTGAGATGGTTATTTCGCGTCCTTAACACTTTAAGAGGGTACAATAGCCACGGGATATCTGGAGCTGTGGCTTACGTCACTGTTAGTGTCGGAGGGAGGGGAATCTCCACCAATAAACAGCTTTTAGCGTGCTACTAAAATTGCTGTAAACATCAACTCACCACGCCCACAAGTTACCTTTTTCATAACACAACTCCCATATGATTACTGACTGATACTCGTATTTATTTACAATCATAATACTTGGTATTATAATGTATTATCATATTATGATTATAGACCATTATTATCTTTATCTAAACTTTAATTAGAAAAATAAATTCATATGGAATACCAAATAATAAAACACTAGTGAATTTATAGAATGTAGGTTATGTTGGTAAACAAGTAATGTACAAGTTTTGATTATATGCAGTCCACAATTTAATTTTATAATAAGAAACTAATACTCGTAAATGAATATTGACTTTCTGAACAATATTCAGTTGAATCTCTTTACAGACATACAGCTGTTTGAATTAAATTAATATTTAAATTAGAACATATATGGCTAAGTTATTAAATACATACATACAAAACATCTAGTAATTATTATAAACAAAATATTCACTAATATTTTCAATAACAAAACGTTTTCAATACAAAAAGAAGGCAGCGACACTCCACTCTCCGATCAGCTGATAAGTAATGGTAGTCAATGTCTATATGTCAGGTTAGTAAAAAGGCACGCATGCGTATGCCCTACCCCTCCCCTCCGCTGACCAACAAGCATTTGAAAAGTAACGGTTTCGACAGCTCAAGATATCCCGTGGCTACTGTAAAGGGGGTATATACGGGAGATCATGCTCGTGAAAACACACGTGAACAAATTTATTATAAAGTAAAGAATAATTAATAAGTGATTGGTATATGTTTGTCCTGTAAATAGTGGTTAGCAAGATTGAAGAAGTTAAACACATCTGAATAACGTGAGGGACGATTTAGCGTACATTACATACATTAAATAAATAGGGAGATAAAGTGATTTGTTGGTACCTCGGTAAGTATCGATACAGTGTTGTCACATCAACAACCCCGCCCCCGCCTGTCTCCCTGATGTATACAAATCACACTGTGTATACATCGTGAGAAATTGTTGTATACGAGCTCTGAAAAATATGTCATATTTACATAATAACAATGTTTTCTTATTACGAATAAATCAACATGATACTATCCGAGTGTTTGTCGGAATAACATATTTTACATATGTTAACGCTTGTTAGATTATTACTGCATTTGATTCTAAGAAAATCCATTTTGTTTGATTATATTGACACTTAGTCATATTGATACTACGCGTCCTCCCCTAGATAAACCTCTCGCAACATCCCATCTCCCTACTAAATAAGCAAGATATCTTCAAAGCAAGTTACATGGTAAATGCAATTACTTTAATAAAGAACCAGGAATACTTAATAGATTAGATATAGTCAATAGTTTTATAACTTGAATGAGACAACGTTAAATTTTCTTTTGAAGCCGTTGAGGTATTTGTAGTAATTAGTAATTTAAATTAATATATAATATAACAAGATTAGACTTACATTTTAAACTAGAAACTATTCATTTTCAGAGTTAAAGATTGTCTTATTTTACCAGGGGAAGTTAGGGCTAAGAAGCCCCCTCTAACACTTAACCTGGGGACCAACGGCTTTACGTGACTTCCGAACCTCGGGAGCGGCAGAGCAAAAACTGTTAGTGGTCAAATCGGGAATCGAACCTGGACCGATTGCGTGGCAAGTCAACGCCTTAGCCCCTTAGCTACGGCCGGTCCCGTTAAAGCATAAGAGTTTTAAGTCAAACTAAAAGAATTAAAAACAATGTTAACTGTTAGTTTAAGAAATACTAAATCTTAATACAAATTTATTAAAATAAAATCAGTTTTAATTAATTTTAACAGTTAAAGTTAATTGAACATCATGAAAGTCATAACTCGTACTTTATACTACTTGTTTACTACCTGACCCAATGTACGTTTTCTATTGTATACAACATACTGTACACTGTAGGAAAGCAGTTTGGTAAAACCTAGGCTCACCCGAAAATATAGCTAACAAGAAGAAGCAACCAAACTACCTTGGATTGGCAATATTTATATAAAATTGTAAATTAAAAAATGTTGCTTGTTCCAGAGAATCGCCTTGATCTTGTCTGTATTTCTGATTTGTTTCTATCATTATAACTAGATTTAAGTTGTAGCATATATTTATTACATCAATTAAATATGGTTTTACAAGGTATGTGGAAACACAAAAGTCGGCGAACTTTAAATATTAACCCAGTATTGAGAAGTGTAATTTCAGGAAACTACAATTGTTTCAAAATCTGTCAACAAATGTAAAATATAACAGTAAACTTAAACAGCTGGTTGTCAAGGTAGGTTATGTGTAGGATCATTGTAGCATTCAACTGGGGCTGAATTTTACTACATTTATTTGTGTAATTTACCTTAGCGTTTTGTATTTAGTTTCTTTATAAGACAATAATAATTCATTGTTCACAGCACATCACATGAATCTAGTGATATCATTCAAGTAGATCATTTATATAACGTGTGCCTTATGAGTAAGAATATTTTCTGAGTGAGTAAATCAACTTCCAGGAAAAAATAACAATGTTATTCAGGTTTTAAAATATTAGTAAAGTATTATTATTATTCATTAGTAAGACGTCGATCGTCAAGATAAGGGCGAATATGAGGGACGAATGAGTGAGATAAGTGTAGATGAACGAGTGAAGTCATTGTTACTAAGGCCGACTGTTTCTTAGAAAGAGCTATTTATTAATAGTCCAATAGCCAGGTCAACTAAGGTAAACGATCCTACAGCTTTACGTGGAATCTGAACCACATAGTGTTGGTCTGATTTCCAGCTAACTGATAATCCCGACACTCAGTTCTCTTCCCTACACAACATTTGAACCTTGACTACCAACATGGATAACCATTATTTCTCTAATAGTGTTCTCGTCGATGGAAACCATTGAGCCGACGCCGTGTCGGTATTAAGAATACCGAGCATAGAACCCATCGCCTCCAATCTCCAACAGTTTGTCCCCAAGTAACTGGATTATAGCACAGCATCACTAGTGCCGACGTGGCGTCATTAATTGACCCCCCCCCCCCCGTCCGACATACAGTATAAGGATTGCCTTTACGATCCTTAATTTATCCTTCACGAAATTTTAGCTAAAAATCAAAATGCATTTATGTAATTTTATATTTAGACTGATGCCGTTGTTACAATGTCCTATATTTAGACCAAACTCAGTACCATTTCCTAATTCTCTGACATTAGCCAATCTAACAATCGGTGTCTCCATTGTGACACAGGACCTATTGAAAGCACATTCTAGTCCAAACTTGGTCATTAGGACTTAGCAAGAGGGCTTGTACCTTGCGTCAGTCCCACTGATTTCCTGATTAATAGTCCTTCTTCCCAAACTTGAACAAGTCAGGGAATCAGCGAGTTCCGAACTGTAAAACAGTTCTTGTATGTAGTATGATTAAGTACTGTAATTGTGTTGATTTGTTTCAGATATCACTGATCGTTTTCTGTTATTACCCCTGTATGTAAGTTGTATTTATATTTCAATGATTAAAACTGAACTATACAATTTCAGAATATCACAGTACAAATATCAGAAGATGATATAATTATTTAGCTTCATTTTTATCATAATTTCTTATATTTCAGGGTTTTTTATGGAAGTTATAAAATAATAGTTTTTTAATTAGGGCAAAATAATCTCAAAATGTGTAAAATACAACTATATCTACGATAACATTCTAGATTATATGTTAAATTTACAAATGCAACAGACCTACACAGATAATATTTCTACACTGCTCAATTAATTTCACTCAATTTTTCTAGAGTATGCAATGTGACTTAAGTATCTAGGCCACTCAAGAATCTATCGTAATGTTTCTAAAGTATGCAATGTGACTAATGTATCTAGGTCATTCAGGTATCTATGGTAATGTTTCTAGAGCATGCAATGTGACTTATGTATCTAGGTCATTCAGGTATCTATCGTAATGTTTCTAGAGCATGCAATGTGACTTAAGTATCTAGGCCACTCAAGAATCTATCGCAATGTTTCTGAAGAATGTAATGTGACTTATGTATCTAGGTCATTCAAGAAATCTATCGTAATGTTTCTAAAGTATGCAATGTGACTAATGTATCTAGGTCATTCAAGTATCTATCGTAATGTTTCTAGAGCATGCAATGTGACTTATGTATCTAGGTCATTCAGGTATCTATCGTAATGTTTCTAGAGCATGTAATGTCACTTATGTATCTAGGCCATTCAAATATCTATCGTAATGTTTCTAAAGTATGCAATGTGACTATTGTATCTAGGTCATTCAAGGTATCTATCGTAATGTTTCTAGAGCATGCAATGTGACTTATGTATCTAGGTCATTCAAGAAATCTATCGTAATATTTCTAGAGCATGTAATGTAACTTATGTATGTAGGCCATTCAAATATATAATGTAATGTTTCTAGAGCATACAATTTGACTTATGTACTTAGGCCATTCAAATATATACCGTAATGTTTCAAGAGTATGCAATTTGACTTATGTATCTAGGCCATTCAAATATATATAGTAATGTTTCTAGAGCATGCAATGTGACTTATGTATCTATGCTATTCATGTATATATTGTAATGTTACTAGAGCATGCAATGTGACTTATGTATCTAGGCCATTCACGTATATATCGTAATGTTTCTAGAGCATGCAATGTGACTTATGTATCTAGGCCATTCAAGAATATATCGTAATGTTTTTGAAGAATGTAATGTGACTTATGTATCTAAGCCATTCAAGAATATATCGTAATGTTTCTAGAGCATGTAATGTCACTTATGTATCTAGGCCATTCAAATATCTATCGTAATGTTTCTAAAGTATGCAATATGACTTATCCATTCAAGTACACTATCGATCTTAATAATTCTAGATCATGCAATGTGACTAATATATTTAGGCTATTCACATACAGTATATATATATATATATATATATATATATATATATATATATAAATATATATTAATGTGTCTAGAGCATGCAATGAGACTAATGTATCTGGTCCATTCAAGTAAAGTATCGATACTAATCGTTCTAGAGCATGCAATGTAACTAGGCCATTCACGTACAGTATATATACTAATGTTTCTAAAGCATGCAATGTGACTAATGTATCTGGGCCATTCAAGTAAAGTATCGATACTAATCGTTCTAGAGCATGCAATGTAACTAGGCCATTCACGTACAGTATATATACTAAAGTTTCTAAAGCATGCAATGTGACTTATGTATCTAGGCAATTCAAGTAAAGTATCGATACTAATTTTTCTAGAGCATGCAATGTGACTAATGTATCTAGGCCATTCAAGTAAAGTATCGATACTAATCGTTCTAGAGCATGCAATGTAACTAGGCCATTCACGTACAGTATATATACTAAAGTTTCTAAAGCATGCAATGTGACTTATGTATCTAGGCCATTCAAGTAAAGTATCGATACTAATTTTTCTAGAGCATGCAATGTGACTAATGTATCTGGGCCATTCACGTACAGTATATATCCTAAGGTTTCTAAAGCATGCAATGTGACTGATGTATCTGGGCCATTCACGTACAGTATACATCCTAAGGTTTCTAAAGCATGCAATGTGACTGATGTATCTGGGCCATTCACGTACAGTATACTGTATATCCTAAGGTTTCCAAAGCATGCAATGTGGTTTTAGACTGTTGTGGTTTTTTTTTTTTTTTTTACCTTTTAAGAATTCAATATAAATCATTTTACAGTAAGTAGTGTAATAAATACTTCTAGACAATGTTTTCGTCGAATCATGTTCATCAACCACAACTTCTTTCACTGAAACCATCAAAATCTGGATTATTTCCTTGAAGGACAAGATTGTTCCTAGCTCCTCTCTAGATGATGGTTTGGATTCAGTTGTTGCAATCATGGTGATCAAACTGCCCATGTGTTTGGCTTGCGGATAATCAAAAGAGAAAGATGTAAAAGTGATTCATGAGATGATTGCCTGCTTGCCCAACCCGGCAATCTGTCCCTTATGGATTACTCCATGGTAACATTGTTGCTGATAGTTACGTCACTCCTCTGTGGTCTCTTCTCTTTCCTCGTTACCTTTTTGTTATGGAGAAACACTCGTATTTCATTGTTTCATCATACTGTGCTCAATCTCAGTTAATCATTTCCAATAACAGTTCTTAAATCTCGTCAGGTGTATTTAAATTTAGGAGTGCACTTTAATTTTCGTTACTAATAACAAATATCCAGTGACTGCATTTAAATAATTACTCTTTTTAGTTCCAAAAAAATCTTTATTTGGAATATCAAAAATCATGTTCGAATTGACCTAATTAGTTTACTGTCTCCAATAATAAATGACCAAGAAGAACAACCTATTCCTAAACTTACTAAAACAATAGATTTCATAATTAGCATAGCTCTTATATTTATAATACTCATCGATGTTTTTTTTCTCATCTCAAAAAATAAAAAAACTAACTCAAAAAAGAAACGAAAACTGTCACACTGATGCAGGTAGGACCGAGGATATCTTAATTATACACAGCAACTGCTAGTTCTTTCTCTTTTGATAATATTTGACAAAAGTCGCTTACTGAAGAAATGTTTGTGTTGATTGGCCATGAGGAAGACACGTGCCTGTTCAATGGGCCTTGAGGTAGTTAGACATGCCTGTGAGGAGCGGTGACTACGAGCCACGCATGCTCTGTGTTTAATGACCCACAGACACAATGTGGCTAGAGAAAGTGAAACAAAGTGGATAATGTGTGGAGGTCACTTAGGCAGATGCGTGAGCCAGGTCGGTGTGACGTAACGGCCACCGTGAGAAGGCTCACATCTCAGCGAATACAACATCGACATCCTCAGGTAGACGCGCACTGCCTGTTCACTTGTAAACGGTTGATTCCATCTGATAATGTGAAGAGGCCACATAAGAAGTAGCGTGAGTCAGGTTTGTGTGACAAAGCTGCCACCATGTGAAGGCTCACATCGACATCCTCAGGTAGACGCGCACTGCCTGTTCACTTGTAAACGGTTGATTCCACCTGATAATGTGAAGAGGCCAGAGAGTAGTGTGAGCCAGGTTTGTGTGACAAAGCTGCCACCATGTGAAGGCTCACATCGACATCCTCAGGTAGACGCGCACTGCCTGTTCACTTGTAAACGGTTGATTCCACCTGATGATGTGAAGAAGTCACATAAGAAGTAGCGTGAGTCAGGTTTGTGTGACAAAGCTGCCACCATGTGAAGGCTCACATCGACATCCTCAGGTAGACGCGCACTGCCTGTTCACTTGTAAACGGTTGATTCCACCTGATAATGTGAAGAAGTCACATAAGAAGTAGCGTGAGTCAGGTTTGTGTGACAAAGCTGCCACCATGTGAAGGCTCACATCCTTATGGATAGGTGGGAGGGTTATTACCATCATATTTGTTTGGTTGAGTGGGAGGGTCACCAACATACTTTTAGGGTGGGTGAGAGACGAATCAACACCGTACTTCTATAGTTAGGTGGGAAGGTCATTACAATCATACTTGTATGGGTAGGTGAGAGGGTCACAATCTTCGTAGAAATGAAGAGGGAGGATCATTTTCATTGTACTTGTAGGGGTGGTGGGAGGAGCTTTACCACTGTACTTATGTGGGTGGTTAAGAGGGTTATTACTTATGTACGAGTATGGGTTGGTAGTAGGGTCATATGAGCAAGACAAGATCTAATCAATTATGTGCGAATTGTTGTAAATAAGCGTAGTATCTGTCCGTATGTGTACGGGTGGGTGGGATGGTCATATGAACTAAAGTAGTAAATAAGCGTAGAATTTGAGTCGTTGCATATGTTGAATATTTGATCCTTGCGTATACGTCACCAGTCAGACGATGGTTGGCTGATGACTCAACACACTCAGCGAGAACTGAAGTAGGCCAAGAACTCAACTGGCTTTGAAAACCTGATGAATATGCAGGAACAAAATGAATCAACGTCTGTGTGCATTCCCCTCCTCCACTTGGATATTTGGAAACGTTGGCTTTAACCTTAGATTTGTCAGGTGTGTGACTGGTTTGCAAATATGAACACAAATATGATGCAATTTGACATTGATTATATATTTAGAATGCAAATCATGCACTCTTCTTAATTACAAATGAAGTGTTAAGAAATATCTCCATTCTAAAAACATCGGAATATCTTGTACAAAGTTGTTAATTTGGTTCGGGAATCGGTACATTTAAAGTCAATTTAGTAATTACGGTCAGTTCTATTACATACAATGTTTAATGGTTACTATCATTTTTTAATCTACTAATGTGGCAAATCAAATAAAGAACTATAGGTTACTGCTGAGTCTATACTACGTAGCATAAATAATTATTGGACTTTAAATTTCAACGTAATCAAGTTTATGTTAAAACCAGAGCAATGTTTATTATTCATTTACTCTATCACAAACTCTGGAATGCCTAAAAAATGAACAAAACACCAAAAAACTGCTGTGATTAGAACATAATGGGGGGGAGGGGATAGTAAAAACTCAAAGAGGGCTGAGCAAGCTAATAGGTATGTTTCAAACAGAGCCTATTGTACTGACTGTCAGTTTCAAAATTAATCTAGATAGAGAATACGCAGAAGATCAATGTCAGCTCTGACAGAAGAGAGACTGATGGATTTGTATAACCGTGGATATAACTTGTAGTTTGTGTAGAAGTGTAGATGTAAATACACAGTGGGGGCGAAGATATCAAGAAAGCTAAAGAAGAAGCTGTACATAATCTAAATAACCCTGAACAATATTCTGTTCATATTCATTTTGCTGTATGGTGTGCCAATAAGCTACGAGCCATCCTAAAAGTACTGGTGCTCTACTCAAGAATCACTGTTCCTAGCATTTATCGGTCTAGTTTACTGCGTACAATTTCTAATTTACTGTTATATATGATTCAGTACAAAACAGAGACAAACAGCCATTCTAAGAGATGAGATGATTCTTGCAGTTCATAGTTCAATACACAAAATAACAACAAAGATTGTCAGGTCTCTTGAGGTAATATTGACTTCCTATGACTGCCTTTGTAAACTAAATCTCGTGTCTTGTGGAAGAAATGTAGTGCGGTGAATTAATTACTGACTCGTCTCTGAATATTTATTTAAATGGAGTAGATATTTATATATTGTTCATAGATGTCTTCAAGTTCTTACTTGGTTTTCAAGTGTGAAATAGTTGTCTGATGAGTCTTATATGTATTTCAAGACATAATCTGGTATGACGCATAAAAACGGCCATTGGTAAAACACAGTGATGAAACAGGAAAACCAACCCCAACTGATCGGGCAGATGGAACAAATCTCAATCTAAACTTGTACTAAGTAATTAGTTCTGGAAAGTTGTTTTTAATCCTTTAATTGTCTTTTCTCTGTTTTTTTTATTAATCCCTTTAAGGTAAGATAAATCAATTTTTCTTTTTGTGCAACTCGTATTTTACTCTTTTCGTTTACCAATATTCTTTCATCACACTATTTTATTAATTATAAAAATCAAGTTTATTTCCACTAACCATACATTATAAATTTAAATAATTTTCCATTTTTTCCTTCGTGTTGCTACAAAGAATCAGTGTAAATGCATACATAAAAAATAAATGTATAAATAATAAAACACCCCGTTTATATGGCTTATAACAGTTTAAGCTTTGAAGATACTTTTTATTGTATTCAATTAGTAAGCAACACTTTCCCAACGAGTGAAGTGACTGTTTATTTTTATTGTACTATCATTGTACACTGTGGGAGCTGTATAATTGTTACCGCCAAAGGCGATGCAATGTACAGTCGCAGGTATGGTGTAAAGTTTACTTAGCTAATTGAATGTCGACTGTCAGCCGTACCTTTCCTAGAAAAACAACAATTTGTCCACGAGAACAGTCAACTGTAATGTTACGTGAATAGGCAAGTGACAACGTAATAAATATTTCAACGAACGTTACTTTCGTTGTCTTGACTTTATAGACACTGTAATATTCCTATATATTTTGCAATTTCACAAGGTTATGAAATTTGTACAGGGTTAAGCAAAAGTATGGAATATATTTGTTGATTTAAAACCCATTGAAAGAAATATAATGAAGTTTTGCAGTTATGTACATGACTCTATACCAAACATTTAGACATATTTTACTTGTTTTTCGCATAACCAGGAAGGAAGTCATTTAATTTTTGTCTTACATTTAAAAGTCATTAAAGAATTTTAAATGTAGCCTACTTCGAGTTGTACCTCATTTTAAAGGCCTTTGTTTGTAAAACACGAGAGTGCAAACGTGAGGTCAAAAGGATGACCCATTCACAAAATACAGTAATTCAAAGACTTTAATATCATGTTACTAATTCTTCTCAGTTATACGGCTATTTATTTAACAGTTTCAGGTCGCTGTTGCTGATTATGTTGTTGATTGTTAACAATCGTAACAAATGACTGTGTAATAAAAATAGCTATATCACTTAACAAAGATAAAAATAAGAAAAAATGTATTAAAACACTTTTGACAGTAAGTTTACCTAAAATATTTTAAGAATATTACTATGATAATTTGTTTCTTATTTTTTGTGAAATTTAGTTTCTCATATTCAGTTAGATACATTATAGCTCTACGCAGCAATAGATAATAACTATCTTAACTTTGTCTTAAGCAGTGTTAGTTATATGACATTAAATTGTTTGATAGGCTATATTTTCTGACCGAGTCATCCTTTTGACCTCAGGTTTGCACTCTTGTGTTTTACAACAAAGACCTTTAAAATGATGTTTAACTCGAGGTAGGCTTACATTTTAAATGTTTAAGACTTCCTTCATGGACCATCACATGGCTATATAAAGAAAAAGTAAAATATGTCTAAATGTTTAGTATAGGGACATGTACATAACTGCAAAGTTTCGTTACATTTCTTTCAATGGTTTTGAAATTAAGAAATATATTCCAGACTTTTGCCCAACCCTGTATAAAATTACATACTTCACACATTTTAAATTATAACTTTATTATATAAAAATTATTATAGTTGGAATAATTTATTTTCTTTATTTCCTTCTCTCTTCAGTACACTCGCAAGTGAAATCAATGACAAATAATGTCGGTGTGTTCTTTATCCCCGATGTACGTTTTAAAACTTCTTTGACACTGTCTATAACCTTAAAAATCAGTCTTCTTTCTGTTTTAATAACTAGTGTTACCGTTTGACTGAGAAAAAGTTGTTGTCTGCTTTTAATGTTATATTTTTAATTTCACACAAATTAACATTTATTTAAACAAATAATACTTGCCATCCTACCATGTATATAATATCTGTCAGCTGTCACTTTTCAGAAGAATTAATTTTTTCAACTTTAATTTTTACTTGTCGTCAACAAAGCATATACAAGGTTTATTATATTATTTGCACAATGTATATGCACAGTTTTATATTATTAGATGAAAGAACTTCGATTTGCTATACAATAGAACTAATATAACAAATTTTTTCAAAAATTTAATTAATATTAAGATTACATTCACTGTTATTCCTTAATTGTTTTTGCTTCTGTCACAATAGTTTGGATTTTTCACAATATGAGATATAATTTAAAGAATACAATTTTATGAGTATAGACTATGTTGGTGAGCTAGCAAACCGTTTGTAGGTAGTGTGTGAGAACGAGTAACATGACGCCGTCAAGACCACCGAGGTATGGTTTTAACTGTATTCTCAATACGTAAATGTTTATATTTTCCATAAAAAATATATTTCAAATACTGTATTACATGGTTGAATAGTTCTAGCCTTAACCTGGTTATAAAATTGACTCAAGCCATGTGAATTTATAATCATTTTCTGCTCTTTTCCTCCTCGTTTGTCTGACATGTCAAGGTCATGTTGTTATTAATTATTTGTTTATTTTATTTTTTTTGTTTTAATGTCAAATCTGTTTTCCTCTTCCAATTAGTTATATTTGATTTGTTTTTTTATTTCATTCCAATAATTACTAGCAAAGTTCCTTCCAAAATTTGTTTACAATTTTTATTTTTTTTTTATTTTAGTAAATCTCAATTATGACTGATGCACAACTGAGCCTATGCATAGTCTTTAATGGCCATGTAGGCTTATTTCCTAGCACAATATTTCTGTATAAAATTGTTTTATTTATTTTATTTTTTTATAGATTATATCTATACATTGTTTTAGAGTACCAAACTGGAAATAAAACATACATTCATTTACAGTATACTCTTAGGCATTTGCGAAAAACAATTATATGATGCATTTGAAGTTATTTAATATCAAGACGTTTCCAACATATTTGACTGAGCGTTTGTTTGGAGTTTCAATTGTTGATGAATGTGATGCTTACAAATATATGTCTTCTACTTATGAATTTGAATCACTTCTCCTTTAAAATGTTCACTAAACGACAGAAACTTTTTAAAACTAGCTCATATATAAATGATTTTGTTTAGCATAGTTGATGGGTAGATATTAAATTATACTAAACAATCAGATATTTTATCGCCAATGCGTATTATATGTTTTAAGTATAGTTAAGAGATATTTTACTCTTTAAAACGTTCTTAAAGCTTAATTCTAGTAATATAGTTACAGTTTTAATTAACTAATTATGAACATTTAACTAGTGCATATTTATGTTGAGTTAAACCTAACCTAAACCTAACCTAACCTAAATCCACCTCTTAAATAAAGTAGTCTTTTATTTGAGTACAATGTATTGGTGCCGTTAGACTGGCCAACGCCAGTCCCACCGTGTCCTTGCCTTCACTGTGGGGACTGGACATGACAGCGTGCGATCCCTCTCACCTTATCGACCAACCACAATCGACTCCATCGATGCACGTTATTTATAATTGTTCAGGTCTTTAATTTTAGTAAATATCTTGTATTACTTTCCATTTCATCAACTAACAAAAAACCGTCGGTCGATGAATATCTTAGCTATCATCAGTTAATTCAAGCCAGCTGTATTTTTGTATATTTACATTGTTCCGCTAATTTAACCTAAATTTACATGATTTGAAACACGTATCTAAGACTAATCTTACTACGAAGACACCCCTCTTCACCTTCATTGTTAGTAAACAATTACGGTAACTTGGGAGTAGCGTTCTTGGCAGAAGAGTCAAATAACAAGGGTTGCTTAATATAAGTTAGTGAAAATTTAAAAAAAACGTGGCTTTTGATAAATAATGATTGAAAACATAATTGCTTGTTCGTTTATTATAAAATGCTGATTAATATTTATATGCTGATTAATATATTATGTGCTTGAAGTATTTACGTATGTATAAACATTCTATAATTTTCAAAATCATTTAATATGGACTGTGTAATTATGGCAACATTTAAGAAGAAATACATAAATATAATATGTTTTTTGAAAAGTAAATTTGAAATTGCAAGTGGTGAATATTATTTTTGTTGCTGTATTGCCCACTCATAGCACCAATTTAAATGTTTATTAATTATTATACTTTTAGAGATATTTTTTCATGTAGTTTTTTCATTTGCTAGATTTTGAATTAGTATTATTTTAAATTGTCCCCGTAAATAAGTTTTTCTATAACTTAGGGGGTCAATATATACAAAAAAATTATAAATAAATACATTTATAATTTATTCTAGATACGTATTCTAATCGCAGTAAATAAATATTTTAATATCGCTAAAAACAATTTAATCTAATCTATTATTGCTGTTAGTTCGGTGTTTTCGTCACATTGGAACACAAGTACATACGTCGTTCATAGAACCTATCGACACAACACATTCGGAATCCATAAATCCGACCAGTCCGCGAGCCGTGGCGGAATTATCCCCCAGCACGACACAAACTATATCAATCAGGTTGATAAATAGCCAGCTGTTTACTGGGGCCGACTGCCAATACTTGGTCAGGCACTATCATTCATTGTCCCCCTCCCTCCAAGAATATGAATTAAAAGTCGTATTAGTGATATATACACTCGTATATATTTACAAATAAATATGTTTGCGATACGTCTTCCAAGCGCGTAATTTGTAGAAGTGATCAGCGGCATGAAATTTATGGAACCAATGTTATACAGTGTGCGTTATCATACGTAATCTAAAGTATGAATGATGAGATATATTTAATTCGTTAATATATAAATATCAGTTATGACATATCAACCCTTAATCCAACATATAAAGTGACCATAACCTTAAAATCAATAAAACTATGACAATTATAATAGTAATTGACGAAACTGTTATTTTAACATATCACAAAAACAAACAAAATACTTTTAAAAAACTAAATCATCAACTAAGATGGATAAAAGAGAATTGAATAGCCCAACCTGATGTATTTTATTACTCTCGATAGATTTTACGTTCCAAAATACTACACTGTACCAATCGTGTTTTTTTCTCTTTGATATTTTCAAGAGTACCATATATCCTGAATATTGATATATTTTCAATGTTTTCAGACACCATATCTCACTATTATGTCACAATTAATTATCATCCTCCACAAATAAACAATTAAAATACAATGTCACACCAAAGTTAGGCCATGTATATAAAAAGTTTGGTTAAGCTCGTTATTCATTTTCATATTTATCTAGTTTTCAGTTCAATGACGTTGTTTTTGCCATTACATACGGGTAATTACTCTGCTTTAGTAGTACAGTACCAATTATAACAAAACTACTAGTCGTAGTCAGTATAAAATAAGAGTCGAGCAAACGTCATCGAGAGTGTCCTAACGAAGATAAGATTGACTTTAGATTGTGTACCACAATCATCAAAGACAGAAGCCTACTTTCCCAAGGAGTTCTTGTGACAATTTCTGGCTGAGGATGACTGCCTTTCGCTGTCCATCCAAGTCGGATGGGACGATAGAGATCGTGGGACTGCTCCGTAGAAGTGACGGTCTTGGAGACTGCGAGTGTGGGGACAGAAAACACTAACACTCATGCACTACTTCACACGGACTTAGTGTGAAATGTCTGATCTATTACACCGTGTTAATGTGTAATTACTTCCAGAGACGTTAAAACGTTGAAATTTCGGCACATTGTTAAAGTTTTGAGCAGTAAGCGAACTGCGCAAGGGGTCCAGCAGCAGAGCGAAGTCTGTCCACCTGGCGTACAAAAACTCAAGTATTTTGTTCCATAATACTTCAAGACAAAATTAAAGTTCAGCATTCAAATCAAATATATAACATAAATAATTTGAACTTCTACACCAACAGTCCACACACTGCAGGCCTTGCCTGTTCGACACCGACCTATCTAGTTACTTCTACACCAACAGTCCACACACTGCAGGCCTTTCCTGTTCGACACCGACCTATCTAGTTACTTCTACACCAACAGTCCACACACTGCAGGCCTTTCCTGTTCGACACCGACCTATCTAGTTACATCTCTTGAACTTCTACACCAACAGTCCACACACTGCAGGCCTTTCCTGTTCGACACCGACCTATCTAGTTACATCTCTTGAACTTCTACACCAACAGTCCACACACTGCAGGCCTTTCCTGTTCGACACCGACCTATCTAGTTACTTCTACACCAACAGTCCACACACTGCAGGCCTTTCCTGTTCGACACCAACCTATCTAGTTACATCTCTTGAACTTATTATTTAATAACTTCTGCCTTGAAGTGTAAATAATAAAAAAAACTGTAATCAAATGTAATAGTTTCTTTCATTGCTATTGTGTTATTGCTATTATTAATTGATTTTTGAATACTAATTAATGAATTTATTTAATCGTTATAAGCTTGATTCGTTGGTATTATTCAAACCAAAGAATACTCGCTGCTGCTGGTGACGTAATGGGTGGGGCTTGCTATAGCACCAATAGTACCACGGCCGCCTATGGCCGTACCAGTACGCGGCCTTCCGTCATCGTGGTTGCCATGACAATTTTGAAATGGAATTACTTAATGGGGAACAGTAGTGCTCTGTCTAACTCATGGTGTATTTATAACATTTTTATCAAAATAATGATACCGTAAAGTGGTCTCCAATTTATACTAAAACCTTAAAACTTGAATTAAAATGATTTTCAGACTAATTTTCTCTCCAGAGGTTATCTTCTTGGACATGAGTCAAAAAGTGTTTTAGCCATTATATATAAATCTGAAAAACAATATTATACTTCAAGACAAAATTAAAGTTTAGCATTGAAAATCAAATACATAAGATAACCTAATTTGAACTTCTACACCAACAGTCCACACACTGCAGGCCTTTCCTGTTCGACACCGACCTGTCTAGTTACATTTCGCCTCTTTGTTAATGACGTTTGTTAACCCAATTCCGCGAGGGACAATTTACAGTCCAATTTGGAAAGTCACTAGGTGGTTTTCTTGTACCTAATATACAGCTTGGAGCGTAACTATGGTGACACTTGGATTGTAAAACCGCAACAAGAGAATTAATAAATATATTTAACTATAAATATTATTTTTATAATATTCATTATTTCCGTACAATTAGCATAATACGGATCATAATAAAGATGTTGACTTCCATCATAGAATATATAGAATTAATAATTTTTCTTTCATATTACACGTACAACCCCATTTAAATATCTTTTAAGCTTTAAACATATTTAATTTTTTGTAAAATAAAATTACGTAAATATTCTTTTTCTACTGGTATTTGTAAAAGAATGTAACATGCTATGATACTTGTTGTAAAGATAAGAGCGGTGTTCGCGAGTAAAGTATGATTTGCTACAAAACCAATGATTTTGGATGTTACATTTGCTACAATATAACCAATGACTTTGGATGTTACATTTGCTACAAAACCAAATCAGGTGTAGTTTAGAGGTTATGAACGTTGTCTTCTGACACTTTAAGGCTTTGTTGATATAATGAGATCATTGTTATGCAAGTGTGATTCTGTGAATTATTTGCTATAATAATATAACATAAAATAAGATCTTTGTTACAAAATTATCATTATAGTCATTATTTTAAATTGAAACTGGCTGTAATTTACAATGTTGTAACTGTTTAATGTTTAGATTAACAATTTCTGTCAGTTGACAGATAATATCTTTTCCAGGCCATTAATTAATAATTGTATGGTAAATTAATATTTTACTATCGAAATTTATCACTAAAAAAATCAGAAAGTCAGATATTGATTTGCACTTTGTCATGGTGACCTCAAAACTCAATTCGAACTATGGATGTGAGGAAAGTCCAAATATTTACTTTTGGAGTAATTAAATAAAAAACAATATATACTGCAATTTATAGAGATGAAAATCTTTAAGTATTATGTAACTGATTTAATTGTAATACAATATTATTGTAAACTGATTAATTGCACAATATCATGGTTGATTTAGTGGAGTTAGTGTTATGTAGTGTAACGCATATCAGTGAAAGAAACAAATTTTAATGTTGGCTGGCTGCTTTCATTTGTAATTCGGCGTGGATTTAGTGCATATTTACATAAAATTCCCGCTAATGAATAACTGTTCAATATTACAAATAGCATTAAATTGTAGATTTAAGCGTGTAGACAAGTAATATAAAATACACTACGACAAAATAGATTTTTTAATTGATGTTACTTCTAGTCTTCTATATCAAAATAATTAATGCATATTAGAAGCTCAGTTCTTAACTTGATGTTTAGTATATAAATTATATATAGTATTTTAATTACTCCAAAAGTACAAAACAGGATTTTATTCTTCACATAAATAAATTCTTCCTAATCACTTTTTTATGTGTTTGGTAATATGTCTCATATTGGAAAATAAACTAAAACATTTGGATAAAACAATTAGGTCAGCTGTAAACTAAATTGCGAACAATTCAATGGGTTATAAATTGTCTCCGATGTAATCGCACGCTATGTACTCCAGTAACTACAGACTGGGAACAGCGGGGGACTTGTGGTCGACAGACTTGAACACAGGGTTGGGAGTGTTTGGTGAACAAGTCTTTCACGCGTTGGATTAAGTTGTGAAAAAATACACATTTTTCACACATTTTATTATTAAGTAATTCAATGAAATCTTTCTTGCGTGATACGTTTTAAGAAAAATCATACTTAATATAACAAGTATAAAAAATTGCTCATAGACGTTGTCCCTAATGCATTCCTTTGAAAGTATACACTATAAATTCAAGTTTCTGTGAGTAAAATTAGCCAATAAACAATGCGATGTTAAATTATAAATGTCTCGTTAAAGTCAGGTCTTAAAACCAGACTTCGCTACCTATCAAAATAAAGGATTAGTCTTTTAAGCAAGATTATTCAAAATGAATAGTAATAATATTAATTTAAATCAATAAACATTTTTAGTGCAATAAATATTTTTTAAATACAATTTTTTCTAAAATACTCAATCTGAACAAGGTCTACATTAGTTAATAAATCCATTTACTTAAGACTTTATTTGTTATTTTTAGATATGCCATTTAGAAAGCGACCCATACTGGAGTGAGAGAAATGCACAGTTGGTGGAAGTGAGATGGAGAATTACTCTTCACCCACTGTGTAATTCCATTTAAAATTGTAATTGCAGCCAGGATAACGGAAGGCTACGTGCTGGTGGTGCAATAGTCTGCCCCACCCACTACGTCATTAGCAGCAGTGACCATTGGTTAGTTTAATTAACACTAACGATTCAAGCTTAGAACGGTTAAATTATATAATTATTTAGTATTTAAATAACAATTAGTAATAACAATGACATAATGGAAACTAATGTGAAAATAAGTAGCTATTTTACAAGCCTGTACAGTTTATTTAAATTATATATTTATTTTTTAATTACAATATATATGTGTGTATATATATATATATATATATTGTTTTATCATAAAAAACTGTTACGGAATTTGAATGCTTTAAGACGGAAATTAGTCACGCCCGAGATAGGGCAGCCGAGAAGTGGAAAGTTCCCTCGACTGCTGAAACCCCTTCATGCTCCAAATATAACACGCATGTCACTTACTGTTCAGCCAAATTATAATAGTACTTTAACCAATTATATTTATATTTTTCTATGGGTTTTGTGTAATAAAACTAATCACGCAGTTAATTTTACAGTTACGAATAGTAAATTAGTATATAAACAAATTTACCGTACTTTTCATATAATAATTCTTAAAATTTGAGTGTTTGGTGAGTATATATACGTGGTTTTTGTCAGCTACCATTTTTTTAAATTTAGAATTATATAAAAGCTGTGTTATAAACTTGAAAAACTGCAAAAGTCACTAGATATCAATACAAATAAAAATGTAACGTGATCTCCAATGACGTTTATTACTCACGTTTGCCGAGTAAGAGAGTGTCACATGAAACTCAATAAACTCACAAAAGACATGAATAAACTCTAAATCTAATTATGAAACCAAGACAGACACATGTGTGGTCTGCCAAGGTAAAAATGATTTTATATTTTTGTTAAGTTGACTTAACGTCTTCCTCTATTAAACTTTTTTGAAACTACGTTCCATCGCAGAGTCCGTCAATGTTATGTCTCCATTATACGAAGTAGATATGTATGTTATTTATTTTATAACCGACAGCACAGTTAATAATAAAAAATTAAAAAACTAATTTGTTACTATTAAAATAACGACAACTTAACAAATCTGCTTTTATATTTTCAATTAAAAGTTCGATGGCTTATTGACTATTTAATAGGTTTCATCTGTACTTAGAAAATTCTAAGAAATGTCCCAAAAGAAAATTCAAATAATATAAATCAATAAATATTTATAATGCAATAAATATTGTTTAATTAAATTTTTCTAAAATACTCAATCTTAACAAGGTCTAGATTAGTTAATAAATCTATGTACCTAAGACTTTATTTGTTATTTTTAGATATGCCACTTACAAAGGTATCCAAAAGCTGTTTATTTCCCATTGTAAAATGTTAAAATAAGTGTTTTATTTAATTTTCATAAGTGTTTAATACACAGTAATGTTGTTATAAACAGTTTAGTTGTATAGTTGTTGTAAACAGTACATTAGGTAACAACTGCCTTGCTCAATAACAACGCCTTTACTGTATCATTTGGTTAGAGTGCATTTAGAAAATTGCTTCGTAAAAAAGGACCGTTACATGGCACAAACATTTTTGGAAGTGATAAGTAACCCTTCAAGTAACTGGGGTAGAATTTAGTTTTTCCACATTTTATCTTGATGAAAACATATTTTCGTGTAGAAGCTATGTCGTGTACAACATATGAACTGTGAAGTGAACCAAAGAATTAACAAATGCAGAGATCATATACTAAATATTTTCAGTTGTTCTATCTGGTTGACTTTTCTTCAAAGACTTAGTGACAACATTTTTATTTTTCATTATTATTTTATTGTAACTAGGGACCCAACCCCGTCGCCCGCTGCACTCGTTACACTTCGGCCTTTGGCCTGTGACTTTTGACTACAAATAACAGTTGGTTAATTGTATAACCTAAATTTAGAGTATTAAATGTATTTACAGTATCTTACAGATATTTTTTAGTATAAACACTCAATTATATTGTATTTAAATTAAAGCGTATTTAAAACGTGTTCATTTAATTTTGAATTGTTTAACGGTTGAAGATTAGATAAATAACTGAGTTCATCAATCGAATCTGAATAAAAACCATGCTTACTTATAACTTCCCTAGTTTAACATTATGAAAGATCTAACCTCCTCAATATTACAAACATCAATGTTTACATTCCAACTTCTTGGAAATTATTATTTACATTTGAACAGCTGTTACTTTCACATTCATTTAATTCTCTCTCCATGTTATTCTTATGGCCGAAAAGCGTACTTAAGGGAAGCCACGCCCCTCAGGGGGAAATTATTGAAAAATTAAGACCTAATTGCACAACTGCGAACATACGTGAATTTTTCAACACCTAAACCGTTTAAATTAATTAATAAATAAGGGATGAGTTGCGTTGACAATAAAAAAGGCTTCACGTATTATATTTAAGGATTCCAATAAACAAAACACGATCAGCTGACTGTTTTGTTTATTAGCTTAAACTACTATAACTGAAACTCCTTTACACACGCAATAAAGACGAGAGAAAGAAACGTCCATAACATTGAATACTTTTCTAATCACTACGAGATGAATATTACAACACTTTTTTAGGTAGTAATAATCTAATCTTCAACGACAATCAAGTAAAGCCACCAACTTCAATGACAATCAAGTAAAGCCACCAACTTCAACGACAATCAAGTAAAGCCACCAACTTCAACCTCAGTTGTCTCATTCCGATTTGCATTCGATATCTCTACGTAATTAACTCATCGTTATAACTTTTACCGCGTGAAAAAGACCACTTCAGGTAAAGAGATAAGCTGTAACGAAGGTATAATATATGTATCAGTAGAAGATAGAGTGTACGAGATGCAAAGAAAGACAACAATGTGAAGACAATAGCAGAAGTCAAACAATATTCTTCTTACAATAGTAATAAGTTTATTTATAAAAAATTAATAGTTACACTAATTATACGATAGTATAAAAATAGCCATATTTTAACGGTTTCCGAATTGTACAAATTAAAGTACGTTAAATGTCCAATAACTTGTAATGGGTGGGGAGGTGCCCCGTTGAAACAGAACAATTGACTTGAAGCCAAACTAGGGTAATATTATCTAATTACAAAATAATTTAAATCGTCCGGTGTAAGTGTAATTTAATTGTTTCCTAAACACGGTGAGGTTATACAGGTAAGGGGGTGGGGAGGGTAGGTAGAGGGGGGACAGATGATTACAAACTCGCCTCTGATGTTTTAATTAGCAACAACACGAGTGAGTTTAAAGAGGTGTTTTCCTTCTTGGTGTGAAAAGACTTCCATCGTTTCTTTGGCTGTTTCTCCTTCTACATAGTTTTCCAAAATAATGAGAACTGATCAAATAACATATAAATTTACCAATAAATAATTTATAGATTATTTGTAACCAATCATGTATTAATTTTATTTATTTGTATATAATATTTTAATTAGTTAATTTGTACTAAAATTTATATTTAATGATATTTTTAGACTTATTTGATCTTACCAGAAGTTAATTTCAAATGTCATTTAGGGTTCAATATTATATTAACACAAGTTTTATGCATATAAAATAAATATAAAATACTGTCATACATGTTGTATTTTTGAGACAGCGCAAATGGAAATTTTAAAATGTTTGTGTTATATTACAACTTTTAAATTACATAATATAAAAATAAATGAGATAAAAAACAATGTTATTATAAATATTTTCCCACATACATAATTATAGCACTTTTCTTCTTGCGCTGGGGCTCTAGCATCTTTCTTACTAATTAATGTATTTATGAAACAGCTGTTAACATAACTAAAATAAGAATTTAAAGAGGTTTTGTGAATTACCATCACAAATTATTCATTCTTAAAGTAAGTGTCGATCGATATGAAATTAAATTGTCCGTTTTCTTTCTACAAACGTCAATTCATTGATGAGATACATTCAATCAAAACCATCTCCCTCAACTGACGCAACACACATGAATATTGGCAAGCCTTTAAGGCTGACAAGACAAATGTTCTGTAACGTTGGTACGAAGTAAACGCTTCTACATTTCCTCAACTGGTGCAAAGCGGAAAGACAACATATGTTTTAAAAATGTAAACGATACAAAAAATAGCTGCAATAATAACAAAAATAATAAAACTAGATTTCCAATACCACTTATGGCTCTATAACCACTCAAAGAATGGAATTGATAATAGAGGCCTTCAATAGATAGATGAATAAATGTATAGCACTGAAATATAAACAATGATGTCAGCCTTGAGATATGTGAGTTAATTATTCGTTTGTTAATTAGTAGATCTTAAGGAAAAACGAAAAATATTGTTACAGTACAATGATTAGCCAATCTGTCGACTGTGACTTCCCTTATGTCGTAGGAGAATAATTTCTTATTTATATAAAAGATTGAATTTCGAAAGGGTATGCACTCTGTTGCTTTTATTTTTCTGTGTAATATCTATTACATACCACCACCGATAGTTGTGTATTCACAAATCACCTTCTTCGAACTATTTTTCCGTAATAAATTGAATGAACAATGGCAGTAACCCACAGGCCTACAGGCAGGGATAATAAGGCAAGACAAGAGAGTGTAAATAATAAATACAGTCTTGTCTAAAATATGGGAACAGTGGCTCGAGAACATGGCCTAATTTGCTCATTAAACCAACTGTTTGCTTACAAATGAGTCCAAGATGACGTGCTTAAGAACCGCGGCCCTTCGTGGCTTGGCAATTAAGGCAATTAAAAGATGTTTCACTTAACCTCGTCAAACACTGTGTGCTGTACTAGATCCTCAGTTCATAAATCTTATACTAACTCGTGTCCGTGCTCGGAAGAATACAATCCAAGAGTCAGGGTAACGACATTAAAGTAGGCTGACCTCCTTCGTGATCCTTTACCGAGTAGAACAAGGGTAAAACCAATAAAGCTCACGTCTACTCTGACCAGATTACTGCTACCCTACCCAGCAGAGTTCTAACGTACCGCAAGCTCAAGCCACAACTAGTGGTTAAACAACATGATAAATCTATTATTAGTTTTTGTAAAAAGTAATATTCCCCTACTTTGAAGTTAGGAATTATGAGAAATGTGCCAATATGACCACTCAAAAAATGAAATTGATAATAGAGGCCTTCAGTAGATGGACGAATGAATGTAAAGCACTGAGACGTAAAAATTGATGACAGCCTTTCACTAAGAGACAGGTTTGTAAATGCCTTTTTTATTTATTTGATATTTATAATGATATAGCGAATTTAATATTTTATTGTTAATCAATTTCAAAATAATGCAGATTGTGTGTAACATTTTATCAATGATTTATGATTAAGGTATATTTTATTATATTTTTAATAATCAGTGACTCGATGAAAATACGAATGTGTTTTGGTGTTCGACTAGGTGATATAGACTTGTTTGTTCAATCAGTCATGTCACCGTACGAGCCTGTCGTTTATTACTGTCAGTATAGGGGGCTCATTATTCGATTCATTTGTGTATGTATACAAAGCTTGTTCGACGATTCACTGATGTAGGTATAGAAAGCTTGTTCGACAGTTCACCGATGTAGTAATGCAAAGTTATTTTTAACACTCTTTGATATAGTAATTTGAAGTACTCGTATGTTCAACGGCTTATTGGAGTAAGTATAGAAAGCGTGTTCAACGACTTACTGGTGTAGGTAAATTAATTTTTTCTACTTTTCACTGATATAGGTACACAAAACATGTTTAATATTACTAAATTCACATATGGATTCATATTACCAAGTGTTTGCCAAGTTATATAACACAAACAAAGTTTAGGAAAAGGAAAAGTTGTAGTTGACATAAGTTTTCAATAAAAACTAAACTATTGTAGCCTATGCCAGCCTTTGAAAATAGGCCAAGAAACTTCACCCCGTCTTGAGGGGAAAGTTGCCGAGACCTGGGTGGGATTGACTGATTCCCCCCTAACCTCGGCTTAGTCCACAGTTCAAATCAACAACATCACTTTATTTCCTTTTACTTACTTACTTATCCCTTGTTTAATTTTCAATCCCTTAAACCTAAACCTAAAGTTTACAATAACTATAATACTATAACCTTACAAAACAACACTAATAACAATTAAAATAAAATTAAATGAGAATTAAGGGGTAAGAATGGAAATTAGTAACTGTTTCTCTTTATACATAAATAGTATACGAGATCATAAAAATAATTCAAAATGTTCAAATGGCCCCGCCTTTTAAGGCAAATTATTTAAAACAATAGGATTAGAATTACCTCGTCCAACCAACCAACCGATTTCATTTCATTGGAGTTACCGTCGAATATTTAATCTAATGTGATATATTTAAATTAGCCTAAAGCCATATATCTTCTACCAGTGGTGTAAATACGAAGCATGAATATTTTATTTACTTGTATAGTTATTGAATTGTTTTAATACTTAAATTACTGTGGAATCATTACTATAACTAGTCATTATAATGAATAAGTTTGAAACTACTTTGGTATTAGCCAAAAAGAACCAAGTTTTTATGGTAACAATTTTATTATACTGTTACCAGTGTTATTTAAGTACTACGTCGGCTGCTGATTTTACAACAATGCATTTTTAATTTTTCTTAAAATTAACTCAATTACTATTATATGTGTGATTGGAATGCACATACAACGAGCATATGTGTTTGAACATGCCTACTTTGATAGCTTCTAACTTGAATAGTGCGAAAAGAAATTGTATACAAGTTTTTATCAAAAAGTTTAAAACAATTACGTGAATAACAATGGTTTCATTATAATGATCTTCGTTAAATACAGTTTCAGTACAGTATTACTATACAGTAACACCGAAAGTAAGATAGAAAAGAAAGAAAATGGTTGCTTGGTAAAGACGTTTTGTAAAACCTAACAGCTCTAAAATATTGAATTTTAATTTCTATTTTTTTTTTTTTTTTTTTTTTATTAATTTTATGTTTCCAAAAACAACCAATAAACCAATAGATTCGTAACTTTATTAATGTTCAATTTTTCTCTGAAAATTTTTCTAAATAGTTTAGTTCACAAGCTTTAACTTGTCTATAACAGATTTGAAACTACGTATAAACTAAAAATTGGAAAATTTCAGTTAGGTTTGTATGTAACCTAAAAAAACCAGTAATGCGCTAATGTTTTGGTTACTACATAATAAAGGGAACTACTTCGATTTTTGAGAATGAAATTTTTACAGAAAATAATCCGATAAAATGTTACGCAATTAAATTAAATTGACAAAATTTTAGCTAATTAGTCAGATTAATGAGGTGATTTGTGTAGTGTTATAGTTGAGTTAGTTCTCTTCTGCTGGTAGTGTTATGGATACAGAACAATGCGTACAAATTTCATTTTCTTTTATGGTTTTGGAAAATTTTGAAGCTTAGTGTACTGTGGAGCCTTTACTGTTCAATCACTTCTAATATATTTTCGGAAATTGTATCATTTAAATATAAGTTTAATGTTATAGATGAATTAAACACTCCTGCAATTATAGTTTGTTGTTTTTTTAATAAAAATTATGAAAAACTGTAATTACTGGAGTGTTTGATTTATCTATAACATTAAATTATAAATCCAGTAAGAAAAAAGCTTGAAGAATGATGTTTTATAAAGTTAAAATCACTGAAAAATAGAAAAGCGCAACTGTTTTTATGCGCTTAAGAGAAATTCATAATAATTAATTATGAATGCCGTTGTTAATTCATACACGATGAGTATTTTAAGAAACCTCAAAGACGTACATCAAATAAGAACGACTATATTTTTTTTAAATATAGTCTTGACTATTGTGTAAGTCAAGATAACAACTGTCAAAAACATAGTGAAAATAATGAAGTATTTTATCTGTAATACATGTTTTTAAAAATCCTAAAATTTTTAATAAAATATAGAAATGTTTTAACCATAAAAAATAAACTGTTTTTAAGTGTGCTGACTTGGTATATAAATAACGACTTTTAAGCTGTGCAATATTTAATTTGTTCTCTATGCATTTATAAAATTGCTCCTCAGAAAGGGGCTGTAATGTACATTGTTGGGAAGTACTCAACTCTTCTTCATAAAGGACGAGTTATACTCAAAATGTAATAAACTAAACTAGATAAGATAACAATATTTATTTTATGGTGTTTGAAAAATATATAGAGCCTTTCAATGTGTAGAAATACGGAAGCTACTATATTGAACATCAAAATAGTAGCTGGTGGCAACTTATTTCAAAATGTCCCTAATTTTTTAGGGCCCTGCGTTGCTGAAAACATCCTTAATTAAGATATTTGCTATTTATTTATTTATTTATTTTTAATTTTTATTATAATTTAATGACTTTTGAGCATTTTTTTTTTGCTAGTAAAAAACTCAGCTTTTATATACTATCAGTAATATCCACCTTTTACTGTACTGATTTGCCCCCTTACTATGTGTGAATAAGTTCCTCGCTCAGATCGATAGTCTATGAGGAATAGACAGAGTAAGGTTAAGGAGATCGGCCTCTCCTTTACAAAAAAAATGTTAAATTACAAAAAAATGTTAGCTGACAAAAAACCATACTATATATATATATAGTAGGTATTACTAAACATTTTGAAGCCGTATGTGCCTTAGTAAAGTTGAAGTACTAAACTTAACTAGTGCATGCGTTGTGTGGCCATGTGAGCCCTGCAATGTACATTTAGGGTTCTAAAGATAAATGTAGCATTAAAATATACCACAAAACTATTGATTTATATAAAAATTTGCCCACTTCATTAGTTATTTCTTGTATTACCATTTCCACGCGAGTTGTTAAAGCCAGATAGGAAAAAATGTAAAAAATCAACAATTCACTCTAAAAACAATTGTAATACCCAACCTACGATAAAAATTAAGGAAGCACTGTGATTAAGTGGTAGATATATGATTTAAAAGACCTAACTTCTCCACCTTAATAAAAGAACATTAATAAGAAGTAAGTTTCATGTTTATTTCTATTACGTTTCTATAACATCTGTTATTAGTTTTTGTAAAAATAGAGTTTTCCTATTTTGAAGTTACGGATTACAAGAGACGTGCCAAGAACAATTTAAAGAGGCAGTTTTGTAAATGCGTTTTTAATTTATTTAATATGTAAAATGATAGTGTGAATTCAATGTTTTATTATTAATCAATTTCCTAATGTAACATAATGTAGATTGCTTGGAGAATGTTACTAATGATTTATTATTAAGGCAGATGTATTATATTTTTGTATTTATATCATCTGTGACTAGATGAAATTGAGAATGTGTTTTGATGTTCGACTATAGACTAGGTGATATAGACTTGTTTGTTCAATCAGTCATGTCACCGTACGAGTCTGTCGTTCATTACTGTCCGTATAGCGGGCTCATTATTCCATTCATTTATGTAGGTATACAAAGCTTGTTTGACGATTCATCCTTTAACGTCCAACTGATGTAGGTATACAAAGCTTCTTCAATGTGTCACTAATGTAAGTATACAAAGCGTGTTCAATGTTTCACTGATGTAGGTATACAAACATTGTCCAATGTGTCACTGATGTAGGTATACAAAGCTTGTTCAATGTGTCACTGATTTAGGTATACAAACCTTGTTCAATGTTTCACTGATGTAGGTATACAAACCTTGTCCAATGTGTCACTGATGTAGGTATACAAAGCTTGTTCAATGTGTCACTGATGTAGGTATACAAAGCGTGTTCAATGTGTCACTGATGTAGGTATACAAAGCTTGTTCAATGTGTCACTGATGTAGGTATACAAAGCGTGTTCAATGTTTCACTGATGTATGTATACAAACCTTGTCCAATGTGTCACTGATGTAGGTATACAAAGCGTGTTCAATGTTTCACTGATGTAGGTATATAAAGCTTGTTCAATGTGTCACTAATGTAGGTATACAAAACGTGTTCAATGTGTTACTGGTGTATGTATACAAAATTTTTTCAATGTAATACTGGTGTATGTATACAAAACGTGTTCAATGTGTTACTGGTGATGTATACAAATTTGTTCAATGTGATACTGGTGTATGTATACAAAACGTGTTCAATGTGTCACTGGTGTATGTATACAAAATGTGTTCAATGTGTCACTGGTGTATATATACAACGCTTGTTCAATGATACACCGATGTAGTAATGTAAATAATGTATATTTTGTCAACTCTTGATATAGTAATTTAAAGCATGTTCGATGGCTCTTTGGTGTAAGTGTGTAAAGCTTGTTCAATCATTCACTCATGCAGGCATACAAAGCTTGTTTGACTGCTCAATCATGTAGATGTACAAAAATTGTTCAACAACTCACTGATATAAGCATGCAAAGCTTGTTAAACTACTCAATGAACGTTTTCAAATGTTGTTCGATGACTCACTTATGTAGGCATACAACACTAGTTTGACGGCTAACTGATGTAAATACACAAAACTTATTTAACAATTCACTTATGTAGGAATACAATGCTTGTTCAATGTCTCACTGATATTTGTATTCAAATCTTGTTTGATGACTCACTGATGTGGGTATACTAAGCTTGTTCAACGTCTCACTGATATTTGTGTTCAAAGCTTGTTTGATGACTCACTGATGTAGGTATACTAAGCTTGTTCAACGTCTCACTGATATTTGTTTTCAAAGCTTGTTTGATGACTCACTGATATAGGCATACAAAGCTTGTTCAACTACTCAGTGAACGTTTTCAAATGTTGTTCGATGACTCACTTATGTAGTTTTACAACGCTAGTTTGATGGCTAACTGATGTAAATATACAACACTTATACAATAATTAACTGATGAAGGCATACGAAGCTTGTTCAACCTCTCACTGATATTTGTGTTCAAAGCTTGTTTGATGACTCACTTATGTAGGTATACTAAGCTTGTTTAATATCTCTTTTATGTAGTCAATTTTCTAAAAATATTTCATATTACTTTTGAATATACTTTTAATAGACTTGAGTAGTATACAATTAGGCAGAACTATCATTTCAAAAGTAGAGTAGGTGATTCGTCTATGTTATAATAATGTATGTAGACTGGGCAGTATTCTAAGTAAAGTTCAATCGAATCGCTATGAAATGTAAATTGAATGGCATTGAGAGGTTAAATTAGATATTTCAAGTATAAACTCCACGGGGCTGTTCTCTGAGTGAAATGTATTACTCAACTTCCGGTAAGGAGATGAGATGTCAGTGGTTACTCTCAGAGACCGTAGCTGACTTCCTGGACTCTCCAAGGTCAGTGGTCACTAAGGGAAATCCTTAATAGGGTTTTAACTTTAATATTTCAGGAGAATGTTAGTTGCTCTCCTTAACCAGTTAATTATTATAATTTCTCCATATTTAGACAGGTAAAATGCTATCGAGGTTTGTTATGTGGTGGAGTTCACAACTAAATAGATTTAATGTAACAAAATGATCGACATTTATATCCATACAAAATGACAGTATACATGAAGGGCATTTATCTAATAAAAAGATAATTATTACTAAATCCTCACAACGTTAGTTCTTAATGTAATTGTTTCCTAAACACGGTGAGGTTATACCGTTGGGGGAGAGGGTAGGTAGAGGGGGACAGATGATTACAAACTCGCCTCTGCTGTTTTAATTACCAACAACACGAGTGAGTTTAAAAAGTTGTTTTCCTGCTGGCATTAAAAGCCTTCCATCGTTTATTAACATGTCATTGTGAACGATACTATGATAGTCTTTATAGGCGAATTGTTGTATGCCTATTTGTATTATGTGTGGTATATGTAATAATATATAGTAACAGTATTAGGATACGTAATAAGCTACTATAAGTTAGTTTAAATTGTAATTAATCATTCTGAAAATAATATTAGTACTTAAAAGCCAAAATCATGATGGAATCTTTTACTAGATGTAACTCCCTGTCGAAGCAATTCCGGATAATTATTTGAAATTTTTTAAATTAATTTTACGAGTATAATGTGCTGTAAAGGTAGAGAGGGAAATTCATAAACTACCCTGTATAAGCACAAATATTTCTTTAAGAGCTGAAAGTTTTCTTCCTATGTACTATCATAATGTCAACGAAATCTCACAACAGTAATTATCGTTGCACTTATCTTAATTAAGCTAATCACCCAAACTAAGTAGTTCCTACTTAAAGTAAGTCAGAATAAAGAAGGACAGACAAAGGTGTGTTAAAGGCAGGTATCACGATCCCAAATAAAGAAGGATAGACAAAGGTGTGTTAAAGGCAGGTATCAATATCCCAAATAAAGAAGGACAGACAAAGGTGTGTTAAAGGCAGGTATCACGATCCCAAATAAAGAAGGACAGACAAAGGTGTGTTAAAGGCAGGTATCACGATCCCAAATAAAGAAGGACAGACAAAGGTGTGTTAAAGGCAGGTATCACGATCCCAAATAAAGAAGGACAGACAAAGGTGTGTTAAAGGCAGGTATCACGATCCCAAATAAAGAAGGATAGACAAAGGTGTGTTAAAGGCAGGTATCACGATCCCAAACCAAACTCCATTTTGACACACAAGTCGTTCCTATATAAAGTAAGTCAGAATAAAGAAGGACAGACAAAGGTGTGTTAAAGGCAGGTATCACGATCCCAAACCAAACTCCATTTTGACACACAAGTCGTTCCTATATAAAGTAAGTCAGAACAAAGAAGGACAGACAAAGGTGTGTTAAAGGCAGGTATCACGATCCCAAATAAAGAAGGACAGACAAATGTGTGTTAACGTCAGGTATCACAATCCCAAACCAAACTCCATTTTGACACACAAGTCGTTCCTATATAAAGTAAGTCAGAATAAAGAAGGACAGACAAAGGTGTGTTAAAGGCAGGTATCACGGATCCAATCTAAACTCCGTTTTTGACACAAGTCATTCCTACTTAAGTAAGTCAGAAGAAAGAAGGACAAACAAAGGTGTGTTAAAGACAGGTATCACGGATCCAATCTAAACTCCGTTTTGACACAAGTCGTTTCTACTTAAGTAAGTCAGACGAAAGAAGGACAGACAAAGGTGTGTTAAAGGCAGTATCACGGATCCAATATAAACTCCGTTTTGACACAAGTCGTTCCTACTTAAGTAAGTCAGAAGAAAGAAGGACAAACAAAGGTGTGTTAAAGGCAGGTATCACGGATCCAATCTGAACTCCGTTTTGACACAAGTCGTTCCTACTTAAGTAAGTCAGAACAAAGAAGGACAGACAAAGGTGTGTTAAAGGCAGGTATCACGGATCCAATCTGAACTCCGTTTTGACACAAGTCGTTCCTACTTAAGTAAGTCAGAAGAAAGAAGGACAGACAAAGGTGTGTTAACGTCAGGTATCACGATCCAATCTGAACTCCGTTTTGACACAAGTCGTTCCTACTTAAGTAAGTCAGAACAAAGAAGGACAGACAAAGGTGTGTTAAAGGCAGGTATCACGATCCAATCTGAACTCCGTTTTGACACAAGTCGTTCCTACTTAAGTAAGTCAGAACAAAGAAGGACAAACAAAGGTGTGTTAACGTCAGGTATCACGATCCAATCTGAACTCCGTTTTGACACAAGTCGTTCCTACTTAAGTAAGTCAGAACAAAGAAGGACAAACAAAGGTGTGTTAACGTCAGGTATCACGATCCAATCTGAACTCCGTTTTGACACAAGTCGTTCCTACTTAAGTAATTCAGAAGAAAGAAGGACAAACAAAGGTGTGTTAAAGGCAGGTATCACGGATCCAATCTGAACTCCGTTTTGACACAAGTCGTTCCTACTTAAGTAAGTCAGAACAAAGAAGGACAGACAAAGGTGTGTTAAAGGCAGGTATCACGGATCCAATCTGAACTCCGTTTTGACACAAGTCGTTCCTACTTAAGTAAGTCAGAACAAAGAAGGACAGACAAAGGTGTGTTAACGTCAGGTATCACGATCCAATCTGAACTCCGTTTTGACACAAGTCGTTCCTACTTAAGTAAGTCAGAACAAAGAAGGACAAACAAAGGTGTGTTAACGTCAGGTATCACAATCCAATCTGAACTCCGTTTTGACACAAGTCGTTCCTACTTAAGTAAGTCAGAAGAAAGAAGGACAAACAAAGGTGTGTTAAAGACAGGTATCACGGATCCAATATAAACTCCGTTTTGACACAAGTCGTTCCTACTTAAGTAAGTCAGAACAAAGAAGGACAGACAAAGGTGTGTTAAAGGCAGTATCACGGATCCAATATAAACTCCGTTTTTGACACAAGTCGTTCCTACTTAAGTAAGTCAGAACAAAGAAGGACAGACAAAGGTGTGTTAAAGACAGGTATCACGGATCCAATCTGAACTCCGTTATGACACAAGTCGTTCCTACTTAAGTAAGTCAGAAGAAAGAAGGACAAACAAAGGTGTGTTAAAGGCAGGTATCACGGATCCAATCTGAACTCCGTTATGACACAAGTCGTTCCTACTTAAGTAAGTCAGAAGAAAGAAGGACAGACAAAGGTGTGTTAAAGGCAGGTATCACAGATCCAATATAAACTCCGTTTTGACACAAGTCGTTCCTACTTAAGTAAGTCAGAACAAAGAAGGACAGACAAAGGTGTGTTAAAGGCAGGTATCACGGATCCAATATAAACTCCGTTTTGACACTAGTCGTTCCTACTTAAGTAAGTCAGAACAAAGAAGGACAGACAAAGGTGTGTTAAAGGCAGTATCACGGATCCAATATAAACTCCGTTTTGACACAAGTCGTTCCTACTTAAGTAAGTCAGAACAAAGAAGGACAGACAAAGCTGTGTTAAAGGCAGTATCACGGATCCAATCTGAACTCCGTTATGACACAAGTCGTTCCTACTTAAGTAAGTCAGAAGAAAGAAGGACAGACAAAGGTGTGTTAAAGGCAGTATCACTGATCCAATGTAAACTCCGTTTTGACACAAGTCGTTCCTACTTAAGTAAGTCAGAAGAAAGAAGGACAAACAAATGTGTGTTAAAGGCAGTATCACTGATCCAATGTAAACTCCGTTTTGACACAAGTCGTTCCTACTTAAGTAAGTCAGAAGAAAGAAGGACAAACAAAGGTGTGTTAAAGGCAGTATCACGGATCCAATATAAACTCCATTTTGACACAAGTCGTTCCTACTTAAGTAAGTCAGAAGAAAGAAGGACAAACAAAGGTGTGTTAAAGGCAGGTATCACAGATCCAATATAAACTCCGTTTTGACACAAGTCGTTCCTACTTAAGTAAGTCAGAACAAAGAAGGACAAACAAAGGTGTGTTAAAGGCAGTATCACTGATCCAATGTAAACTCCGTTTTGACACAAGTCGTTCCTACTTAAGTAAGTCAGAAGAAATAAGGACAGACAAAGGTGTGTTAAAGGCAGTATCACTGATCCAATGTAAACTCCGTTTTGACACAAGTCATTCCTACTTAAGTAAGTCAGAAGAAATAAGGACAGACAAATGTGTGTTAAAGGTAGTATCACGGATCCAATATAAACTCCGTTTTGACACAAGTCGTTCCTACTTAAGTAAGTCAGAAGAAATAAGGACAGACAAAGGTGTGTTAAAGGCAGTATCACTGATCCAATGTAAACTCCGTTTTGACACAAGTCGTTCCTACTTAAGTAAGTCAGAACAAAGAAGGACAAACAAAGGTGTGTTAAAGGCAGGTATCACGGATCCAATATAAACTCCGTTTTGACACAAGTCGTTCCTACTTAAGTAAGTCAGAACAAAGAAGGACAAACAAAGGTGTGTTAAAGGCAGGTATCACGGATCCAATATAAACTCCGTTTTGACACAAGTCGTTCCTACTTAAGTAAGTCAGAAGAAAGAAGGACAAACAAAGGTGTGTTAAAGGCAGGTATCACGGATCCAATATAAACTCCGTTTTGACACAAGTCGTTCCTACTTAAGTAAGTCAGAAGAAAGAAGGACAAACAAAGGTGTGTTAAAGGCAGGTATCACGGATCCAATATAAACTCCGTTTTGACACAAGTCGTTCCTACTTAAGTAAGTCAGAACAAAGAAGGACAAACAAAGGTGTGTTAAAGGCAGGTATCACGGATCCAATCTAAACTCCGTTTTGACACAAGTCGTTCCTACTTAAGTAAGTCAGAAGAAAGAAGGACAAACAAAGGTGTGTTAAAGGCAGGTATCACGGATCCAATATAAACTCCGTTTTGACACAAGTCGTTCCTACTTAAGTAAGTCAGAACAAAGAAGGACAAACAAAGGTGTGTTAAAGGCAGGTATCACGGATCCAATCTAAACTCCGTTTTGACACAAGTCGTTCCTACTTAAGTAAGTCAGAAGAAAGAAGGACAAACAAAGGTGTGTTAAAGGCAGGTATCACGGATCCAATATAAACTCCGTTTTGACACAAGTCGTTCCTACTTAAGTAAGTTAGAAGAAAGAAGGACAGACAAAGGTGTGTTAAAGGCAGGTATCACGGATCCAATCTAAACTCCGTTTTGACACAAGTCGTTCCTACTTAAGTAAGTCAGAAGAAATAAGGACAGACAAAGGTGTGTTAAAGGCAGGTATCACGGATCCAATGTAAACTCCGTTTTGACACAAGTCGTTCCTACTTAAGTAAGTCAGAAGAAAGATGGACAAACAAATGTGTGTTAAAGGCAGGTATCACGGATCCAATATAAACTCCGTTTTGACACAAGTCGTTCCTACTTAAGTAAGTCAGAAGAAAGATGGACAAACAAATGTGTGTTAAAGGCAGTATCACGGATCCAATATAAACTCCGTTTTGACACAAGTCGTTCCTACTTAAGTAAGTCAGAAGAAATAAGGACATACAAAGGTGTGTTAAAGGCAGGTATCACGGATCCAATGTAAACTCCGTTTTGACACAAGTCGTTCCTACTTAAGTAAGTCAGAAGAAAGATGGACAAACAAAGGTGTGTTAAAGGCAGGTATCACGGATCCAATATAAACTCCGTTTTGACACAAGTCGTTCCTACTTAAGTAAGTCAGAAGAAATAAGGACAGACAAAGGTGTGTTAAAGGCAGGTATCACGGATGCAATGTAAACTCCGTTTTGACACAAGTCGTTCCTACTTAAGTAAGTCAGAAGAAAGATGGACAAACAAAGGTGTGTTAAAGGCAGGTATCACGGATCCAATATAAACTCCGTTTTGACACAAGTCGTTCCTACTTAAGTAAGTCAGAAGAAAGATGGACAAACAAATGTGTGTTAAAGGCAGTATCACGGATCCAATATAAACTCCGTTTTGACACAAGTCGTTCCTACTTAAGTAAGTCAGAAGAAATAAGGACAGACAAAGGTGTGTTAAAGGCAGGTATCACGGATCCAATGTAAACTCCGTTTTGACACAAGTCGTTCCTACTTAAGTAAGTCAGAAGAAAGATGGACAAACAAATGTGTGTTAAAGGCAGTATCACGGATCCAATATAAACTCCGTTTTGACACAAGTCGTTCCTACTTAAGTAAGTCAGAAGAAATAAGGACAGACAAAGGTGTGTTAACGTCAGTTATCACCAACCCAAACTAAACTCTGTTTTGTGACCCTGACAGAGCCATTACTTAATACAGAACCCTTGGAATGAAGGTCATTTTGTATTCTAACTGGCTGAATGACAACCTCCTGATTATCCGCCTCAGAAGAGTGCTCATTAATTATATGATCTTCCACCCTCTGTCAGACAAAAGAAGACGGAAACTAATATTAAGTAAGAGAATCTTCCTACAGAACTAAGCTTAGAAATATAACTGCTAAACCAACCAACACTGTTGTAGCATTACGTAAGGACAAACCTTCTGAATAAGGTTTTATTCAAACGTTGTTAAAGATTATTATAAGTTATTAAAATACAACTACTATAAGGACGGTTTATGTAAAGTCCTGTACAACAACATATCGAAGGTTAAATAATTTGTAAAATTGGTAAATTTCACTCCAATAATGTCACTGTTTTAATAGTTAATAATAATTAATTAATTAATTATTACTAGGGATGTTGAAATTTTCCATGTAAAAACAAAACGCTTGCAACAAACGTATCAATATTGTGTCGTTGATTAAACGTATGATTGTGGAAAAGCGTACATAAATTATTCATATTTACATAGATGATAGCTCTTCTAGAGTTCAATATAAATAGCATATGTTCATACAGAATAACGGATCTTTAAATTCAACTTGAAAGATACTTTGGGACTATAAAATATGTTTACAAAATGTTATTAGTTTTGGCATTTTGTGTTGTTGCTTTTTTATATGTTGGCACTATGCACACTAATTTTACAAATAGAATGTTCAAAATCGATATGTGTGGACTGCCTAGGTAAGGTTTGGTTTCAATATGAACCCCCCAAATTACAAAAATTATTCCTAGTAAATTTATTTAAATAGTAATTTGTGTTAAATTAAGATAAATAGTATAAAATTTAAGACAGTTAAAATAAAATTTATTTCATGTACTTTCGGTGCAGAAACTATGTGTACTCGAGTTTGAAGGCTGTTTACTAAGAAACTAGGAGACCTACGAAAAATCCAATCACACAATAGTTTTTCTCTTCTAATTGTATGTTATACCATTTGCTTTTTGCAATTTTATTACTAGCTTTAATAATAATTTTTGTAATAGTTAGATTAAAAAAGCACAGGAAATTAACTAATTTTTACTGTGCATCAACTTTACACTTGTATTACTAAAAACCCCGTTAATGAATCGCATTTATGATTTAATGGTGTTGCCAAGAGTGTTTTATATAAGTTTTGTGAATTTAGAATTTTATTTTTTCTAGAATAAACGACGTATCAACTTCCAGAAACAACGTTTGCTTAGGTTTTAGAGGTTGTAAAATTAATTACATGGTCACGTAATAATCCTTATGAAATGTATTGTTACGATACATTACTTTCATATACGTAGGTAATAATAATATAAAGTTATTCCTTCCAAAGTGTTACAATAATTACAATATATTTGTTAGAAATGTCATGCCATTAGTTCAAGTAGGGGATGGCTAGCGCAGACTTGCTTTGCAAGAACAATATTCTTATCAGTCCGATAATTATCACTTGACCTGAGCAGAACTCACTTTCTTCGCTGCATGACAATTTTACTACTATTAAATTTTACACAATCACAATGTGCATATGAAATACTTAACACTAATCTAGAAACTACAACAAAATATTACCTCCTCGTATTTCTTAATAAAAGGAATTATTAATCTTAGATTAAGACATCAAACATATATACTATTTCACTTTTAGTAAAGTGCCATTGTTTAATTCTAGATATAAACATATTTAATCTATCACATTTTTAAGGTCTTGTGGAATTTAGTTTAAGAGTTTAGGTCCTAAGTATTGTATATAAAACTTTTCTCAAAAAAATATTCTTTTATTTTGGCTTAACAAACCAACCTAATGTTGTACTTCTGGTTCCACTATAATATAGCCTATTAACTGCCGTGCTACCACTTCTAATATAAAATAGCTGTAAAACTTTAAATACAAAAAGATGGCGAATTGGCAAAACATTAAACTGGCAATAAAGAGGAGATGCATGTTCACGCTTAGCTTTAAAAGTGATTAGCCTAACTTAATGGTTGTATGTAACTTTTATAGGATTTATTGTGACGCTCTCCGTTCCACCCCAAAATTCCAATGCGTACAATAATCTAGAATGTATGAGGCCAAAATACAAAATTCGCAGCAATCAATATCTATCAAATTTCTTAAATACTAGAATTTTCGTACGTTTCTCTGAAGTTCCGTCTGAAGTTTTAAACAATGAGACTTCCTTGAGATATTTTCTTCGAGAATAACACCAAAATATTTTAGTTTATCCACTTGATCAGTTTTTCCACACTTACAACTAGGAGTTTCTAAACAGTTATTTAAATGTTTATCTTATCAGTAAATGTGTATCTTAAAAGTAACTTAAGGTCAGATTGGAAATAAAAACTTTTGAGATCAAAATTTATGACTTTTGTTTTTGTTGCATGGATTATCATTTTATTGCTGCCAGACCACAATCAAATTGTTTTCAAGTCATTCTTCATACCGTCCCATATTTGGTCTCACGTATTTCCGGTGTATCTGAGGGATACGTCGTCAGCAACAGCACTCATAACACCGTTAAAAATATGAGTAAGTAAATCATTTATATATACAGTATTAGAAATAAATTGACAGACAGTACAGATCCTTGCGGGACACCAATGTTCGTTTCTTTACATTGACTGAAGATGTTACCAACTCGGTAAATTTAAACGTAGTAAGACAAAGTAAATGCAGTGACTTTCAATTAATGTAAATTGATCAATGTAAGAACGTATTAATCAGTTATTAAATTGTTTTTGAATCAGTTTAAAATCACTTCATTACTTGAACATATGAAAGTAATGTATTGTAACTATAAATTTCATTAAATTAACAACGTGATCAATTAATTAATTACTTTTACAACATCTAGAGGAAAACAAACCAGTTTCAGGAAATTGATGAGAACTTTTTTCTTGAAACGTTAAAATTCTTAAACTTATAGAACTTACAGAAATCATTCCTTTAAACCACGTTTTATAAATTATTAATGCGATACATTAACGGGTTTTAGTAATAAATATGACGAGGAACATAATGGTGTGATTGGATTTTAGGAGGGCTCTTAGTTTCGTAGTATACGACCTTCAAACTCTGGGACAGATACTTTCTGCTCTGACAATAGTCATATGGTCCGGCCTGTTTCTGGTAGACCTAAAATTGTTTCCTATACAAGCTGTACAATAATAAGAATATGAATTAAATTTTAAATAAAGACGAAATTCAACTAAATCAATAATAAACTATACAATTAAAATTCAAAAAAAATTAAAAGTACGCTTAAGTGTTAGAAAAGTGGTTGCTATTTGTTTAGCGATACAGTTTAATTCATATAGTTAGATGGATACAGTTTAGCTATCCTAAACTGTATTCCATAATGCATTAAAAGATATGAATTAACATTGTACATGGGTCTTTCAAAATGTTTATGTAATAATGAAGTTTGACGATTATGAATTAACATTGTACACGGGTCATTCAAAATGTTTATGTAATAATAAAGTTTGACGGTTATGAATTAACATTGTACACGGGTCATTCAAAATGTTTATGTAATAATGAAGTTTGACGGTTATAAATTAACATTGTACACGGGTCATTCAAAATGTTTATGTAATTATGAAGTTTGACGGTTATGAATTAACATTGTACACGGGTCATTCAAAATGTTTATGTAATAATGAAGTTTGACGGTTATGAATTAACATTGTACACGGGTCTTTCAAAATGTTTATTTAATAATGAAGTTTGACGGTTATGAATTAACATTGTACACGGGTCATTCAAAATGTTTATATAATAATGAAGGTTGACGGTTATGAATTAACATTGTACACGGGTCTTTCAAAATGTTTATGTAATAATGAAGGTTGACGGTTATGAATTAACATTGTACACGGGTCTTTCAAAATGTTTATGTAATAATGAAGGTTGACGGTTATGAATTAACATTGTACACGGGTCTTTCAAAATGTTTATTTAATAATGAAGTTTGACGGTTATGAATTAACATTGTACACGAGTCATTCAAAATGTTTATGTAATAATGAAGGTTGACGGTTATGAATTAACATTGTACACGGGTCTTTCAAAATGTTTATGTAATAATGAAGGTTGACGGTTATGAATTAACATTGTACACGGGTCATTCAAAATGTTTATGTAATAATGAAGGTTGACGGTTATGAATTAACATTGTACACGGGTCATTCAAAATGTTTATATAATAATGAAGGTTGACGGTTATGAATTAACATTGTACACGGGTCTTTCAAAATGTTTATGTTAATAATGAAGTTTGACGGTTATGAATTAACATTGTACACGGGTCATTCAAAATGTTTATGTAATAATGAAGTTTGACGGTTATAAATTAACATTGTACACGAGTCATTCAAAATGTTTATGTAATAATGAAGTTTAATGGTTATGAATTAACATTGTACACGAGTCATTCAAAATGTTTATGTAATAATGAAGTTTGATGGTTATGAATTAACATTGTACACGGGTCTTTCAAAATGTTTATGTAATAATGAAGGTTGACGGTTATGAATTAACATTGTACACGGATCTTTCAAAATGTTTATGTAATAATGAAGTTTGACGGTTATGAATTAACATTGTACACGGGTCTTTCAAAATATTTATGTTAATAATGAAGTTTGACGGTTATGAGTTAACATTGTATACGAGTCTTTCAAAATGTTTATGTTAATAATGAAGTTTGACGGTTATGAGTTAACATTGTATACGAGTCATTCAAAATATTTATGTTAATAATGAAGTTTGACGGTTATGAATTAACATTGTACACGGATCTTTCAAAATGTTTATGTAATAATGAAGTTTGACGGTTATTAATTAACATTGTACACGAGTCTTTCAAAATATTTATGTTAATAATGAAGTTTGACGGTTATGAGTTAACATTGTATACGAGTCTTTCAAAATATTTATGTTAATAATGAAGTTTGACGGTTATAAATTTACATTGTACACGAGTCTTTCAAAATGTTTATGTTAATAATGAAGTTTGACGGTTATGAATTAACAATTTCCATAACAATCAAATCCATTCTATTGCACAGAGTAGAACGCGGCATAACATAATTGTTTATTTGTGTAAACAAATTACAAGTTAGAAAATTAGTGATTCAATTAGCAAAATACGCGTTAGTAGAAATACAATTAATATGAAGGCCACAAAACGCTAAGTGTACATAATTTACATATGTTATGGTGATTAATTTCGATAAATCACGCTAACTACCCTCAGGTGATCACATAGGAAAGAGAGAACAAAAAAGGGACTTTCCTTTATTTTTAAACCTCTATTTTTATATGGATTTTCAATGCATATAATTTGTTCTTTTTCGTTTTAAATATAACTCTTTTATTGTTAAACTAACAAACAACGTTAAACATTCGATAAATAAAAGGATAATCTTTAGTGTAGTATTTTATTTTTAAAAAAATCTTGGCAGAACTAAACTCGTGGAATATGTTATTCACTGACGAGGGTTGAGACCGTTCTGTGTGTTCTTCGTCAGCGCGGCGCCTGAGTGGGGACTCGTTATTGGTGTTACATATGCATTGTGAGTGAGATACGCCATTTCAGTGATGTGTTTGTTATTTGTTTAAATTTCGTTTGTGATTGTTATTTCCCAGGAGGAAATTGGCCGATTGTTGTACTATTCTGCTGCTCTGGACAGGTCTATAAACTGTATTTATTTAGTAAAATTTTAATAATTAATTAATTAATTCCAAAATTTAATATCCTCAGGTACGTAATGTATTAGGCCTACACATTAACACATTTGACCCCTCTCAAGGTCGGCAGATATCAAACAACTGTTATAGAATCTGCGTTCCACATAACTCAGGTACCTAATGTATTAAGTCTACACATAAACACATCTGACCCCCTCAAGGTCGTTAGATATCAAACACCTGATATAAGATCCGTGTCCCACATCACTCAGGTACGTAATGTATTAGGCCTACACATACGAGCCCCCTCAAGGTCGTCAGACATCAAACATCTGATATAGGATCTGTGCCCCACATCACTCAAGTACATAATGTATTAGGCCTACACATAAACACATCCGAGCCCCCTCAAGGTCGTTAGATATCAGACACCCGATATAGGATCTGAGCCCCACATCACTCATGTACGTAATACTTTAGGCCTACACATCCACTTGCCAAACTAGCAGCTCATTTGTCCCGCTTTGGAATGCTTAACACTTTCTCTAATGCTCTGAGTTTATGGGTCAGCCGCCCGTTATGGCTTTAGGACACAACACCAGTAACTTTCTGTTTCTCTAACTGTTGCGTGGGTCCTGATATATTTGGGTGCAAATAATATCTACATTTAAGTTGCCATTTAAACGTAAAACTAAAACACAGCAAGAGGCAGCAAGTTACTGTATTCGTTGAGCCATTTATACACAAGAACCGCTTGCTTTTTCAGCGAGTTTGTAGTAATTTTAGAATAAACTGTACTATATTTAATTATATAAAGACGATAATAAATAGGGGTAGTAAAAAACTAGTCCGTCACATTTTTTTAGATCTGTAATACTTTAATGATTTCCAATCCAGCTTCAAGAACCTGAAAGTGGATATAACAGTTTCTTTCTAGGTACCGAATTTACGATTTAAGTCGATTTTAAAGACATTATATATATATGTATATAGTAGTGGCTATTAGAAGACAACATTTAAAAAGCACTGAGTGACGAGCAATGTGAAGAGTGAAGAGCAACACTCTTCTCTTGACAATAAGATATTCAGTGGCACTGACCCACCCGCCCACCCATACACGTAAATTGGCACTGACCCACCCGCCCGCCCATACACGTTCATTGGCACTGACCATCCGCCCGCCCATACACGTACATTGGCACTGACCCACCCACCCACCCATACACGTACACTGGTCATGACCCACCCTCCCACCCATACACGTACACTAGTAATGACCCACCCTCCCACCCATAAACGTACAGTGGCATTGACCCACCCGCCCACCCATAAACGTTCAGTGGTATAGACCCACCCGGCCTCCCATACACATACAGTGGTATTAACCCACCCGCCCACCCATACACATACAGTGGTTTGACCCACCCTCCCACCCATACACGCAAAGTGATAATAACCCACCCGCCCACCCATACACGTACAGTGGTATTGACCCATCCGCCCACCATTTCATGTATAGTAGTATTGACTCACTCGCCCGCCCACACACGTACAGTGGTACTGACTCACCCACCCGCCCACACACGTACAGTGGTACATGACCCATACACGTCATGTGGTACCCACCCATACACAAGATATAAAGTACCACTGTTCGTGTATGTTCCCCAAACAAAAATCCGCAAAAAATTTGGCTGTGTGCGGACATTCATAACATAAATTTCAAATAACCCATCCGCCCACCCATACATGTACAGTGGTGTTTACCCACCCGCCCACCCATACATGTACAGTGGTGTTTACCCACCCGCCCACTCATACATAGTGGTATTGACCCACCCGCCCACCCATACATGTACAGTGGTGTTACTTATTTTATGTTATGTTATTATTTAATTTGTTGATTTAAAGAATATTATCGCCAGATGTTAAAATATTAGACAGTTTTATTGTTGAAGAAAAAGAATTGTATATTTTATTTTGTGTTCCAGAGTAAAAGTTTATCAGTACCTAAAACGTTTAGTTTTATTATTATTTCCACTGAATAATCAATCTCTAGTAAAAATTCTATTATGAGTAGAAAAGTGTAATTGTACTTTACAATTTTGGCGACCGTGACAGGATTGGAAATTTATTAAATACTAAACCAGATAGAATTAGGTCAAGAACATGGATATACTGAAGCGGCAAAGGACTTTATTGCGTAGTGTTTTTACAAGAAATGTAAACAGTATAAAAGAACTGTTTGAAAATGATCCTCTTGATTTGGCTGAAATAGAAGTATCCCTCAACATTCTACAACAAAAAGCTGATGAACTACAAGCTATTGATAAAGAAATAAGGGACTTGCTGTTGAATGATGAAAATACAACTGAAAATGATTTTCTAGCTGAAACAACAAACACAGATAAGTATGTAGGTAATTATGAGTCCATTCGGCTAAAAGTTCAAAAACTTTTAAAACAAGAAGAGGCATTAAGTCAAGTAAGCTCTAACAACTTAGGACTAGGTTCTGACGCCAACTATGATTCAATATTAAATAAAAGAACCTATAGACTTCCAAAAATTGAAATCAAGAAATTTGACGGGGAACTTATCAATTGGCTACCTTTTTGGAGCCAGTTTGAGAAAATAGATATAGACCCTAGCATTACACCAGCAGATAAATTTCAGTACCTCTTGCAGTGTATAGTACCTGGTACTAGGGCCTATGAAGTTGTTCAAAGCTTCCCACCAATTGAACCAAACTATTCTAAAGTAACTGAAAGTTTGAAAACCCGATTTGGTAAAGATGATTTATTAGTAGAGGTATATGTTAGAGAGCTGCTTAAGATAGTCCTAACAAATTCACTAGAAAGTAAGAACCAGATGTCTCTCCAAGCTTTGTATGATAAACTTGAGTCTCATTTAAGAAATTTAGAAACTCTAGGTTTGACAACTGACAAATGCGCGTCTCTTCTATACCCAATGGTAGAGTCCTGCATGCCGGAAGACCTCTTAAGAGCTTGGCAACGAAGTTCCCATCGTACAGGGAAAAGTCCTCAGGATCGCTTGAACAATTTAATGAAATTTATGCTTTCAGAAGTAGAGAGTGAACAAAGAATTGGATTGGCAATGTCTGGTTTTGGAACAGGTATAAACTCGAATCACAAGGAAAGTAAGCAGACTAAAAAATCTTTTTCACAGACACAAGATATGAAGCCTTCTACTTCTACTGCTGCTAGCTTGGTGTCTTTCGGTAAGTACGACAAATCCTTGATTTGCATGTTTTGTGAAAAATCACATAAAAGTTCAGATTGTTTCTCAGCTCAGAAAATGGCTCTAGATGAAAAAACTCAAATCATAAAAGAAAAGAGGTGTTGTTTTTGTTGCTTAAAACCAGGCCACAGCATTAAACAATGCAAATCTAGTTTGAAATGTCCTCTGTGTAAAAAACGACACTTTGTCGTCATGTGCCCTAATTTTCATGTAAATAGTAATGTTTCTAGGCCTACTAATATGTTGAAACCTGAGGCTAAAGTAACTTGTGCTCAGTTACAAGATAATGTGTTATCTAGTAGACCTAACCATTCTAACAATGTATCTCATCCCAGAGTCTTTATGCAGACCTTAATAGCTAACCTGAGAAATCCTAATACCAACACCATCATACCTGTGCGCTTGTTGTTTGATATAGGCTCTGAGCGTTCGTATGTAGCTCAGACTGTAGCTTGTGAGATTGAATACAAATCTTTGGGCCAAGAAAGAATAGTACATTCTTTGTTTGGTAATGTGAAAACTGCAGAAAACATCCATAACAAATATAGAGTTCATCTTTCAAACAAAGATGATTCGTACAGGTGTAACTTTGAAGTGTTGAGTCAGCCTAAGATTTGTGGGAATATCAATCATGTAACCAACGGGCCCTGGTTAAAAGAGTTGGTTAGTAAAGGCATCCATTTGACCGATATTGAAGAGTCAAATTTACCAATTAGTATTTTAATAGGAGCTGATGTGGCAGGTAAACTGTATACAGGAGATCGTCTCCAACTGGATTCTGGACTAGTGGCCATGAATACACTTCTAGGATGGACATTGATGGGTAAAGTACCAGGAGGCCCAACAGACTTAAGCGATTGTTTGTCTTCTCTTGTAACCAGTATGTTTATTCAAGATGCAAACATTGCAGATTTATGGAATCTAGATTTGATCGGTATAAAAGAACCTCCTGAGCACCAATCGGTGAAGGGAATTCAGATGGACGTCCAGGATCATTTTCTGCAAACAACAATTATTAATAAAGAGGGACGTTATGAAGTCAAACTTCCATTCATTGACAACCATCCTCCTCTACCAACAAACAAAGTATTGGCTGAGAAAAGACTTCAATCAGTATGTAAAAGGCTTAAAAACAAGGACTTGTTTTCTGAATATGACTCTGTGTTCAAGGACTGGAAAGAACAAGGCATAATCGAAATCGTACCGAGTGATGAGTTGGATAAAGACTGTCATTACTTACCACATAGACCTGTTGTGAAAGAGAGCAGCCAGACGACGAGAATTCGACCAGTATTCGATGCATCTGCTAGAGACAGAAACCAGCCTTCACTAAATGATTGCTTGGAGTGTGGACCTAACCTAATAGAACTGATTCCGACAGTTATGCTTCGTTTCAGAGAAGGAAGATTTGGAGTAGTTGCAGACATCGCTAAAGCATTCTTACAGATAGCAGTAAACGGAGAGGATATCGACAAACTTCGTTTTTTATGGTACAACAGTAATGATGAGATAATTGTATATAGACATAAACGGGTAGTATTTGGAGTGAAATGCAGTCCGTTCTTATTGGGAGCAGTAATTGATCTTCATCTTCAGAAAGCAACCACAAAACTTAGTGGAGATATAAATTTAGTTCAGAAATTGCAGAAGAGTTTTTATGTTGACAACGTCTCAACTAGTGTAAATACTGTTCCAGAGGTTGACAAATTTATAGCTGTTGCTACTAGAGTAATGGCAGAGGGGAAATTTGATCTTCGTGGATGGATTGCAACTGGTCAATCTTCGAATGGAAGTGAACCTTCAATAGTCAATATATTAGGTGTAAAATGGGACTATCAAAATGATCAATTATTTGTAGGATTAGACTGTATTAAAGATTTTGACCGCAATCACATTACCAAGAGAGAAATATTGTCAGTATCTCATAGAATATTTGACCCCTTAGGCTTCATTTCTCCTGTTATGTTATACCCGAAATTGCTACTACAGAAGATGTGGGATAAGAAAATAGATTGGGATACTGATGTTGAACCTAAAACTGCTGAGAGATTTTTACAATGGTTTGATGAATTACTTAGTCTTCAATACGTAAAAATACCTAGATGGTTAGGAATAGAAGATACTTCAGTAGGTTGTACTATCCATACGTTCTGCGATGCTAGTAAAGATGCATATGCAGCAGTGATATTCTTGCGAGTTGAAACCGAAAACAAAGTGACAGTTCAACTATTAGCATCAAAGTCTAGGGTGGCACCTTTGAAAAGTCTTAGCATTCCTAGACTAGAATTGTTAGCCGCAACGGTGGGAGTTCGTTTGACTGAGACAATTGTAAAATCTTTGAACTGGCAGAACATTCCTATATTTTATTGGTCAGATTCGACAACTGTATCAAGGTGGGAAAGGATAGTTCGGATTCTCAAAGAACTCTTAAGAAGAACACTAGGACGAGCCAGTCTTAGTTATCAAGAAATGATAACAATACTTTGCGATTGTGAAGCGGTGATAAATTCGAGACCACTCACATACATCTATGATGGACTGGAAGAGCTATTACCACTTACACCTAATCATTTTTTACAAGACCTCAGAGAAATTGGTGTTCCTGATTTAGATCAATTGGATGAAACAAGTCTCAATAGAAGATTGAAATACCTACGTACATTGAAACAAGAGTTGAGAGAGCGATTCAAGCAAGAATATTTGGGACAACTTACTCAACGAATAAACTTAAAGAAGAGAGATAGTGTATTGCAAGTTGGTGATGTTGTTCTGATTGAATGCAATAATCTCAAGCGAGTGGATTGGCCTCTAGCTGTTGTTGTGGAAGTGATGCCTGATAAGGAAGGAGTTATACGAGTAGCTAAAGTGAAAACTTCACAAGGAACTCTTACAAGACCTGTTCAAAAACTTTATCATTTGGAAATATCAAGCAAAGAGTCTGAAGTAATGAAGAGGAAAACAAAAATATTATTAAAACTCGATCAGGAAGAATTATAAACAAACCCAACAAGTACGACATATGAGGGAATACAAGTTGAGTAATTAATTGTAAATTACTCAAGGTGGGAGAATGAAATGGACTATAATTTTCATGTATTAAAACAGCTGTTTGGTAAATTATTTACTAAAATTTAATATTTGCTCTATGCCTTTTATGTTATGTTATTATTTAATTTGTTGATTTAAAGAATATTATCGCCAGATGTTAAAATATTAGACAGTTTTATTGTTGAAGAAAAAGAATTGTATATTTTATTTTGTATTCCAGAGTAAAAGTTTATCAGTACCTAAAACGTTTAGTTTTATTATTATTTCCACTGAATAATCAATCTCTAGTAAAAATTCTATTATGAGTAGAAAAGTGTAATTGTTATGAAAGAAGAACTGTTGACGGAAAAAAGGTAACTTAACCAATATTATTTCTATAACCGGTAAAGAAGTTATCCGATAGTGATGCCGCACAGACTTCTTGTGTAAAATCTTGCCGCACCGATAACTGCATCTTGGCCCCATTATACGTTTATAAGAGATGTTGACCGGATAAGAAGTAATTTGATAGTGATACTGCACGGTCTCCTTGTGTGACATTTCTTGCCACATCGGTAACTGCATCTTAGCCCCATTATACGTTTATAAGAGATGTTGACCGGATAAGAAGTCATTTGATAGTGATGCCGCACGGACTCCTTTTGTGACATTTCTTTCCACATCGGTAACTGCAGCTAGACTTCATTAATTGATTATAAGAGAGGTTGGCTGGTTTATAAGTGATCTGATAGTGATTCCGCACGGACTCCTTGTGTGATATCTCTTGACACGCCGGTGAGTGCACACTAACTCTTTTATTAAATGGAATGAATGTATATAATACATTTACCATTCATTATACTATGCTTTAACATTAAATATAACATTACAAATAATATGTGTATGTTTTCAATGGGAGGGGGAAATGTTTAAAACAATCGATTTTGTTTGATAAAGTGAATTTAATACTTTAGACATTGTTTGCCTACTGATTCAAGTAAGAGAAAATTTAATTGGTTTGTAAATCAAATTCATTTTATTTTTGACTGATACATACAAAAATAATACCGATTACACGTTCCTTCATACCTAAATATACCCATTAAAAACGTAAAACATGTAATCTGATCATTCAGTTCTAAAAAGCTCTTTCGAAATATAAAGTTGGTAAACAAAGTTCGAGACACCAAACAAATGTTAACACAGATTGTACTAACCTTTCCATCCTGCCCGATATAAAATTGAAACCGAGTCAACTTGATCGAGTCAAGTTGATCTAACCAGCGTTCACGTTGAAAGCACGTCAAAGTGGAACAGTTCTAGCTAAAATGTGGCTGTTCCCCCTTTATGATATACAAGCAACAACTCGTCCTTTAAGAATCGATTTGAATATGTTTGAGGGCTATGCATTCAGAAGTAGTCAGCCCCGGGCTACCGGAGGTGCAATGTGCAAAGGCAATACGAATGTTGGCGATAGCGAATCAACCTTTTACTTCTTTTGGCTGCTGAATTTGTTGGACAGAAGTGATGTACTAAATTGCATTCTTTCTCAATCTTTACAAACTGATTTTGTGGATTCTTGTATTTATTAGAATTTTATTTTCAAGTAAAAAAGTATATTTATTATTCAACATTTTATATTCACTATATATTTTTTTATTGTCTTCTGCATTCATATATTTTAGAATGTATTTCCTGTTTTAGATTCTTTACTCGAAAAGTTAATTATAATACGTGTTCTCCGTTTTCCATCGTTAGTTTTTAAGGAAAAGTATAATTTTATTAACTATTCAAAATAATTCTATGAGAGTCTACAGATGTACTCGCCAATCGGAGTTATTCCCTTTAAAACAACGTCAAATGACGAACGTGGTTCATGGTTCAATGATCTTCGGAAAGTTATAAATTTTACATGTTTTGAAAGAGCGTTAAATTATCCCCTTTTTAAAATTTTGAATGTTAATTTGTATTTCCGTTTATTTATTCTTTCAACAGCATCCGCTAACATACAATAGTTACATTAATATGATAACAAAATTAAATTTAAAAAAAGAAGAAAATAATGAAATACAACTATAGAATAATAGATTTTATATAATATAAATGAACAGTTTAAAATTATTGATTCTACTGCAGTTTATATTTCAGTTAACTGATACCATCAAAGAAAATGTCGACATGTTCAGGAACCCCATTATCAAACCTATGAAGACAGGCGATAATAAACGAATAAACTAAAATTCAATATTTTTATCTAATGAGCTTATGTAATGACAAGGAGGCTCTTGTCAAAGATTGTAAAAATTATAATTTTCTAACAAGTCTTTAAGTCATAATGCTGTTCCACATTTATGTTTTTTTATTTCAAATTTAAACTCTTAATCCTATTATGAAATTTATAACCAACATTACTTATGCAAATCAACAATTTGAGTGTAACAAGTGAGGGGTTTCACTATAAAGCAACATAACACATTTGGCATGGAAGCCCTTTAACCTCTATACCTGTAACTCATTTCGAAGTAAAGCTTCTAAATCAGATTTGTTCAATAAGTTAGTCAGTGAGTTGCAAATCCAAATCAGTTCGTTGGCCATTAAATCGGTTCGCTCGTCAGTCAAGCAGTTAGTCATCCAGGCAGTTAGTTTGTCAGTTAGTAACTTGTTGGTCAAAGGTCAACCTTCTCATTCGTCAGCCAATCATTTAGTAAGATCAGCCAGATAGTCCACTCCCATCTAACTAACTATAGTTGTGGAAATATTTTATAAAACAAACCGAAAAAGTCTAATCGTAGTCCACAGTGAAATGCACAAGAAACGGGACGTAGGAGAATGTAGTCTTATGCATCACCGAAAAGGCAAGATGAACTAATTTCCTGTATTTTTGTCAGAATGTTTTAGAAAATTTTGAGAGGTCACGCTGTAATTAAATTGCAGATCCACCTGTATTGTTCAACAGATCTACCTGCTGCTGCCACTTCTCCAATCCTGATGATATCGTGACCTCTCCCTAGTCAAGGTCATACCATCACCACCTCCAGCCTTGCCCAACCTTTCTCCAGCTCTCTATTCGTGTTTGAAATCTGATACTCCGCTCGGCTGTCGTGCCGATAAGACGCTCGCTGGAAGCGTTGACCACCTATTAAATTCCACAGTTTAAAACCTAACAGCTGTCGTGTCGTTTATTGGTCAATTAGATCTTTGGGTGATTTTTCACCCTGCAAATCGAATTAAATGAAACAAAATATATTCACCTACTACTCTGCACACCAATACAACGGTATAGTCTAAACTACTAGGATCAGAATTTATTTTCCACTTAATCCTTTAAAACGGCCTTTTATTTGTAATAACGAATTGTGTTTTGGTAGAGTTTAATATTTGTTTGTTTTTCTTAGGTTATTTATTGTTATAATTTGTTTGTTAGTCTTAGGTTATTTATTGTTATAATTTGTTTGTTAGTCTTAGGTTATTTATTGTTATAATTTGTTTGTTAGTCTTAGGTTATTTATTGTTATAATTTGTTTAACGATTTATTTTATATTCACAAAACGTTGTTGATGAAAAATATTACAGCAGATAAAAATTGAGATTTAGCTATTCATTTCCTTTTATAACAGTGTTTTTTTGTACTTGTTTTGCTTTTAAAATTTAAAATTCGATGGTCAGACGGTTTTATACTTGGATATTCTAGGTGTAGCTAAAATTCCCAAAATGTTAGAAATATTATTAAATTAAATAGCGTTTACGAATCAATAAAAAGAAATATATATACTGTATAACAATCTTAGAACTTAGGCTTAAGCGGCCGGTGTCATAACTAGAATCTACAGTTTCTACACCGGAAACTGTAGATTCTAGATATATATATATATATATTTATATATATATATATATATATATATATATATATATATATATATATATATATATATATATATATATATATATAACAAGTTTTCATTGTCAATCTCAATTTTGAAATCAAATAAAACATTGAATTTACAACTGTAACGAATGTATTTTTCTTTCTTAATTTTTAAGTTGTGATATGTATTTTTTAATTTTTGTCATATACTTATATTAACAATTTTTTGTTATATATAATTTATATTCACGACTTAATTTTTTAACGTTGAATACTAAAAAAAAAAAGCCCTGCATACATTTGTAATGTAAGTTAGATTGCTCCTAAATGACAGGTGCAACGTTTACAAAATTATAATTTAACGTTTATGTCGTTTCTTGCTCTAGTTAACAAAGTGCCAGTTGTATTTCTACAGTAATAGTTACATTATAGAAGCATGAGATGAAAGAAGAGAGCTAGAAATTATTTTACGTACTGAAATGTAATACAAATGAACTAACTTCATTTCCCAAGAATAACTTACAGTACAACTTGTCTATATAAAGTCATAAAAATAACACAATAATCAAGTTGTTTCAACGTATAGGAATAATACTAAGCATTTTATTGTATCTGAGTGGCTATAATTTAATTTTCCATGGAAAAACGGCCTGCGTGGGTGCAGATATGGGTTGCTACATGACTGACAATGGCAACTGACATTTTATAAAATAAAAAATTACTGAAATGCTTTCACAAATAAGGGAGTTTAGTAAGAAAAACATGAACATTGTTGCAAATTTAATTTATGAATAATATTTAATTTAATTTAATTAAATCAAGGAAAAGCTATGATAGGTTTGTTGTCGGAGTACAAAGTAAGGAAGAGATCGTTCCTCACATTGCGATGATTCTGTTTTCTCTCTGTACTATTTTTATATAAGCTTTGAAAAACAACTTATTTTGACCATTTAGTAATTGATTACAAATAATTCTTCCTCATTTAAAAAATGAAAATTTGTATAGTACATATTATTATACAAACAACGCAGTTATAAGTCTTGTCCAACATTTTCGTGTTGGATTTAAAATAACCCCTTTACTTTGATTACTCCTCCCTCACTCCTCCCTCACTCCTCCCTCACTCCTCCCTCACTCCTCCCTCACTCCTCCCTCACTCCTCCCTCACTCCTCCCTTACTCCTCCCTCACTCCTCCCTCACTCCTTCTGTTACTCCTCCCTCACTCCTTCTGTTACTCCTCCCTCACTCCTTCTGTTACTCCTCCCTCACTCCATCTGTTACTCCTCCCTCACTCCATCTGTTACTCCTCCCTCACTCCTTCTGTTACTCCTCCCTCACTCCTTCTGTTACTCCTCCCTCACTCCTTCTGTTACTCCTCCCTCACTCCTTCTGTTACTCCTCCCTCACTCCTTCTGTTACTCCTCCCTCACTCCATCTGTTACTCCTCCCTCACTCCTTCTTTTAAACCAACTTTATTTTTTCACTTTAGGAATCAATCTATCAATCAATGGTTGATTGATGCCAACGCATTTTCATGCAAGATAGTAAGTTTTAGCATGATATATACGTTGTACAAATTTAATATAGAGTTCTTTTAGTTTAAGTATTGATATAACATGAAACTTCATTGGAATTAAATTTTTCTCTCTAAGTAACTTATTATGAACGTTCAAGAGATCTTTAAGTTATAAATTGACATCTGAAAATAATTTTAAAATAATTTGAGAATTTTATTGTATTTAAGTTTATTATTTCCTATAGAATTAATCAGAAATTGGTACATCTATCACGTGAATTATAAAACAAATTGTTTTATATATTATTATTTTAATTTTTATTATTATTATTTTAACTATTATTATTAACATTATAATTCTAAATGTACCAACTGCTACAGGGCCACAGGTCAACTACGACTATCTCAATGTACCAACTGCTACAGGGCCACAGGCCAACTACAACTATCTCAATGTACCAACTGCTACGGGATCACAGGCCAACTACAACTATCTCAATGTACCAACTGCTACGGGGCCACAGGCCAACTACAACTATCTCAATGTACCAACTGCTACGGGATCACAGGCCAACTACAACTATCTCAATGTACCAACTGCTACGGGGCCACAGGCCAACTACAACTATCTCAATGTACCAACTGCTACGGGATCACAGGCCAACTACAACTATCTCAATGTACCAACTGCTACGGGGCCACAGGCCAACTACAACTATCTCAATGTACCAACTGCTACGGGATCACAGGCCAACTACAACTATCTCAATGTACCAACTGCTACAGGGCCACAGGCCAACTACAACTATCTCAATGTACCAACTGCTACGGGGCCACAGGCCAACTACAACTATCTCAATGTACCAACTGCTATGGGGCCACAGGCCAACTACAACTATCTCAATGTACCAACTGCTACGGGGCCACAGACCAACTACAACTATCTCAATGTACCAACTGCTACGGGATCACAGGCCAACTACAACTATCTCAATGTACCAACTGCTACAGGGCCACAGGCCAACTACAACTATCTCAATGTACCAACTGCTACGGGGCCACAGGCCAACTACAACTATCTCAATGTACCAACTGCTACGGGGCCACAGGCCAACTACAACTATCTCAATGTACCAACTGCTACGGGATCACAGGCCAACTACAACTATCTCAATGTACCAACTGCTACAGGGCCACAGGCCAACTACAACTATCTCAATGTACCAACTGCTACGGGATCACAGGCCAACTACAACTATCTCAATGTACCAACTGCTACGGGGCCACAGGCCAACTACAACTATCTCAATGTACCAACTGCTACGGGGCCACAGGCCAACTACAACTATCTCAATGTACCAACTGCTACGGGGCCACAGGCCAACTACAACTATCTCAATGTACCAACTGCTACGGGGCCACAGACCAACTACAACTATCTCAATGTACCAACTGCTACAGGGCCACAGGCCAACTACAACTATCTCAATGTACCAACTGCTACGGGATCACAGGCCAACTACAACTATCTCAATGTACCAACTGCTACAGGGCCACAGGCCAACTACAACTATCTCAATGTACCAACTGCTACGGGGCCACAGGCCAACTAAAACTATCTCAATGTACCAACTGCTACGGAACCACAGGCCAACTACAACTATCTCAATGTACCAACTGCTACGGGGCCACAGGCCAACTACAACTATCTCAATGTACCAACTGCTACGGGGCCACAGGCCAACTACAACTATCTCAATGTACCAACTGCTACAGGGCCACAGGCCAACTACAACTATCTCAATGTACCAACTGCTACAGGGCCACAGGCCAACTACAACTATCTCAATCTACCTTCACTGAATAAAGTAAAACATACTCCAAAATTTTGTTTTTTATCAGCGACAACTTTAAAATAAATTGTGGTAGTAAAAGTGAACGCCTGGCTAGTTTATGGTGGCAGGGAAGGACTCTCTTGATACAACTGTACAAGGGAGGAGGGTGACTCAAGGAGATAATTAACTAGCAGCTCCATCTGTGTGATTTAATTACACTCTAAGTAAACACAGCACAGCGGGCAAAGCCTCGCACGTGAGCCGTGCTGAGCAGTGTCCTTTGAGGAGTTAAGTTAGGACACTACTAGCTCCTAGTAGCTACTGCTGTTAGATAGTAGTTCAACATCCAGGTACTGAGCAGTGTCCTTTAAGGAGTTAAATTAGGACACTACTAGCTCCTAGTAGCTACTGCAGTCAGATAGTAGTTCAACATCCAGGTGCTGAGCAGTGTCCTTTGAGGAGTTAAGTTAGGACACTACTAGCTCCTAGTAGCTACTGATGTCAGATAGTATTTCAACATCCAGGTGCTGAGCAGTGTCCTTTGAGGAGTTAAGTTAGGACACTACTAGCTCCTAGTAGCTACTGATGTCAGATAGTAGTTCAACATCCAGGTGCTAAGCAGTGTCCTTTGAGGAGTTAAGTTAGGACACTACTAGCTCCTAGTAGCTACTGATGTCAGATAGTAGTTCAACATCCAGGTGCTAAGCAATGTCCTTTGAGGAGTTAAGTTAGGACACTACTATCTCCTAGTAGCTACTGATGTCAGATAGTAGTTCAACATCCAGGTGCTAAGCAGTGTCCTTTGAGGAGTTAAGTTAGGACACTACTAGCTCCTAGTAGCTACTGATGTCAGATAGTAGTTCAACATCCAGGTGCTAAGCAGTGTCCTTTGAGGAGTTAAGTTAGGACACTACTAGCTCCTAATAGCTACTGCTGTCAGATAGTAGTTCAACATCCAGGTGCTGAGCAGTGTCCTTTGAGGAGTTAAGTTAGGTCACTACTAGCTCCTAGTAGCTACTGCTGTCAGATAGTAGTTCAACATCCAGGTGCTGAGCAGTGTCCTTTGAGGAGTTAAGTTAGGACACTACTAGCTCCTAGTATCTACTGCTGACAGATAGTAGTTCAACATCCAGGTGCTGAGCAGTGTCCTTTGAGGAGTTAAGTTAGGATACTACTAGCTCCTAGTAGCTACTGCTGTCAGATAGTAGTTCAACATCCAGGTGCTGAGCAGTGTCCTTTTGAGGAGTTAAGTTAGGACACTACTAGCTCCTAGTAGCTACTGCTGTCAGATAGTAGTTCAACATCCAGGTGCTGAGCAGAAGTCAGTAACTTCAAACAAAGTGTCCTACATTTATATACCCTCCGTTATTGTGATACCGGGGTAAATTGTAAAACAAACTCTTAGGACAGAACTGTATGCGTAGGTTTTTATCTGTATTGCGTGGAAACAGGAACCTTCTCCATTTCTGTAACATGAAACCTAGATGTAAGAATACATTTTTATCTCTATGGAATGGAGGTACATGTAACTAACCTCTCTATATTTTTTACACAAAAAACCTAGATGTAAGAATACATTTTTATCTCTATGGAATGGAGGTACATGTAACTAACCTCTCCATATTTTTTACACAAAAAACCCTAGATGTAAGAATACATTTTTATCTCTATGGAATGGAGGTACATGTAACTAACCTCTCCATATTTGTTACACAAAAAAACCTAGATGTAAGAATACGACTATATTTCATATTGAGTGGGTACACTTATGCCTATCAAGTGTTGTAACACCAAGTATTTTTAGTGTAATTTTTAAATGTTTGCCTATTTAAAACGAAATATATTTAAAGTCTACTATTTAGCAACTCCGTATAGAATTAGAGTACAAAGTATACATTTATAAAGCCACTACATAATAAAACTTTTTATTTAGATTTCAATATCTTCATTTGATCACACATATAATACTTATATAAATATCCGAATCAAAGAAGATTCTGAAGGTATGCCTCTTATAACTGAAAAAAAAAAAAAAAAAACAGTAAAGAATCTTCATTATTCTTTCGAACTATTTATTCGTAAGAATAATGATCACAATAAGAAGCTCTTATGTTTTACAAGAACGGCTCAAATTATAAATATTCTAAATTTAAAGAAATGAGATCAATATAACAAAATCAAACATCCTGTTAATAAATTAATAAAAATAAACTGCCAATTGTTACTACAAACCAGCTAACTTAATAGTGCCTAAATCATCAACCTCTTTTAGACTATAAACCACTGTAATTATATAAACAGTTGTAAAATTTGGTATTTTACAGTCTTCTGATAACGTTAAGAGCTTTTAAAAAGCTAAATACATTATGGTCTTATCTTCTGTGGTTTTAGCACAACAACTTTCCATTTGGATTGAATTTACAGCTGATAGTATTTTCGGAAAGGATATTAAATAAAACCACAACCGTGTAGACTATTATATCTTAAATTTGATTCATTATACATTTTCCATAAACCAAATATGCTATCAAATAACATATATTAATCCTAACCTGTGTACTCTCTGTCGGTTTATCGGTAGAACCTTTTGTTTAACCAAGTTTGGTTAAAATATCACTTATTAGAAACAGTTCAGACATTTCCCTTCGAATAGCTTACAGTACCATCTAGTTTTGTAGAAAAGAATGTAAATCAATGTAAATTGATGCGGCCGTAATAAGCCGTCAAATTACATGAATCGAAAATCATCACCTTAGGTAGATAAGGTATTTTTCGATGAATTGCTTTGAGTCTCCTGAGGACCCTCTGACACGAAGTTTTGAAACCATGTTCGTTTTGTCAAAAGATAGACTGTAGTAAGTCGAATTTTCTTAAATATTCTTATAATAATAGGGAAACGCAACTGCCACTGACTAATAATATCCACTAATTAAATATATCGAAATATTTCATACAGAGATGAATAAAAAGTATATTGTTTTAATCCTTATTGAGAAACCAAGTACATATTTTCGCCTGAACATATATACTTATAGATATAAAGGGTAATTTTAAATAAATAAGTTGGTTTAGGGTCCAAAAATTACTATCACACAAACTTAGATGCAGTTTTTCGTCATCTCTATGGATCCTGTCCAATGGAGACCTCTATAGACTGAGCGTAAATCCCTAGGCATAAATCATCTACTCGTACAGAGCCGTTACTTACGTCTCTGAGTAGTTCCCGTAGTTTGTCTAGGCGGTCGTCCTGTCCTCTGGTGGGGAGGTACCTGGCGTCCGTCAGCGCCGCTAACGTCACCATCAGACAGAAGATGAGTACCACTACTTGCCGGACTGTCATCTGGAACACAACCCTTTACTTCTAAAACACTGTTTAAGTTGGTTTCGTAGTATTTTGCTTATCGTACTACTTTGACTTTACGAACTTAAGTAGTAGGAATTTAAAGAAATCTACCTCGAAGTAAGTTACTTCTATAGAATCTGACATAACTTTCTACTTATATGACTAGATTTCTACACAGTTTAGAACATAATACACGATGTCGTCCCTGCACAGTAATATGCGACAAGGCCCAGCATACATGACATGTGTGTAGATAGTCTGCTTGTACAACGTAGATAAACCGTACGAGAAGGAAAAGCCACACACGTGCCTTCAGTGAGTTATTCGTTTTTGAAGACTTGAATACTAAATGTTCAACAGTTGGTCTTCCGTATAATCCTTTATATAGCTAAGGTCTTGTGTGGCCTTATATACCTCGGTTACCTTAATATATTTCAAGAATGCCTAAAGAAACTTGATAGCCAGTTTTCTTGATATGGATTGTCAGTTTAATAAGTTAACATTTTGTATTTAAAACCAAATGTTTAATATGTCTAAGTGGTAACTGTAATTTGGTAATTCACCCCCAGAGGGTTGACAACACGTTATTTACGTTGAGTCTCAGGTAGATTACTATAACTCACATTACCACCTAAAACAATAAAATTGTTGAACTTTAAAATCTCCTTACTACATTTCTCAAGTTTTCATTGAGTTACTTAGCCCTTGTATGAACAGATAAAAAGGAATCAACCCCCTGAATAAACAAACAAAGAATAATTTGTTTCTGTAATCTCTGTGACTTAAACACGTTAAAGGCTTCCTCACAAAATACAGAAAGAAGACACTACAAAATGATTAAGGACCTTGGGCTTTAGAGCCGGACGTGAATGCTTTTACGACGAATTTCACAAGTATATGGAAGATCTTTCATTTTAACATCTTGTAACTATTTCCTGTTAAATGGCGTAAACTAAGGTGTGAAGCATCACTTTCATTTCCGGTTAGCTGTTGTAATACGCATGAGAAAGCTCGTATCTTCACGTCAAAACATGGAAAACTATTAAATCTAAAGGCAGTTAAACAAGAATATAGTTGAGAAACAGTAAACTTTCTTAGATTTCGAAATGCGTTTAAATAAAAGATCCTTTTCATCGAATTCTTTCCTGTGTTCAATATGTTTAATGTGCATGCATAATACATATTAGTTTCAGTTTTACCATTGCAGCTTTTGCGAATGGTTTTATGTAAATTGAAATTTGATGTAACTGTAAATATGGAAAACTATTTAAGTAAAATATATTAGCCCAAATTAAAAATAGTAAAGTTTAAAATACCAACTAATTTAATAAGTATGATATTTATATTCTCTTTTGTATTGATTTATCAATTTTAGATACTCCTTTCTTTTGTGTTACTCTTTTAGTAAAAGAGGTCTCTGACAAATATTTCAGAATATAAGTTTTTTATCATAGCAAAAAAAGGACTATTGGCTAATTAGGAGATTCAAACAAAATTATATAATTCACTATGATTAATTATTTATATTGATTGCAAATGCATTACTATCAAATTCGACTTTCCACCCAAATCATCATCTTTAGAAAATATGAAAATATTTTATTCAAATTACATAATGAAATTCATTGTAATGGAAAATAAAGATAATCAATAGTAATACAAATCTCTTTGATTAAACTATTCAAGAGAGGTAAATCCAGTCAATCACAACAAGGTTGGTGTCTACAAATTGCTTATTTACAGCCGCAAACATCACACGTCTGAAGTGTTAGGGAGCTAAATGACTAACTTCTAAAATACACAGAGCTAAAAACACGTGGATACACAGAGTATAGTTAGTTAGGGTGGTATGTAAATGTCGATGTGTGATGGAGCGTGTTGTCGCGCAACTTGAAGCACAGTCTGGCCACTGGTAGCCTTATTGTGAGGTGCAAAACACGTGGATGATACAGAGTATAGTTAGTTAGGGTAGTATATAAATGTCGATGTGTGATGGAGCGTGTTGTCGCGCAATTTGAAACACAGTCTGGCCACTGGTAGACTTATTGTGGGATGCAAAACACGTGGATACACAGAGTATAGTTAGTAAAGGCGGTATATAGATGTCGATGTGTGATGGAGCGTGTTGTCGCGCAACTTGAAACACAGTCTGGTCACTGGTAGCCTTATTGTGGGGTGCAAAACACGTGGATGACACAGAGTATAGTTAGTTAGGGCGGTATATAAATGTCGATGTGTGATGGAGCGTGTTGTCGCGCAACTTGAAACACAGTCTGGCCACTGGTAGCCTTATTGTGGGGTGCAAAACACGTGGATGACACGGAGTATAGTTAGTTAGGGTGGTATGTAAATGCCGATGTGTGATGGAGCGTGTTGTCGCGCACCTTGAAACACAGTCTGGCCACTGGTAGCCTTATTGTGGGGTGCAAAACACGTGGATGACACAGAGTATAGTTAGTTAGGGTGGTATATAAAGGTCGATGTGTGATGGAGCGTGTTGTCGTGCAACTTGAAACACAGTCTGGCCACTGGTAGCCTTATTGTGGAGTGCAAAACACGTGGATGACACAGAGTATAGTTTGTTAGGGTGGTATGTAAATGTCGATGTGTGATGGAGCGTGTTGTCGCACAACTTGAAACACAGTCTGGCCACTGGTAGCCTTATTGTGGGGTGCAAAACACGTGGATGACACAGAGTATAGTTTGTTAGGGTGGTATGTAAATGTCGATGTGTGATGGAGCGTGTTGTCGCACAACTTGAAACACAGTCTGGCCACTGGTAGCCTTATTGTGGGGTGCAAAACAAGATTGCATTATAATATTATGAACGAGTCATAAATTATGAAGGACATAAAATTATGAAATTATAAGAATTGTATGGTAATAGAGCAGCTTACTGTCAGTGCATAAATTAGACTATGTGTTCTCGAGTTTGAAGGTTGTTTACTAAGAAACTAAGAGGCCTGTGGCATATCAAATGACGTGAATGTTTTTCTCATTTCATTGTACATTATAGCTTATGCTTTTGTTAATTTACCTATTTAGACTGATTTTAATCTTATTTAAACTATAATAAATTAACTGTATTTATTTACGCATATAAAAGTATTGTGTCGAAACTATACATTTCATGAGGATTATAACGTGCCAAGTAATTAATTATAGGCTACAACCTCTCGAAGCCAAGAAAATGTCGTTTCAATAAGAACCTTTTTTCTTTAAAAGTTACAATTCCATAAATAGAAAGGAATGATTTCTATAAGTTATATACATTTAACAAAACTTATACAAAGCATTCCTTTCGACTACGCACTAAAATATAAATTTGATACATTAACGGATGTTGAGTAAAGTCGATAAATAGTGAAATTCTGTTAAAATTCTAGTAGAGTTTTTGTTCCAACTAAGAAAAAATTAATATCACTAATAATATAATATAAAAATGCATATGGTGTAACATGACAAGCCTGTAGTATATGTGACAAGCTGGTAGTAAATATGACAAGGCGGTATTAACTGTGGAAAGCCAGTAGTAAATGTACCAAGCCGGTATTAACTGAGGCAAGCCAATAGTAAATGTGGCAATCCGGTAGTAAATGTGGAAAGCCAGTAGTAAATGTAGCAAGCCGGTAGTAAATGTAGCAAGCCGGTATTAACTGTAGCAAGTCGGTAGTAAATGTAGCAAGCCGGTAGTAAATGTAGCAAGCCGGTATTAACTGTGGAAAGCCAGTAGTAAATGTAGCAAGGTGGTAGTAAATGTAGCAAGCCGGTATTAACTGTGGCAATCCGGTAGTAAATGTAGCAAGCCGGTATTAACTGTGGAACGCCAGTAGTAAATGTGGCAAGCCGGTAGTAAATGTAGCAAGCCGGTATTAACTGTGGAAAGCCAGTAGTAAATGTAGCAAGCCGGTAGTAAATGTAGCAAGCCAGTAGTAAACGTAGCAAGCCAGTAGTAAATGTAGCAAGCCGGTAGTAAATGTAGCAAGTCGGTAGTAAATGTAGCAAGCCGGTAGTAATGTAGCAAGCCGGTAGTAAATGTAGCAAGCCGGTAGTAAATGTAGCAAGCCGGTAATAACTGTGGAAAGATAGTAGTAAATGTAGCAAGCCGGTAGTAAATGTAGCAAGCCGGTAGTAAATGTAGCAAGCCGGTATTAACTGTGGAAAGCCAGTAGTAAATGTAGCAAGCCGGTAGTAAATGTAGCAAGCCGGTAGTAAATGTAGCAAACCGGTATTAAATGTAGCAAGCCGGTAGTAAATGTAGCAAGCCGGTATTAACTGTGGAAAGCCAGTAGTAAATGTAGCAAGCCGGTAGTAAATGTAGCAAGCCAGTAGTAAATGTGGAAAGCCAGTAGTAAATGTGGCAAGCCGGTAGTAAATGTGGCAAGCCGGTAGTAAATGTAGCAATCCGGTAGTAAATGTGGCAAGCCGGTATTAACTGTGGAAAGCCAGTAGTAAATGTAGCAAGCCGGTATTAACTGTGGAAAGCCAGTAGTAAATGTAGCAAGCCGGTAGTAAATGTAGCAAGCCGGTATTAACTGTGGCAATCCGGTAGTAAATGTAGCAAGCCGGTATTAACTGTGGAACGCCAGTAGTAAATGTGGCAAGCCGGTAGTAAATGTAGCAAGCCGGTATTAACTGTGGAAAGCTAGTAGTGAATGTAGCAAGCCGGTAGTAAATGTAGCAAGCCGGTAGTAAATGTAGCAAGCCGGTAATAACTGTGGAAAGCCAGTAGTAAATGTAGCAAGCCGGTAGTAAATGTAGCAAGCCGGTATTAACTGTGGAAAGCCAGTAGTAAATGTAGCAAGCCAGTAGTAAATGTAGCAAGCCGGTAGTAACTGTGGAAAGCCAGTAGTAAATGTAGCAAGCCAGTAGTAAATGTAGCAAGCCGGTAGTAACTGTGGAAAGCCAGTAGTAAATGTAGCAAGCCGGTAGTAAATGTAGCAATCCGGTATTAACTGTAGAAAGCCAGTAGTAAATGTAGCAAGCCGGTAGTAAATGTAGCAAGCCGGTAGTAAATGTAGCAAGCCGGTATTAACTGTGGAAAGCCAATAGTAAATGTAGCAAGCCGGTAGTAAATGTGGCAAGCCGGTAGTAAATGTAGCAAGCTGGTATTAACTGTGGAAAGCCAGTAGTAAATGTAGCAAGCCGGTAGTAAATGTAGCAAGCCGGTATTAACTGTGGAAAGCCTGTAGTAAATGTGGCAAGCAGGTAGTAAATGTGGCAAGCCGGTATTAACTGTGGAAAGCCAGTAGTAAATGTAGCAAGCCGGTAGTAAATGTGGCAAGCCGGTAGTAAATGTAGCAAGCCGGTATTAACTGTGGAAAGCCAGTAGTAAATGTAGCAAGCCGGTAGTAAATGTGGCAAGCCGGTAGTAAATGTAGCAAACCGGTATTAACTGTGGAAAGCCAGTAGTAAATGTGGCATGCCGGTAGTAAATGTAGCAAGCCGGTATTAACTGTGGAAAGCCAGTAGTAAATGTAGCAAGCTTGTAGTAAATGTGGCAAGCCGGTAGTAAATGTGGCAAGCCGGTAGTAAACGTAGCAAGCCAGTAGTAAATGTGGCAAGCCGGTAGTAAATGTGGCAAGCCGGTAGTAAATGTAGGAAGCCGGTAGTAAACGTAGCAAGCCAGTAGTAAATGTGGAAAGCTAGTAGTAAATGTGGCAAGCCGGTAGTAAATGTGGCAAGCCGGTAGTAAATGTGGCAAGCCGGTATTTACTGTGGAAAGCCAGTAGTAAATGTAGTAAGTCGGTAGTAAATGTGGTATCCCGGTAGTATATGTGGCAAGCCGGTATTAACTGTGGAAAGCCAGTAGTAAATGTAGCAATCCGGTAGTAAATGTGGCAAGCCGGTATTAACTGTGGAAAGCCAGTAGTAAATGTAGTAAGTCGGTAGTAAATGTGGTATCCCGGTAGTATATGTGGCAAGCCGGTATTAACTGTGGAAAGCCAGTAGTAAATGTAGCAAGCTGGTAGTAAATGTGGCAAGCCGGTATTAACTGTGGAAAGCCAGTAGTAAATGTAGCAAGCCGGTAGTAAATGTGGCAAGCCGGTAGTAAATGTGGCAAGCCGGTATTTACTGTGGAAAGCCAGTAGTAAATGTAGTAAGTCGGTAGTAAATGTGGTATCCCGGTAGTATATGTGGCAAGCCGGTATTAACTGTGGAAAGCCAGTAGTAAATGTAGCAAGCTGGTAGTAAATGTGGCAAGCCGGTATTAACTGTGGAAAGCCAGTAGTAAATGTAGCAAGCCGGTAGTAAATGTGGTTAGCCGGTAGTAAATGTGGAATGCTGGTACTAACTGTGGCAAGCTAGTAGTAAATGAGGCAAGCCAGTAGTAAATGTGGCAAGTCAGTAGTAAATGTAGCAAGCTGGTAGTAAATGCGGTTAGCCGGTAGTAAATGTGGCAAGCCGGTATTAACTGTGGCAGGTCAGAGTAAATGTAGCAAGCCGGTATTAGCTGTGACAAGCCTGTATTAAATGTAGCAAGCCTGTAGTAAATGTAGCAAGCCTGTAGTAAATTGTAGCAAGCCTGTAGTAAATGTGGCAAGCCAGTAGTAAATTGTAGCAAGCCGGTAGTAAATGTAGCAAGCCTGTAGTAAATGTGGCAAGCCGGTAGTAATTGTAGCAAGCCTGTAGTAAATGTGGCAAGCCTGTAGTAAATATGGCAAGTCTGTAGTAAATGTGGCAAGCCTGTAGTAAATATGGCAAGTCTGTAGTAAATGTAGCAAGCCTGTAGTAAATGTGGCAAGCCGGTAGTAAATGTGGCAAGTCTGTAGTAAATTGTAGCAAGCCGGTAGTAAATGTGGCAAGCCTGTAGTAGATGTGGCAAGCCGGTAGGAAATGTGGCAAGTCTGTAGTAAATTGTGGCAAGCCGGTAGTAAATGTGGCAAGCCGGTAGTAAATGTTTTTTATTAATACTCAAGTATCTAGAAGTAAAGTTAAGAGGAACGATTTGTCTATTGCCTAACCTTTATTTCTTATCTATATTTATAAATGGTTTTACAATTAGAGAGTTCTTCAAATAACTCGAGCACTAGTTTACGGGGCACTAGTCAGGATACATGGGCCCTGGGTAATAGTCGCAACTCGAGTACGCACCTGATAAAGAGCCGTTCGTAGTCTAATGACCTAAGCACTAATATTAATGCATACGCATGCCTTACTTATGATAAACACCATAAACAAGCCTCGCAAATTTATTGAGGGTTTTCCCTAAGTCATTGTTCCTATTTTTTATTAATTTTACTGTTTAGACGCCGATCGTCAAGATATGGGCGAATATTGATTTCGAATGAGTGTAGATGAGCGAAAGTAGTTATTTTTACAAACTAAGTCTGGCCATTCCTTAAAAATTGTCATTAATTGATAGCAAATAATAAATCTATCTATTAGGATTGTCAACCTCTTCAATTAATAAATGAAATCAAATCAATTTATTCCTAATTAAAAATACAAACTAGCAATTATATAGAATGGTAAATATTGGAAATAGTTCCACATGGATTGCGAGGACCTGTGTGGGGAACAAGTTCTTGAAGTAACAAAATAATGTTTGAAATACATAAAAAATAGAATAGGATTGGTTAGTAAAGAAAATAAAAACAAATAATCGCTATGGATACATTTAAATAATGAACATTAACAATCGATGTGTTTGGCTACAGATTTATTCAGACATTATAGCAAATGAGTATTGAACTAGTATAACTAGTACACTATGTTCAATATTAGTGTTAACAAAATTACTGTAATTGTTAACACTAATACTAATAATAATAATATAAACATATAATCAGTCATGGAGACGCGACGGACCGTTGATTAGAGATAATTTATGAAGAAAACAAATTTAGAAGATATAGTAAATCAGCTGTTATTTACGAGTAAACAATTATAATCTATATTTATAAAAGAGGATGTTTGTGTGTGTATATATATATATATATATATGTTTGAAGTTTATGCGCTGCCGAACCATCCAACCGATCGCCATGAAACTTTAGGATGTTGTCCTGTATACTCCCGAGATGGTTTCTGTGAAGTTTGATGCAGATCCGTCCCGCCCCATGGGCTCCTAAAGATCCCATGTTATTCAAATGGAGAATCTGAATTGTTTACAAAAAACATATGACTGTGTGGTTTATTATAGTTTCACATGCCATAAGCAGATTGAAGTTCTCACAACAACAGTACTGTATATGTTTTTATTTATTGTAGTTCTACATTTCACCTTGAGAGTGTAGCACACACTACTTTTACTTGATCAGGTGATCTGTATTTGGTGTTAACCTTTTTTCCTCGGTGATTAAAATATGTGGTGAAACGTAAAAATAAATAATAAATAATTATTTGTTTTGCAGTTTAATTTTTATGACATGCCTCCTAAAAAATCTAATATTGGTGAAAGAAGCAAAAATGCTCGAATTCTTTCAGCTATTAGGTTCTAAATCAAACTCAATATTATGACCGGCGAAGCGGGCGGGTACAGCTAGTAAAATATACAATGGGAGTGAGTGTTTTCAACTGACAATAGCACTATTATAGCAAGGTTTTCTAGACAGAATGGAGTCGCCGTACGTGACCTTCTCTGTTGTTGTTAAGTGCAGGTCTATGACGATAGTAGAGACAGTCTCGACTTTTATATTTAATGACGTAAATGAAAATTCCACGCACCAGACAAAACAGTCAGCGTCATCAAGGTGTTTTCTATTAAATTTTTAACTCTGATTTCGTGTTAGTACTGTTTATGGAAATATGAATTAATTAAGGGCTAATAAAAATGGTTGGAAGGGATCAGAACCCTTATCAGAGTTTCTTCAGATGTGAGCAGCAAATTAACGACGCAGCTGTTTTGTTTGACTCACAAAACCAACATATGGCAAGCACTAGAAAATGGTGGCTTCTGATGTTTATATCGTAATCAATAAGGTTTAATCAACGTGTTTATTTATAATTAAGTTTACTTAATTTAATTTACGTTATATTATATCTATTTCAGCGCACTCCTCATTTCTGCCATATGACTTTCAGTACAGTGATTTCCAGAATAGTAAATAAAAGTTATGGTATTACAAATATTTTTTAAAATTTGATTGTGCTAGTAAAAAATAATGTATGAAAATCGTTTCTTTAGTATTTCGATTAAATTAAACACCTAATTCAGAAAATGCATATCTCCCGTTTTATCAATAAAAAACTTGATAAATATATTTTCTTTATACTTTTTACAACAACAGGGAGCTTAAAAATCTGATTACTTATCGGTAATATATTCTTTCATGCAATCAAATGAATTTTTACATCATACTGAATTAAAATTGTTATTAGTGTTGCTATACAGTTGCTACTCTCTATTGCATAGAGTAATAAACTAATATCTATGCAAGATTTTCAACATTGACATTTTAAAATTTCAGTTTTGACAAAACTAAAAGTTTGAAAAAATAAAAGTTAAAAATCTAAAAATATTTTGAATGTTTCCTCATCGGATTACATGAGGGGGCTAGATAAAATATTTCTTAATACATTTTAGGAAATATGACAGTTCGATTTAGTTGTTTCCCTTCAAAAACCAATAGCTACAATTCTGAAACAGAACATACTAATGATTATTTTTTGTGACCTTGCTCTTTACATGAATAAGTAACGAATCGTAATAACTCAATCGAGTCGTATAGTTATAGATTGTTTAGTAAAAAAAGTCTTGATGTGTTTCCATATCCTCCTCCCCACTCATTCTTCTCTCAAATATCCAATGATCGAATAATATTCTATAGTTTGCTAATATCAACTGATTCTTTAGTAATGTGGTGTTCAAATAATTAAAAAAAATAATGATTGTTTATAAGAATATGAAGAACTTAAAACTCGTATAAAATTATTTGTAAATATTATTATTGATTTTAATAGTATTTTTTCCACTACACACATATTTTGCATCCAATGTCAAAATTGTTTTCTGAAATTATCTGCTGGCATCTTTTCCGTTAATTCACTGCCACTACTTTTGTTTGTTTCCGTTAATTCACTATCTCTTGATAAATATTCTATTGCTCTCAAAACTATACCCCACTCATTTTTACGTCCACTGTGGTATTCCTTGTCCGCTAGGAATCCGATATAGCTGGCCTTACCTTATCGCTTTCCAAGAACTTCGACACGGAGAGCGCATTCTGTGATAAGTCAATCATTGGATTTACCAGTTTATGATAAACTTTAGTATCCACCTAACCTAACCTGACCATAATTGCGATAAAGTAAGTTGTGGTAGTGAAGTAACGAGAAGGATAGTGGTAGTGAATTAATGGCAAAGGTCCATCAGCTGTTATTTTGTCCATTGTGGAGTGCTACATTTAAATGTGATGCAGTTTAAACTAGCTGTATTTGCAGACTATTTCTAAACTTATCATTAACTTAACAAATTACAGGTATTAATATTTCTATTGTCTGGGATATCTAAATGATCTTTGGAAAAATAATGATTTCTTAAATGCTGTAAGATTATGTACATATAAGTCTAAATAAAATGTATGAATTGAGTAAATAATTGTGGGTTACGAATTATTTGTGTGAAATCGTTTTGAATGAAGTAATATGTGTAATTCTTTTCTGGAAATGTTCTTGGGTACAACATTTTTTAATGTTTAGTATTAAACGTTGATATATGTTTAAAATGACTCGATATATTTGAAGTGCAGAGAGAACCTTGCCGTGGTCAGGGCGGGAGGCGCCGCGATGTATAAACACAGAGACCCTAAATCCTCAACGTCGCCATTGTTGTTTTGGGGCGCTTTTATGCTCTCATTTGTTTTCAAAATATTCTCCCTTCCTCAATCACTTAGATGTACCTTTTAAATCATCTAAAGAGTAGTCTAAATTCTTCGTTCATATAAACATCGTGAATGAAGAATTTAGATGAACTTAATGTATTTTGAATTCAATGTATTATTGAAATCAAAATACAATGAACTCAACGCTTGATTTAAATGTTCCAGAATATCGTTTAGTGTTCCTTATACTAAACGACTGAGGTAATCCTTGTAAGATCATGTGATAAATTTCTTATTCTAATTCATGAAACGTTTTTTATTTACTTGCAGCCTGTACCTTACCAAACGTCTCCACGAACATCTACAATTTACCGTCAGAATATTTTATATATATTTGGTTTTTTTCTACATTTAATACGATTTTGAACTATATTCGTTATAAATTAAATGCTGTTATGCTAGTACCATTCCGAGTGTTGCTGCAACAGTCTATCTACTGACACATAAATACACGCATTGACACAGTAGATTGTGTTAATGTACAAGAATAACTTCGAGGTATTTGACCACAAAAATTTACACACACAAAAAGGAGTGTTTTATTTTCAGTAAAAATAATTTTAAGACATAGTGAAATAAAATTTAAAGAATTCAAGACACCCTTAGTAATTTTCAATGAATGTGTAAGTATGTCTGTTTCACCCGTTTAACGGCTCGTCCGATTTCAATTTAGTTTAGTTCATTGGATATTTCACAACCCCAAAAACCTTCACAGGATATAACATTGTAATAATAGAATAATTAGTACAGACTGGTTATTTATAGTCAGTATATTACAAGTATTGATAATGCATCACAAAATTACGTATGATGAGCGGTCCACTTCACGCGTTTACTTAAAGCACATGTTTGGTAATAAATGGTAGATAACCAACTATCAACTTAAAATTGATGTTAATCTTATTAATCAAACGGCCCCACAGTTTACTCTTTGTAATTTTTTTAGCAGTAGCCTTTTTTAAATTCCGATTAAATTATTAATATTTACAATATAAGTTGTTTAAAGCACACTTAACTTTGAAACTGCAATATAAGATAAACAATGTGTTAAAAAACAATGCCTTTAATTTTCCTTGTGTCATTGAATTACAGCATTGCACAGGAAGTCTCAAAAAGGATAAAAGTTAAAACTATAAAAAGTCTTTCATAATAATGTTAGCATTAAGTAGTTGTACTATTAATATTCCATATACTAGACATAATTATAATAATAAAGTTTTTGTTTATTTAAAATAAAGTTAATGTTCCAAAAAAATCATAATGAGGAATTTTTTAAAGTTTAAAATGTTATTATAACAATATAAATATTTATTTTACTGTATTTATTTAATATTAATTTATAAAAATACATAGTTCAATGTGTTTGTTATTCTTAAGTATGTTTTCTATGTAACAGTGGTATTATTATATTATAAGTAACAATTATTATTCATAAATTACTTGGCATATTTATGAACTGCTCATTAAATCCAAATAGTTATAAGAAAACTATAAGTAAAACATTCTTATAACATTAATTAATTAAAATGTTCAGCTTCCCTTCTATTGATGTTAATTCTCCATTTTGAAAAAGTCTGATCCAAAATAACCATTTATGGTGTAACAAATAAATGTTTTTAAGACAATTTAATTTATAATATTAAACAATTACAATTAAAACTAATAAAAGGTTTCATTTAAAAAGAATTTAATATTTGAAATTAAATTAATCATAACATGTTCTCAATAACATTTTTTCTTGATATTCATCAGACTAGTTAGTTTATATAATCAAAGAAAATAAATTGAAGCAGAGTGGAAAAATACAATAGTGGATAAAAAATATTAAAGAAGATGGCCATTTTAAAACATTACTTTCATTTAAAACCCCAACTTTATCATTTTCCATTAAATTTATTGTTTCAACAGACCAGACTGTACTTTCAAGTCTGATTTCCCTTATAAGATAACTGGTACATTAGAGAGCGGCGTGGGTCGCTGTTGCCGGCATCTAGCTCTTATCTGATAATGAAGATCTTATTCAGTCCGCCCGTGGCAGTCTTCCCCTTCGCTGTATTGTGGGTCCCAGAGGCCGGAGTGTCGTGGCGTATAGCATCACATGCATTTAACAAGGGAAGGAATGGTTATTTAAATAAAACTGCGCAAATCGTGGTCGTAAAACATTGTCTTCTGGGACAAATAATGGAACCGAAACCTTTTATTGTTGCCATTTGTGTGAAGAATGTTCCACTGGTTTGGAACAGTTTGGCTTTTAGAGACTATACATACATTTAAAAAAATTATTAGGACAAATAATAATTAATTTCACGGCAAAAAAATTAAATTTATTTAAGCTATGCCATATTGGTGTTGTATCGAATCAAATCTTTTAAACCAATCATCAGTTAGACTATTTATTGCATGACATTTCGTGAGTTATACTATATTGTACGACATTATTTTGTTTATACATATTGTATGACATTTCGTTAGTTATACTACATATCGTACGACATTTCGTCAGTTATACTACATATAGTACGACATTTCGTCAGTTATACTACATATCGTACGACATTTCGTCAGTTATACTACATATCGTACGACATTTCGTCAGTTATACTACATATTGTACGGCATTTCGTCAGCTTTACTGCTTATTGTATGACATTTCATTAGTTATACTACATATCGTACGACATTTCGTCAGTTATACTACATATCGTACGACATTTCGTCAGTTATACTACATATTGTATGACATTTCGGCAGTTTTACTACATATTGTATGACATTTTGTCAGATTTACTGCTTATTGTATGACATTTTGTTAGTTATACTAAATATCGTATGACATTTCGTCAGTTATACTACAAATATGTAGTATAAAATAGTACGACATTTCGTAAGTTGTAATACATATTGTATGACATTTTGTCAGCTATACTAATATTGTATTATATCAAGACAGTATTCCAGCTGAAATAATGTTTATTGTCATTTACATTGCGTTAATTGCAGAATGACTGTGTATGTTACGATAAGTGACGTAGTTTCAACTATTAAATGTATAACATTTTACATTTCAAAATAAAGAATGTAATATTTATCTGAATATTTATATTTTTGTCAACGTTTCAATAGTGTAAAGAAATCAACACCTTTAACTCGACGTTCAGAAAAATCACAATATTTCGAATACAACAGAAATGCCTTCAGGATTAACCAAGCGATAAAGAAGAAATATATTGAATGTCAGATCTCGGTATCGTCATTTCCATTGTTGTTTACAATATCGATGTCCTCATTCACCCATTGAAAGGCTGCTCACTCATATTAATTGAATATTACTTCAAACTTTTATTTATTTTTTATACAGCTTCTTACGCAAAGTAAAATTCTGGTTTTCTATTATCATTTGTTACTGCAAGATATGTTTTGTATACCGTACTATCGGTTTTTACTCAACGCAAGCCAATAATTTAAATCTAGCTACTTTATTATATTTTTTACTAGACAAAAATATTTTAACTCTAATTGTGTAAATAATAATTTTTGTTTTTCCGATATGAAACTATAATCTTCTTACAAAATAAGATGTTACTTCAATTTAACGATTTGTCGATCCATTAATGTTTTAACAATTTAATTATTCAACACATTTAAAATAGTGCTAAATTGTAAAATTATTGCGCATCTCGTAATGTCATGAAAGTAATTAAATATAAAAGGCTCATGAAATAAACGTCTTTAAATTGTTTTTTAAAACGCTGGCAAAAAGGAAGTTTATTTATATTTAATGACATCTGGAAATACCCCAGGATAAAAACGACAGCAAAATGTTTAAGGATAGTAGGGAGCCCCAAGACAAGCGGCGACATGAGGCCATCAATATTTTATTGTTCGCTCCGCCAGGTCACTGCATATTGTAATGAGTCATACATTGTTAACAGATTAACCAACCCCAACCTAGACGTGAAGCAATTTATCACTTATAAATTATAATTAATAGAAATATTCGTTTTTGTTAACTTTTGTCTACAAATGTATCATTTGTATGTTGAAATTTTGTTTTATTTGACTTCGTTTAGAGTAAAAAACCTATACAATTCAACTACAATTTTTACCATATTTTAATGTGGTATTTAATATTTACTATCATTAAAATATATGTTTTGAGAGGCAATTTTTTTCTTAATTGGACACAAAAATACCCTTTACCAAACCAATTTCTGTACCAGACATAAGTGAAAAGGAGTGCTAAAATTATATAAATAAGGACCAATGTGTAAACAGAGACAACTACGATCGAGAAGTACTTAAATGATAACAATGCGAACATGCTATACTTATTATATACGTAATGGTAAACATTAATAAATAAACTTAAATTTTATCAATCAATCAACATTAAACAACCTCAGCTTTAAATATAATGAATATTAAGTGACACGTTTTAAAGCATGCTGGCTATGTTCATGATCCAACATGAATTTCATGTATGCTTTGGCTTTATATTGAAATCTCTCAAACAATAGACCTATGAAGGCAAGAAAGGTAATAGTTTTGTATATAGATTAGATAACGGAAGATTGTATGCATTGTTGATTATGACGCTTTGTGAAATTAAAATTATTGAAATAAAGAAAGTTTGAATATGATATTGTAATCTACGAGGCATCTCACACCAGTGCAAGTCATATCTCACACCACTGCAAGCCATATCTCACACCACTGCAAGTCATATCTCACACCACTGCAACCCATATCGTATATTTATATTTTAAAGTAACGTAATGAAGTAATTTTAATACATTGCTATAGATGGTTTAGCTCAAAAAATTATATGAATGTTATTTCTATATTATACAATTAGTCTTTCAATAAATTTGTAGATTATTACTATTTATCTTCACCTTATATATATATATATATATATATATATATATATATATATATATATATATTAGTAGAAAATTTGTAATTCCTAGGGCTGCTATTTATAATAATGTTATAATAAAAAATAATAACTGAGCACCCTTTCAACAGTTTTTTATTAAATTAACACGACCGGTTTCGGCATTTATGCCATCTTCATAGTTGTATATCACCTATGAATATACACCTATGAAGATGGCATAAATGCCGAAACCGGTCGTGTTAATTTAATAAAAAACTGTTGAAAGGGTGCTCAGTTACTATTTTTTATTATAACATTAATATATATATTTTTATTTTTTTTTTTTGCACTCCATAGAAAAATTTTGATTTATAGAAATAAACGTTAATAAATCAAAAATGTAGGTTTACAACTAGAATAATTTTCAGATATTCCCTTCTTGCCTATTAGTAAATGTTAATGTTTATTTTGCAATGTTATCGATCTATAACGGTTCAGACCCGCTCATAATGAGCAATTTCCAATCGTCCACAATACTAATACTAACGACATACATCGAACTGTCTGAGACAATTATCAAACCGCTTACACAAGGGGCAAGATGGCGTCTGATGGAAACTGTGCTCTGGAGTACAGAAGAAATACATAAACATGATGTCGTCGTAAAATGGTGTCTTTATCTGAATGGGCAGAGTACGACATCTTTTGGGGGCGACTTCATCAGGCTTTTACGGCTGCGAGTTGTAAACAGCATTGGCCGAGCAGTATAGAAATACGCACAAGGGAGATAAATAGGCTATTAAACTGTAAACAATCATAAACATGTGGTAGACAAACGTCATATTAAATGGGTAATATACATATTATAAGTATATGTAAATTTAAAAAAAACTGCAATTTGTAATAATGAAAATCGATAGTAAATTAATAGTCTACAAAGTTTTTATTTAGTATAAATAATTGTAAACAAAATACCCAAACAACCAACACAAATAATGAACCATTGGTACAAGAATAGACTAATTTTATTTTCATCACAAATACACTTCGAAAAAGCGCATTAAATAAAAAAAGTTCATTAATATATAAATATATAATTTAAAATGTTGTTACTTCACTTTTGATATTCAATTTTCCCGCTTAGACTACAATTGTGGTGGCACAAAATATGGAATACTGAGGGGCTGCTGTTTGTTGTGTGTTTGCACGGTGTTAACACCGTCTGTGAAAAAGCCAAATGTTTTCTGTCGTCCGATCGGTTGAACCTCATTATCTACACAATTTACTGCTAATTAGATTTAAACCGCTTACGAAGCAGGAATTTGAACTGTACCTGGCTGATTACCTGAATGCCAAATAATGCCAGCATAATTAATTACTTCATTTAAGTAAGAAATAATTGTTTTACGAGTGGTTGTTTTAACTAAATATATTTTAGTTTAATGTTTTTGTTTATTATTGGTTGTTTGGTGCATGTTATGTTATTTATGGTTATTTTGTTGAATATGACAGTTTGCAAATTATAAGTAGGAATAAAAATATTTTTTCAAGTTTTATAATTTAAATATATACTTATATGAAATAAGTAAATTATTTATTGCGTGTATTTTCAATGTTTTATCATGAATTAAAAAAGTTCTTATTCAATAAATCATATTCTTCATATTAATGTAATTTTGTTATAATATCACCTAGCCTACTAATTAAAATGTATTGTTTATTTATATCATATAGATACTGCAGACGACATGTGGCTAACTTTTGTGTATATAATGCTAGACTCATAATTATATTGTATTTTTAATATCTATTAATTTTTTATATCAGCTGACCACATTACTAGTAAAATTTGTCACATGCACTTCCAAATAATTTCTGTACATGTTTATTGTAAAAATGGTTAAAATAGTTATTTATTTTAATTATTCATGTTTTAAGGTTTATTCATAACAAGTTTTTAAGAGAGTAGGTACTAAAACTCCAGCATTTAAATAGAAAGGTGAATCAACACGTCTAAGTATTATTTTGCCTATCTTCCTAAATTAATCTACGGCTTTTGTTAAATGTACGAATCCATACATCCATCAGTCATATCGCCTATCTTCCTAAAGTAATCGATAGTTTTGGTTACTCCATTAAATGTATTTATTTATTTTTATTCATTTATTTACTTTCAAATATACAATTTTTTGGCCTCGATTAGTCAAAACTTAACATCGAGGACCAATAATAACTATAAACTAAACAATAGAAGGATTTACAATTTAGATAAATATTAAATAAACAAAATTATATTCATACTAAAACTAAAATAATATAAAAATAGTTTTTTCCATCAATATACAACTTGGTTACAAACTTAGTACATGCTTGGAAATTTACTAACCACTGTAGCAAATTTTTGTGGTTAGCATATTAATTACAAAATTTTAAGAAAAATACACAAAGTTCAGTCTACATTTAGAACAACTAGAAAACTAAGGTCGGCCGCTACCTGCAGCGCAAACACATAGTAAAGATAAAATATAATCTTCATGCGGTTTGAGGTGGGCTACTCTCGTCAACAAACCATTCGGCAACCGTTACTAATCATAAGTGTATGTTTACATTTCAGAGGTATTGTTTACACCAGAATTTATTCTTCAACTTGTGGTAGCACTGCCTTCCCCTCTCTTAAAGTTGAGGTTGAGCTGCACAGCTGTTAAGTGAAAGTTGTAAACAAACTTGATCACACGTGAAGACAAGACAACATTAAGCTAGACAATAACGATCGAAAGTCATAATAATAAATTCGAATGTCTATACAATTTCCTTAGTTAATTTTGTAATACGCGTTTATCTCTAACACAACTCTCAATGTACATTAGCTATTAGTGCTTTGGAACCATCTCCTTGTGTTTTACCTCTAACAACCCTGTGTATTAAACTAATGTATGTTTAAAGTTGTTTTCTCAGTGTTGTAATTAGTTTTCAATGTCTACAAACGGATTTTCTCTCTTTAACAAATTCAATGTTTGTGATTCATAAGTGTGGTGTACTGTGTATCCAATGTCAGTATCTAAGCTACATCTTACTGAATGGAAAATTAGCAAAATCTAACTTACTCAACTCCCATGTAAGTATACTAACAGTTAAACAATTACTAATTTTTGGGCTGGATGGTTAAAACTTTGTACTTGAAACCTAAAACATAACATACTAGACCTGGCCTAACTAAAAGTAGCAACACTAGGCCTGACCAAAACATTATTGCAGGCCTATTCCGAAATACTGTAATGACAAATTTGTTTTTTTTTTCGCAATGTTTCAGTTTGTCATTTCCCCATTTCAATATTCTCCAATGATCAACATAATACTGGGACTTAATATAATGACTTAAAACATATATCCTAGAAAAGAGAAACTAACATAATAACGGTGTATGCTACGTGTATAAGTTACTCCAGTAAATGTATGAATCAACACATCCATCAGACATATTCCCTATCTTCCTGAAATAGTTGTGGTTACTCAATTAAATGTATGAATCAATACATCCATCAACACTGCCTATCTTCCTGAAATAGTTTTGGTTACTCCATTAAATGTATGAATCAATACATCCAACAGTCATATTTCCTATCTTCTTGAAATAGTTGTGGTTACTCAATTAAATGTATGAATCAATACATCCATCAAATCTGCCTATCTTCCTGAAATAGTTTTGTTACTCCATTGAATGTATGAATCAATACTTCCGTCAGTCATAATGCCTATCTTCCTGAAATAGTTTTGGTTACTCCATTGAATGTATGAATCAATACATCCATCAGTCATAATGCCTATCTTCCTGAAATAGTTTTGTTACTACATTGAATGTATGAATCAATACATCCATCAGTCATAATGCCTATCTTCCTGAAATAGTTTTTGTTACTCCATTAAATGTATGAATCAATACATCCATCAGTCATAATGCCTATCTTCCTGAAATAGTTTTGGTTACTCCATTGAATGTATGAATCAATACATCCATCAGTCATAATGCCTATCTTCCTGAAATAGTTTTGGTTACTCAATTAAATGTATGAATCAATACTTCCATCAGTCATAATGCCTATCTTCCTGAAATAGTTTTGGTTACTCCATTGAATGTATGAATCAATACATCCATCAGTCATAATGCCTATCTTCCTGAAATAGTTTTGGTTACTCCATTGAATGTATGAATCAATACATCCATCAGTCATAATGCCTATCTTCCTGAAATAGTTTTGGTTACTCCATTGAATGTATGAATCAATACATCCATCAGTCATAATGCCTATCTTCCTGAAATAGTTTTGGTTACTCCATTAAATGTATGAATCAATACATCCGTCAGTCATATTGCCTATCTTCCTATAATAATCGATAAAGTTGGTAATACTGACCCTTAATGTTAAAACGTAAAGATCCGTCAAGGCTGTGACAATCTTGGGTTTTTAATAATCGTTGAGCATGAACCTGAAGTATACTATATATAAGACTGCAGTATACTTCAGTATGTAATGCAACTGTAGTACAACAAACATATTTAAATAAAAAGTGTTGATTCATCATATATTAATATACATAATCCATTAATATACTCGCCAAATTATTTATCATACATACAAGATTTTACTGACATATTTTGTATCTAAACCGTATTAACGATTCCACTCCATGATAAATTAGAGATTACTACAAACATAACAATCACGTCTCATTTAAAGTGGCCTATTTGAATTGTTTCCCAAAACCCACCCCACATTATTTGTGCGAGTGATTTGCATTGTTATTCGTGTATCACTGTAAGTGAGGGGGGTGGGTTTAACATGCAGCGTGCCTCTTGAACACTGAATTCTGTGATTTGCATTGCTGGGATCGGCGTGTCCCGCGCGGCTCCCGTATTATTTGAGGAGCCGTGCGAATGTCAAGTAGAGATTATATTGGGTGTGGATATGTTTCAGAATTATTAAAACAATTTAACCTATTGTATTTTGTTGGTAACGATTTAAAATAAAACTTTTAGGATTATAGCATGATAAAATTGAAGCAATATTGTATTTAATTTAAAATGTCCGTTAAATTGTATAATTTATTAAATTTATATTATAATTTTATAAAGTTACAATTAAATTTTTAAGGGACCTTTTATCCTTTTTTATGAGCGTTTAGTAATTAGTGTTAACATGTTTTACTTGTAAACTACGTAGGGAATGCGATAGAGTTGTGGAAATTTAAAATTCTTCATTTAACTATCTTGGTGAGCAGTGGTAGTTTTTAAATTTTGTCCAAGAACATCTGTTCATAATTTATTTATGTTCAAATTTACTAAATAAAAATAATATTTAGCTCAGAGTAACATTTCCAAATAAAAATTTAAACGTTTAAATTTTAAAATTCATATTTAAAAAACTTTTAAACCTACTAAATTTAAAATAAAAAGCTATAAAATTATGTAGAATTAACATTTCTGGAAGTTACGAAACAGGTAATGGTAAAACATCGCAGATTCCTCTGTTACAGTATGTTGTCACACGCTATTGAAAACTTGCCCAGCAATAAGCTTCCTGACAATATTATATAGGCATATAGACACCACCGAAAGTCTTAAATATTAATGTGACATAACCACGATATTTATAAATCCATAGTTGACTATGTGTACTTTTTACCATCTAAACTTTTTTTGGGACACTTTATTTCTTGACATTGTACCAGTTTTAATATGAAGTTTTAATCTAAAATATTTTCAATGCCCTTGATTATAAAATTATCTTATATCACACCATTCATCTTATTTGGCAATGTCTTATATACAGGCACTGGAGAGCCCACTCCTTATCTAGCTACAAAAATACTTTATAAAGATGAGTTCCCCTCGATCCAGGCAGTTTTTCTGTGCCAGGAATGTAAAAGATAATATTGGCTTCACATCACAGGAATATGCAGATATGAATGTTCATGATTATATAAGAAAATGATGTGGAACGGTACACAAACAACATAACGAGGTAGGTCGTGGTACCGACTACTATCTACATAACGAGGTAGGTCGTGGTACCGACTACTATCTACATAACGAGGTAGGTCGTGGTACCGACTACTATCTAAATAACGAGGTAGATCGTGGTACTGACTACTATCTACATAACGAGGTAGGTCGTGGTACCGACTACTATCTACATAACGAGGTAGGTCGTGGTACCGACTACTATCTACATAACGAGGTAGATCGTGGTACCGACTACTATCTACATAACGAGGTAGGTCGTGGTACCGACTACTATCTACATAACGAGGTAGGTCGTGGTACCGACTACTATCTACATAACGAGGTAGGTCGTGGTACAGACTACTATCTACATAACGAGGTAGGTCGTGGTACCGACTACTATCTACATAACGAGGTAGGTCGTGGTACCGACTACTATCTACATAACGAGGTAGGTCGTGGTACCGACTACTATCTACATAACGAGGTAGATCGTGGTACCGACTACTATCTACATAACGAGGTAGGTCGTGGTACCGACTACTATCTACATAACGAGGTAGGTCGTGGTACCGACTACTATCTACATAACGAGGTAGGTCGTGGTACCGACTAGGCCCTACTATCTACATAACGAGGTAGGTCGTGGTACCGACTACTATCTACATAACGAGGTAGGTCGTGGTACCGACTACTATCTACATAACGAGGTAGGTCGTGGTACCGACTAATATCTACATAACGAGGTAGGTCGTGGTACCGACTAATATCTACATAACGAGGTAGGTCGTGGTACTGACCAATATATACATAATGAGGTAGGTCGTGGTACCGACTACTATCTACATAACGTGGTAGGTCGTGGTACCGACTACTATCTACATAACGAGGTAGGTCGTGGTACCGACTACTATCTGCATAACGAGGTAGGTCGTGGTACCGACTACTATCTACATAACGAGGTAGGTCATGGTACCACGAGGTAGGTCGTGGTACCGACTATTATCTACATAACGAGGTAGGTCGTGGTACCGACTACTATCTGCATAACGAGGTAGGTCGTGGTACCGACTACTATCTACATAACGAGGTAGGTCGTGGTACCGACTACTATCTACACAACGAGATAGGTCGTGGTACCGACTACTATCTACATAACGAGTTAGGTCGTGGTACCGACTACTATCTGCATAACGAGGTAGGTCGTGGTACCGACTACTATCTACATAACGAGGTAGGTCATGGTACCGACTACTATCTACATAACGAGGTAGGTCGTGGTACCGACTACTATCTACATAACGAGGTAGGTCATGGTACCGACTACTATCTACATAACGTGGTAGGTCGTGTTACCGACTACTATCTACATAACGAGGTAGGTCGTGGTACCGACTACTATCTACATAACGAGGTAGGTCGTGGTACCGACTACTATCTACATAACGAGGTAGGTCATGGTACCGACTACTATCTACATAACGAGGTAGGTCATGGTACCGACTACTATCTACATAACGAGGTAGGTCATGGTACCGACTACTATCTACATAACGAGGTAGGTCGTGGTACCGACTACTATCTACATAACGAGGTAGGTCATGGTACCGACTACTATCTACATAACGTGGTAGGTCGTGGTACCGACTACTATCTACATAACGTGGTAGGTCGTGGTACCGACTACTATCTACATAACGTGGTAGGTCGTGGTACCGACTACTATATACATAACGAGGTAGGTCGTGGTACCGACTACTATCTACATAAAGATAGATAGGTCCTCGGTCCACCATACTAACCAAACTTTAATGATGTATACGGAGTATTATGCACTTTTGATATCGCTGATACCATAATTTAACTCATTATGGGCAAAATACGAATGATGCGTCATCTGAACGGTCGATTAATATCTCGAAACCCACCTCTACGTTCTACTTTCCAGTTGAGCAAATCAAATATCTCGCCCAATACAAGCTGGGCAATAGCGTGGAACAGTTTAGGTTGATGAAGTAAGTACCGCCCACCCACCCACCCATACACGTAGAGTGGTATTGACTCACCCGCCCACCCATACACGTACAGTGGTATTGATAGACAGAGATATTGACCCACCTGCCCACTCATACACGTACAGTGATATTGACCCAACTGCCCACCCATACAAATACAGTAATATTGACCCACCCACCCACCCATACACCTACAGTGATATTGACCCACCCGCCCACTCATACACGTAGTGATATTGACCAACCTGCCCACCCATACACGTACAGTGATATTGAAAATAATCCCACCCGCCCACCCATACACATACAGTGGTACTGACCCACCCATACAAGTGCAATGGTACTGTCCTGTAAGGAGGAAGAAGTCCTTAATAAGGTTAAAACGACCCTATACCAGTACTAGAGGTGTCACCAGAGAAATAAGTTTCTAGTTGGAGTTCTGGAATGTATTACAAAAATTAAATCCAAGCATCCCATTTAAAATCCTGTACAGGCTTAGAGTAAACTGACTTTGATCGCAGATTTCAATTCTGCCAGAGGTGAATTGAAATATCAAACTGATCTTGTGAACCGATATATGAGAAGAGTGTGATAAAGTCATCGGTTTCAAGTCAAATTATAACTTATATAGATTAGGTTAAGTGGGTTTTGGTGTTCGTAACAGCCAAAATATGCATCACTGGCTTAAACAAATTTTTACAGGTATAATAGAACGAGTGTTTCACAATAAGCAATGAAATTCACAATAATTCAATATGACGGTGCTCTGCTTCACTAGACAAAGGTTAAATATAACCTACTCAACGTGAATTTGACGGGTGGGTGTCAGTTGACCGGCTAGATCTCCAGACCTAACTTCCGTGAACTTTTCTTGTGAAGATTCTGAAAAATGAAGCCATGCAGCCTGAACAGAATGCATCCTGAGAGAAAGAATAACAGCACATGTGAATAAGTTGAGACAGACATTGTCTTTCAAAGTAACCGTAGAGGTCCAAAATATGCATTCAGACTCAAGGAAGACAATTTGATCATCAAATTTGATTTTTCAGGGTGGTTGACAAAGTAGATTATTTTCTTAAGTAGTGTTTAATTTCTTAGTGTGTACCTTAAAGCGTTTGAAGCAATGACACACAAGTCATACAATTTTTCATATAAAATACAAGTTTTAGCTTTGAATATTACGTTTTATTGGAATAACCATTACTCTGGAACTTTCATCCTTGATAATTTGACGACATTTTCTTATTATACTTAGTTTTCAAGTAAAGTAACTCATAAATATGTTCGATAGTAATAGACCCAAAATAGTTATTACATAAATTAAATCAAAATTACATACTTTCTTAAGGAAATACGAGTGACATTTACTCTTAATAATTTGAATTACAAATTGCACTGACCTATTAAATTCAATAACAATTTACGACTGACTTTAATTGAAGTAATTTTGAATTAAATTTGAATGTTACTGTTCTATTACATTCAATGAATCGGAAAATTCAGTGATAAATGTCAAATACTGACAATGTTCACGGTAATAATTAATGCAATATAGTATAATTAAGTTATAAATATTAGCCTATTTAAGACTTACTGTGATAAATGAAGGAAAGCCCCACTAGTTGGCAAATGTTTTAAAGCACTTGACATCCTATAAACCATCTTCACGAGATCTGTTTTTTTAATTTTTTAATTTATTTATTTATTATTATTATTTTTTTTATATAGTTAACTCAAAATACAAACAATTATTTACATATTCTTTTAAATCTAAAACTGGCTACGGTGCCAAGATGGTCCACGTGAAGGACATACAATTTCCATCATTTTACTGCATTATGTATGAAGTTTTACCAGTTAAACATGCTCACACTATTAATTACCAAACACCCTGATATTCAGTATATGAATTAAATTTACAAAAAATACAATCATTTTTAAACAGAGAAAAGGTTTAACGGAGTCTCTCTTAAATTAATAAATGAGACTATTTTAAATATGAAACAGAAACCATATAAAAACTATCACCTGATTTGTTTCGAAAGTCTTTATTGACTTTAGCTTATGAATTTAGCATAATAATTTATAATCTATATTCACTAGTGTAGTAATTATTCAGACTCAGAATTACTACTTCGGTTTCGTATCTACAGTCAGCTGATCCCCCTCCCCCCTCAGTGTAATACCGTAATGTTAGTTACTCAAGCTAACAACATACAGCACCGTAGGCCATGACGCACAGAGCTTGGACCATGCTGGGTTGTTCCATAAACCGGTAAGCCGTATTAGGCCCTACACCATAATAATACAACTCAAATGGAAAACTACATTACTATATTTCAATAATTCATACAATATTAAAAAGTGAAGAGGCAAATTATTCATTAAATAAAATCCTTTTACATAATACGTGAAGCCGTTTTTTACTAACTAACCGTCTTCCACATTCTTTTACCAATTAAACGATTGAGGTATCAAAAGATTTACCCCTATTTCGTAGTTGTGCAATAAGGTCTTCATTGTTCAATGTTTTCATTCTGAATGGCACGAGGAAGCCCTCAAGTACGTTTTTCGGCCATAAGAATAACATCGAGGTTCAAATTAATCGAAGAGTAACAGCTGTTAAAATGTAAATAATTATCTTTATACAATTTAAACAGCTGTTGGAATGTGAATAATTATTATGTTTATATTTTTTAGAATGTTATGAGAGTTCTCGTAATTTTACTGCAGAAAGAGTAAGTTTGTAGGCTAAGTATACGTATAATTTTGATATAGGCTAATATTACCATTGGGTGTTTATAGTAATAAATAGGTAGCAACGCAAGGGCAGTGAATAAGTACGCTGTAAATATATGGACATATTATTGTTTTAATTTATATAGTGTACCTAATTGATTATTGTAATCAAAAGTCACAGACCGGGGCTGAAGGCCGATGTGTCAAGAGTGCAGCGAGGGATGGGACTGGCGCGCGTAGCACGCAGGGGTGTCCCCTAGTTTACTTTTAATTTTCGTAAATTCCTTGATAATTTTATTATATCAGAGATATCTTAAAACAATCAATAATTATATTTGTATTACTTAAAATCTATTGAAGTTATTTCCTACAGGTAATTTGACCCTCATTAAACAAGGGGAAATTGTTTGTAATGCAGGACTTTTTATCGAGTTTATCATTCAAACTAGGCCTACACAAAGCAGATAATCAGATTAGAAGCAAAAAAAGTAAAAAAAGTAAGTAATATGTGCGACAGTGTCTTTATTAAAGTAGGGCTGTTCTTTATCAGTAAGCTGGTGGAATCATTAAAGGATCTTCTCATTTATACAACTGATTAAAGAAATCTCTACCAAAAATATACTTCATTGTTTTATATTTTCAATTGTTTATACCAGAATTGAGGCCACAATACTATTCATATAGAAAGGTGAGTCGATGATAAACTACAAAGACTAATTACGCTGGAAAGTAAACAAACAAGAGGAGAGGAAAATCTTATCTGAATTTTACTTTTGTCAGCTTCGTTTTCGATCAGAAATCAGAAACGCAGGCATTTATAATTGAACTGAACGTCGATTATCGATGTAATAATCTGAAGAGGATATCATGCTCTTTAATTGGTAATATGATGAAAAAGTCACATCGATTAAAAGTTGGTATGGGAGAGGGAAATTGTCGATGTTTTTATCTATTACAATCTAGTGGATAAAATTGTTGTAATTTAGTTAGTTTAAAGTAAATGCAAATTAATCATTCCTCACTTAATAATGTTTTTCAAGTTCCAAATCGAAAGAACATTCGATATATTATACAGGTTGATGTTGTTAAGTGCGCCACCATTGGGATCTCTTAAACCCTCAGAGATACAACGAAGGTTGAATGGGGAACTTCACCTACTTTTTCTTGATCAAGAGTCTGCAGAGGCTGTCGGCCATGTTGGTTTTAATCCCATAAGAACAACGTTATTTTCGAACCAGACACACGATCACGCGTATATCCAAACCAAACAGTTATTTTTAAATTGATTTTTTCCATACAATTGAATTTGATTTAGAACGAAATTACGCGTTGGAATTACTTTGCAAATTTCTAATTAGTTTTATAGAAAAATATTTAAAATATACTTAGTTTGAAGTTTTTATTTTTACCTATTTTTTTTAATTAGGTGTATGTAATCCAAGTATCAAAAGCAAACACAATGCGCAATATGATAAACTTCAAATGACACCTCATACACAACTTTTGGTCAATAAATAATGAAAAAATATTATTAATTCGCTAGGAACATTGTTCTTATGGGATTAAAACCAACAAGGTCGACAGCCTCTGCAAACTCTTGATAAAAATGTCCATTTAGTGATTTACTTTAAAATCCGTGATTTTAAAACATGGCGGACAACTTAAATTTTCCTTACAGAACACTGTAATTTTGTTACCTTTTCCGATAGAAAAAGTAATTTTAAGACTGTTTTATTCTTTGAATTTCTGCCTTAATATTAGTCGTTTCTATTATTTCAATTAACCGTTTCTATAAACAAATATGGACACTCAAATAGTTTAAAACGGCAACATTTGATATTGCAAAATTGATATAACAACCATGTTTTATTCAGTAATATTAGGATGCAGGATTATATTCATGCATTTTAGCTGTCGTAAAGTTTAAATATCAGACTAAATAAATCAAACTAGCCCAAGCCTATTTTTCAATAACCCAATTTCTACTTCTCATTTTTAAAACTTTTGTAATTTCTTTTTCAACGTAGTTTCACAATTAAATATATTTTGTATAGTAAAATAGCACCTAGTATACCATAAGTAAATTACTATGATAGGTATTTAATCACAAACTATAATTAATTTTAATAAATTATTGAAACACAAATATATTACAATACATGTATTGTAATATATTTGTGTTGTGTGAAATGTATGAATAGCCTGCATCCTATTATTACAGAATAAAGCATGGTTGTTTTATCAATTTTTCAATACCAATATATATAATTTTGTTTATTACAATTGTCCTAACCTACAGTTGTGTACCAATGGTAATGAATGATCAATAAATTATTAAAAACTAAGAAAACATAACTAATTGAATGATAATAAATAACTGGTACTCAACACTCCTACAACAAACTAAACTATTGTAAGATAATTTAGTCATTACCATTGGCACGCAATTGTAGGTTAGGGCAATTTTAATAAATATAAGTCGAATCTTTTCCTTTAATTCACTACCACTGCTAATTGTTTTGTTTTCGTTAGTTCACTACCGCTTGATAAATAAATATTCTATTGCTCTAAGAACTGCTCCCCACTCATTTTTACGTCCACTGTGGTGTTCCTTATCCGCTATTGAAACTCAAAGATGGCAAGATTGAAACTCGAAAATCAAAAGACTGAAACTCAAAAATCGCTATCGATGGCTTTGTTATATCGCTTTCCAAGAACTTAGGCCTACACAAGTAGAGTGCATTGGATAAGTCAATAATTGGATTTACCAGATTGTGGTC